>OX457085.1:46735679-46952952 GCA_949752835.1 Empis stercorea
GATTGTGTTTTGTACAACTTCTTCCAAATCATAATAATTGGTCATAGATACTCCTCCATGCTGCGTTGCATCAGATTCCATATCAACCAATTCCCAAATTGATAGATTCAGTTCTGTGATAGTTGACCAATAAGTATTTATATTGTTAATTTTTAACTCATAATATTGTTTTGAGTGCTGATCCGCTGACCTTGAATTTATTTGTTGAAGTAAATGTTTCAACATTGTGACGACTGAATTTTGTCGTTTGAATAACATCTGAATTTTGTCATTATTGGAATCTTGATTTACATATGGATTGAATGCGAATTCGATGGTAGCGGTAGCTGGCTTAGCTTGTATCGTCTGATTTATATCAATTGGTGTAGTCTTTTCTTCTTTATCAACTTGAATAATTTCACTTTCACCTTTTTGTTCTTGCGATGCTTTCTCTAATTTATTAATGTTGAACTTTATTTTTTTCTGTTAAATGATCAACACCTTCTTGATCAACCCCGTTAAATGATCAACACCTTCGTAATAATTGGTTTTAAAATAAGTATGCGATGCATTTCGCGTATCAAGTCTTAACATTTCATTATGATTTTGTGAAAATTCAGTAAATTGTTAATCCAATCCCTTCAATTTTTTCTTATAATAATCCAATGTTCGTCTACTTATTGGATCTTTTCCCACATTTATTATAAATTGTTCAATATTTTTTGCTAATACACTCTGCTGAGCAATTAATTCTTCAAATTTGTCCATATTTGCCTTGTAATTATGACACAATTAAATAATTATGCGGCTTTTTTTTTTTTTTAATTAGATTCACTTTTTTTATTTATAATAAAGCTATTCAGATTTTTTCTGTTTCAATTATTCAGATTTTATCACAATTAATTTAAAATGTATGTCTATTTTTATAATCACGTCGGGGTCACCAAAATTTTATGTATAATTTATCAAGTATTCCTATTTTGGAATACTCAATCTTTTTTATGTCTGTGGATTCCAGCACTCATAAATAAAACCACAAATTGTCAATTTACTAATTTATTACAAAATTATTCTTTAACAAAAAACGATTTTACTACTTTGCTCTAAAAATATTATTTTAGAAATTCTTATCAAAATTATTTTACACCAAAAAATTACTACTTTAAAAAACTTATCAAAATTATTATTTTACTTTGATATATATGTACATATAAAACAAACTAGTCAACTCAACTGATCAATTATTTTTTACTGAGTGAACAATTAGCATGTATTTAAAATTTTTCTTATTTAAATATTTATACAATTTAAATTACCAAAACTGCAGGTTAGAATATCAATTTTTTTTCTATTACATAGTGCATGTGTACTTAGTGAATATAACATTCCTTTGTAACATTATAATATTTTCATGGTCACAAAGAATTGAAATGAATTAAATTATGTGTGGGATTGTGCTGATATTGCACATCACACGAAAATTTATGAATATAATATTCGTAAAGTACACATGCACTATATTGATATACACTACCAAAATGTCAATAGGAATTACAATAGAAATTAAAATATATTTTATATTTTATCATACTCCCCCCGTTGAGCTCTGTGAGCTCAAACACCTGTTTGATTATCGATGTTAAAAGTAAAGTCAGGATCAGTGACGACTGCATATTTTCTGGGCGTTGGCACAGGCATTTTATTTTGGATAACTTGTTTATTGGATTTACATTTTCTCCATAATAAACCGATACCAACAAGCATACCATAATAACTCCAAGATATCCAATTGTGTATTGATGAACATCATGTGAGTCGAGCTGATCTGGTTCTGCTTGTTTTAATTTTATTTCTTGTATCTGGTCTTGAATTTTGATTATATCATCCAATTGGGTTTGCACGATTGGTTGCTTTGAGTGATTTTTGACCTCATGGACATTCGGTTCATTTACGAAGTTGTTTATATGTACGGTTGGAATGAATGATGTTCGCAATTGTGTTGGATGGACGTTGTGTGAAGTTATTGTCAACGAGTCATGCTTAATCACGCAATTCTTCTTTATTTTGAGTATTCCCATTCCGGACAACGTTTCAGCTGAAGACTCATCCTTGCATACGATTTGGATAGTAGTATTTTGGCTCAGTGAAAATATCCAGTGATTGTGATTGAACAACTGGATCCATTCAGCCGCTTCACGCGATTTGACCATCTCGCAAGTAGAATTGGTTGGTGGTTAAGAAGTGCCATTTCACACTGACTGATTTTTGAGTTTCTATTGTATAGAGGATGTGATTGCTTGCATAGTAAACTGTTTAATTCTACCTTGATGCATGAAGCGGCTTCAGCTTCACTCATTGGATAGAATAGATCTCGATGTAAGCTAACTATTAAGTATGAAGAAGATGGTTTAATGGTTACATAATTTTGACTTACCTTTACTGGTATTGGGATCAAGCGAAATTTTTTAAATTGGTTAAATTATGATCACTATTTAAATGAATTAAAAACAAAATTACTTTTCTCACTAAAAAATGCGAGAAAAATTTTAATAAAAGAAAAAGAAAATAGGAAGAAATGGTATGATAAAAATATCAACCCATCTAATCTTAAAATAGGTGATAAGGTCATGTTAAGGATTAAAAATCGTACAAAATTAGATTATCCATTTAATGGTCCATATAAGATCATAAAAAGAGAAGGAGTAAATTCTGTAATAATTATTAATAATAAACAAAAAATAGTTCATAACAACAACTTAAAGAAAAAATAAAAAAAAAACAAATAAAAAACCTTTAAAGTGAAAGAATGTAATGTATACACATTACAACGAAAACAAAAATCACCTGATCTTCTTTAATTTGGAAAGTTTTTCTTATCGTATGATTTCTTATCGTATGATATTGCATTTATAAACAAAACACAATAACAAAGACAGATGATCTTCTTTCTAATTATCGTGTGATATAAATTTTGAATTAAAAATAATTGAATTGTTAAAATTAATTTTGATTTAGACTAAGTAATTGTATTAGTAATATTAAGTATATAATTTAAGTAATAATTTTAATTGTATTAGTAAGTAAGAATTATATAAATAGCTGATAAATTAGAAATAAAATTCAGAATCAAATCTGCATTCTCATATTTAATTTCGGCTCCTTAAGCCTTTATAATATAAGAAATAATTGGCATCCAAAGCCTACAATATTGGAATTTGCAGGAAAGGCTTCCGAGCTAGTTTAAAATACGGATTTGCGGCTGGTAATAGCCAAGCACATAGAGCATACCTTTGCTTCTAAAATAATAAAGGTAACTTAGGCAATTTACTTTGCCATATAAATAGGTTTATATATTTATAAGTAAAAATGTATATTCACAAACATATTTCCATTACACCTTAGGGTTACCAAAGATTTTTTTTTGGTTACTTAACAAAAATTATACAAATTTAAAAAAAAAATTTTTTGGGTTTTTTTTTATTGTTCCTTAAATTTAGTTGGAGCAACTTTGGAGGAATGTGTAAATTGTGTAAATCCGTGTTCTTCTAAACTTTTTTTTATTTATAATGGCAGAATTAAGTGGAACCATTTGAGTGATCTGGAGTTGCGCAAAATCCCCTCCTTTTAATGTTCCTCTTCAGTTCAATCGTTCGTTATGAGGTAACAATTGTATTGTATTGAAGAAGACGTTCGTCGTTGATGTGATGGTTAGTTGGATCATTGGCGACTCACGTGATTCCGCACAAAGGAGGAAATCCCAAAGATCCAAGTGATTAAGCCGAGATCACTGACATACGCCCAACGCTAAATTTTGTTAATTTTTATAAATTAACGAACTATATATATAGTTCTTTGTTATAAATTTTTGAATTTTTATGCTGAAGTAAGGTTATGTTCATAATTTAACAAAGCTTAAAACAATGTTAGCACCAGCAGTAATATCTAGAATTTTAAGTGTTGATTCAGCAAGTTTAACTTCAACACATTTACTAGCAACAATTTCACTTGAACTATTCTTTAAACTAGATTCTCCTGTCAAGTTACATTCGTTATTGGATTACACTAACCCAGCAACAGGTAGTGTTGTAGACATCAAGTCGTTAGTTGTATTAAAAAAAAGAATCTTTATTTACAAAATAAGATCTTCCTATGTTTTCGTTTATTTTTTGAAAATATTAAGTAGTATAATATTAGATAATTTGCAAATTATCAAATGAAGATTTTAATAAATTTTCTAAGGAATTTAATTTATTATTAAAGTACTTCAAATTTATCAACAAAGCTATGTTCCGTTTCACTAGTTTTATTTAAATTATCAGGTAGAACACCATTAATTTTTTTTAATTTATTAAAATTAATTCTCTCTACAGGACATAACCATACAAAGCTGCATCTTCAAGCGCCGTAAACCGATCATAATCATCAGCTGATACATCAATGGATAACCTCAATGGAACCATCGTTGATATATACCATCCCGCTTTGGAGTATTCAAAATTGACGGAAGTATTCTGAGAATTCGATGCCATCATTATAATTATATAAACAGGGATCTAATTCTCTGAATCCATATCGCGTAGACCGAGAATAAAATAAAAATTTCGATGACGATTCTCGAAAAAAAAATTGGAATCACTACATGCGATTAATATCGTATCGAAATTATTTAAAATAAGTAGTAGATTTTACTTCAATAATAATGTCCAAATATATATGACAAATAAAATTCCAAATTATATTTCAAATTATATAGTTAAGCCTAAGTAGTACTATATAATATTATATATAATAAAACTACTAGAAAAGACAAGAGTCTTGTTGATAAATTTGAAATTTTCAGTACTGAGATATATAATAAAATTAAGTCTTCTAAAACACTATTAAAATCTTCATTTGATAAATTGCAAGCTTAAAATGGTAATGAAATGACATGAAAACTAAGAAATTTAATAAAAGTAATAGCACAAATAATAAATATACAGATGTCTCACGCCCATACAAAAATTTGGTGCCAATTCTTTCTATTAACCGACAGCTATAAACCGACAAAAAGCTCTGCCTCAACCGACAAAAAAGCTTTTCTCTCAACCGACAAGTATCTTGCTTAAGCATTTGAGTATTAACCGACGGCCATACAGGAATATTTAAGAAAAAGCTTTTTGTGTTACTCAAAATTATATTACTCATATAATATAATATATCGCAAAAAAATAATACGAAGAAAATATTCAATACATACAAAAATGTGTGTAACAAAATACACACATATGTATTTATTCAATTATGCGTCACTATTTCTAATATTCTAATATTTCTAATATTACAAATTTGAAGAATTTAATTTTCAATTTTCGGCTTTTAATAGTATGTACATATATAGATATTTCAGGGGCATGTTAGTTTTTTATTTTAAGGTGTATTTTTTTTTAAAATAACTGTCTTGTCGGTTAAAAGTGGTTTCATGGAAAACCCAAAGACGAGATAATTAAAAATACAATTTTTTTGGAATATTTTAAACAAAGCAGTTACATTTCGCAGAAATTAATAGGGAAAAAGATTATATGTATTTTCCTTTATAAATCAGGTACCCTATGAATTGGCCTTTCTCTCTATTAATCATAATTATTTTTATTTCAATTTCAAAATTAAGAATGGAAAGTACCTGCAGTTAAATTATTTATTTACGATGTTTAATTTTCAGAAAAAAATTTTTTGAGTAAATCAAACATGCCCCCAAAATATCTACAGTATACAAAATCCGTATTCGTACACCCGTATTTTAAAGGGAAAAGTGTGTCTATTACTGCAAATGTAATGCAAAATTTTCTGAAAGAAATTATGAATTACATTAATGTAACATAAATTTAGAGAAAAAAAACGAATGTACGTTTCATTTTACATTATTCAATAATTATTTACTAATAAATTAAAAAATGTCATAAATTAAAAATGTACGAATACGGATTTTGCATACTGTATATACTATGAAAAGCTGAAAATGAAAATTAAATTCTTGAAATTTGTAATATTAGAAATATTAGAATATTAGAAATAGTGACGCATAATTGAATAAATACATATGGATGTGTATTTTGTTACACACATTTTTGCATGTATTGAATATTTTCTTCGTATTAATTTTTTGCTCTATTATATTATATGAGTAATATAATATTGAGTAACGCAAAAAGCTTTTTCTTAAATATTCCTTTGTATGGCCGTCGGTTAAGACTAAAATAAGTAAGCAAAATACTGTCGGTTGAGAAAAAAACTTTTGGCGGTTAATAAAAATAGCTTTTTTTTTGATAAAAATCGTTTCTATACATCACTTTTTCCCATATACGTGAGACATCTGTATATTTATTATTTGTGGTAATAGCAAAGAATATATAACAATAAAGAAGTCGCATGTGAATTATGCGACCAAATTTGTGAATTTTTTTCGGGCTGCTGTGAAGAGGAAGTATAAAAAATTCTCAAACTGAAAGAAAAATTCTCTCTTTATTCTGTGAAAAAAAAAATAACTTTTTGCTTAGTTTGAAAATTTTTTACGTTTTAAAAATTAATTTTTAGATATATGTATATATGCTTTTTTAAATATTTTGTGCATAGATCATGATGTAAAAGAAACAAGGTGTGCTGGATCGTTGTTTTTGTAATATCAATTACGTCACTGAGGGTTACTTTTCACATGATTTTTTTTTTTAATTATTTGAAGTTTCAATTAAAAAAATAAATTTCAATACAAAACTAACCCTGAGTGACGAAAAAAATATAAAAATGGCAGTTGTCATTTTACTGTGGCAACAAATTAAAGTAGCTTATGTCACAATTTACAAATTTTCAGGAGAGACGATTTTCTTTAAAATTCTTACTTTTGAAAATAAAACAAGAATTTTAGTTTCATATTTTACAATATTAAATATAGATCATCTGGATTTTTTTTGGTAAAAAAATATTGTACGGAATGCTGAGAAATTACGTTTTTTCAACCTAAGTTGTTTTGAATAATTCGTTTTGCGTGCATATGAATTCTTAAGTTACATAAGATATTATTTTGAATTGGTATTAAAAATTTTTCATATATTAAATTAACTTAAGTTATTTTTGCAAATTGAAAAATAATGAAATATACAACATAAGTTATTTTATATTTATTTTTTAATTTTAATTTCATAATAATAATATAACAAGTTATAATAATTTTAAAATAAAAACTAACAATTCAGACTGTAAAAAACTTAAAAATTATTATTATAACTATAATTATTATTATTTCATTATAAAACATTATAAAAAAATGAAAATTCTTTCCTTTCTGATGGGAGGAAGGGAAACGAGGGTCAAGAAGATTCAGTGGTTTCCCGTGGGTCTCCAACTCAACTTTTGAACGGCTCAACCGATTTGGCTCAGATTTGGGGCTTAACCTTATTTGGTCCAATATGTGGTGCCCTGCAAATTTGGGGCCTTTCTGATGGGAGGAAGGGAAACGAGGGTCAAGAAGATTCAGTGGTTTCCCGTGGGTCTCCAACTCAACTTTTGAACGGCTCAACCGATTTGGCTCAGATTTGGGGCTTACCTTATTTGGTCCAATATGTGGTGCCCTGCAAATTTGGGGCCTTTCTGAAGGGAGGAAGGGAAACGAGGGTCAAGAAGATTCAGTGGTTTCCCGTGGGTCTCCAACTCAACTTTTGAACGGCTCAACCGATTTGGCTCAGATTTGGGGCTTAACCTTATTTGGTCCAATATGTGGTGCCCTGCAAATTTGGGGCCTTTCTGATGGGAGGAAGGGAAACGAGGGTCAAGAAGATTCAGTGGTTTCCCGTGGGTCTCCAACTCAACTTTTGAACGGCTCAACCGATTTGGCTCAGATTTGGGGCTTAACCTTATTTGGTCCAATATGTGGTGCCCTGCAAATTTGGGGCCTTTCTGATGGGAGGAACGAGGGTCAAGAAGATTCAGTGGTTTCTCATGGGTCTCCAACTCAACCGATTTGGCTCAGATTTGGCACTTAACCTTATTTGGTCCAATATGTGGTGCAAATTACCTTAATTATGTTTAAATACGGCTTAAGTTGGTTAACTAATTACAAAATTTGTTTATTATTAGGAACTTTGTTTTTATTTTTCACTTTATAATTTTACACTGTAATTGCAACTTAATCGCTTAAGTTCAAACTTTCGATTGACGATGCACATAACAAAACTGGCTTATGTTGATATAAGGTTCCGTTATCACGAAATTATAGTTTGATAAATAAACTTAAGTACAGATAAGATTTTTTGCAAAATTTCTTGGAGTCATTTAAAAAAGATTTTAATATTTCAATATAATATCTTATGTCAACTTAATACACATAATTTTTTTTATATTGTATTTCAATGAACAAGCTTAACTTAACATAAGTTTTTTTATAAAATGAAAAAAAGAAATCAAATAGGACCTAATTGCACAAATTTGTTTTGACATAAGCTAGTTTGTTTATTTCAAAATTATCGTTTTGTTCAATATAAGGAAATTTGGAACAAAAGCTACTTTTGCAAATGCTCGTGGGCACAAATTGACTTAAGATGTTAGTCATGACCCTCATAACTTTTTTGTGGTTGCTAGTTTGTAACGGGGATTACAGCAAAAAAAAGCGAAAAGAGTGGGGACCCGTAAATTGACTAAAACTAGAAATTCGCTTATGTCGACATAAGCTATTTTAATTTGTTGCCACAGTTATATTCATCACACCTTGTTTTTTTACATCATGTGCATAGATAATAAATATTTGAGAAATATGAAAAATTGATATATAATATTAAATATGTATATACATATATATAATTTATATAATTATACATATATACATATATAATATATTATATATATATATTCTCTATATATAATATAATCCTCAATATATATATATATATATATTTTTCTTCTTTTATTTTCTTATCTAATTGATTTTTTTTGGAATTCCCTGAGGGTTCAAAAAAACTATGTTTGCCACAAAAAAAATTCTAATATTTTATTTCTCTTCTTTTTCAAAATTCTATAATTATTAATTATTATTATAAATATTATAAAATGTTTTTTTTTTTTGCTTTTTCGGAACAACCAAACAAAATTTCAGGAGACAACATTTAAAAATTAAAAAAGAACCAAAAATTCCAAAAAAAACGTCTTAATTGTTTATTCTCCCGACCGTCCAAATTCACGTTTTTCCATCAAGTCCCCGATCTACATAAAAAATTTTTAAAATTTGACAATTCGAAAATATTTTTTTGTTTCCTCGATCGCGTGACCTAATGGACCAACCTTATTAAGGTTGGTAGCCATGGCAGTACTACGCTAATAATAAATAAATAACAAAAACAATTTAAACTAAAACTAGCTAATAAATAATATAAATACCAAAAAAAATAATCCGAATAATACTAAATAAATAACAAGTAATTGTAAAAAAACTGAAAAAAAAATAACATTAATCTAGAAAATATCACAGGTGGTAAATTTTTTTTGGATATGTCCCATGGTCCATGGACTTTAATTCCAAATGAAAGGGAATTCAGATTTAAAAAAATCTTTTTAAAAAAAGAAATAATGTCCATGGACTTTATGATGACTTATTTGAAGTGTATGTTATTTACAAATTGAAATGGACTTTATATCTTTTTAGATTTTTTTTTGTAATTCAACAAAAAAAATATTTAAACCACATAAAATATAAAAATTCATATTAAATAAAAAATTATTATTTTTTTTGGAAAAGGGAAAGCTCTTTATTTTTGCAGCTTTGAAAAAAAAATTAACAAGCTTTTTGAAAAAAAAAAAACAACAAAAAGCTGAAAAAATAAGGAATTTTCCTTTTTCCGAAAAGTTGCATAATGAAGTTATTTTCCTTTGCAGATAAGTTACAAAAAGAGGTGGTTTTCCCTTTTCCGAATAGTTCCGAAATGATGTTATTTTCCGAAAAATAAGATAAGTAAAGGATTAAATAATTGAATACAAAACATTGCTGATGATGCGTCAATATAATGAAATAATTTTGCATTACACTTTTCTGTCCTTTAAATAAAATAAAAGAAAAAAGGAAATATCTGCAAAATAAAGTAATAAAAAAACAAATAAGTATTTATTTTAAATATCATAACTATTTAGTATTTAATTGAATAATTGATTTGAATGACATAAAGCGCAAACCTATAGTGTAACACAAAACGACGCGCGCGGCTGAAGTAGCCGATCAGGAGGAGTTCCAAGGCCGCGACGAAATAGGTGTTGGCTGCAACCAATGTTATCAATTCTCACGTTTTATTTTCTAACTCACGTTACAATTTATATGTATTGACAAACAAAGCAAATTTGTAAAGAAAAAATCTCTTATAGTGAACAACTTAGAGTAGACAATGATTTTTCAATATTTTTCGATTAAAAATCATATCACCCAAAAACAATTAATAACTATAATATTATTATAATTATTATTATAATTATTATAAAATTGAATTATGGAATTATTTCACACCTAAATTTTTTTAACAGCAATTAAGTCATAATCCCATAATGAGGTTATGTCCCATTCAATGGGACATAATACCACAATTTGAAATTTTTAAGTTTATGGTATTATGTCCAACTAAATGGGTCATTAGTGGGGCTAGGTGCCTGCACCACCGTATGCTGCTTCCCGGATACGATATCCTCTACAAGATAGCATACAGTACCAACTGCAGCCACGACTTTGTACTTGGACCACGGCTTTACAAATTTGGCCGATATAAATTTTTGTTGTTCGCTGTGGACGTGGGTCCGACGATAAGCAATTTGACCAGGTTAGTATTTTTTTTTTAAATTATAGCTGTACTCATGCCGTTTCTGAGCTAAAGACAGATTCCGCACAACAGCGTGATGCACATCATTTCGTCGATGCTCTTCATCAAGGATGATATCTTCATTTAACGCGTTGAACTTTCGGAGCAGATCGTATGAACAACCGTCGGTCATTATAGGTGTGTTTCTTATTTACGCTCAGACCAGTTTCAGCAATCTGATTAATCTGAAACTGTTTCTTATTTCTTCTCAGATCAATCTGATCAATCTGATGGCTGTTTCTTATTTCAATTTCAGATTAGTCAGATTGATTTTTTGATCGCAGAATTTTTTCAGATTTTTCAGATTTATTATTGTTTGTGACTAACTTTGTGCTTGATTTTGTTGTTCTGGCTAAACTATTATCAGATTGTCATATCTCAATAATTTTTTTAACCAATTTTTTTAAATTATTAAGCATTTTTTTATCTCAAACAAATCTGACTGTTTTTATTTCTAGACAGATTAATCTGATTTCAGATTTTAAAAAATCTAGTCGAATCTGTAGTTTAAATAAGAAACACATCATATGTGATATCCATAAATCTAGGCGTTCTGGCAAGCCCGCGAAGCCGACTCTAGCTGAAAGCGGAGCTGATAGACGCGAGAAGCAATGCGAGAACATGCTCCAGTGAATGCTAGTTTTAATTTTCTAGTTTGGTGTT
Organism: Empis stercorea; assembly: GCA_949752835.1. Classification (NCBI taxonomy): domain Eukaryota; kingdom Metazoa; phylum Arthropoda; class Insecta; order Diptera; family Empididae; genus Empis; species Empis stercorea. The sequence goes on from OX457085.1 coordinate 46,747,184, forward strand.
GATAGTTCATTATAAAATATGGACTCATCCGACACGCCGTCTTTTTCCATATATTCAGACCTCATTTTCGTGCCGTATTTTAGGCTCTAAAACGTAACGCATAAATCGAATTTTGCGGCTCTAAAACGAAACGCATAAAACGAACGAGAAAAAACCGCTTAACAGTAAATTTTGTTGTTGTTGTTTGTTTTGTTCTCATTATTAATTTGTTTGGCTTAGTGAGCAGTACGCATTTCTTTGTTAACGTGGAATTTTTTGATAAATATTAAATTATATAATAACCAAATGGACAGAAAAGCTTATTACGAAATAAGTAGAGAAATGCAAGTGAGAAATATATATGATAATATAGAAAGTGAAAATGATATTGTAATAAATACAAATGAAGAAATTGTTGATGTGGACGATTTTGTAGAAGACAATTTTAATAATTATGCAGAAATAATAATCCACAATTAAATATAACTGATGGAAGTGAAACTAGTTCTCATACATCATCATCATCTTATAGTGATTTTGAAGAATATCAAAATGAAAATTCTTTCGACATTTCCTCTGTTTTTCAAATGCAAAAAAAAAAATATTTATATATGTTGTGATATTGTGATAATTTAATAATATAATAAAATATTAAATAGTTTATTAAAAAATTAAAGTTTTTGGATTTTATTTTTTGATTATTTATAATTATTTTAAGCGGTTCGAAATGGAGCCGAAAAGGCGGCATAAAATTGAGCTATAAAAGTGGCATAAAATTATGCCGTAAAAAGCGGCATAAAATTGTATCGCAAATGCGGCATAAAAATATTACGCTTTAGCGTGCCGTCCTTGATTTCAATTTCCATACGCCCATAGGAACACAAACGGTCCGCTTCAACGCCGTAAATGCGGTTCCAGGTTGGAATTTTGTAGCTTCTTACTTTTTGGTATATTAATTTTTTCTTTTAAAATTTGACTACCAAAACCACTCATCTGCAATATACATACCAACATCGCTTTGACTCCCATAAGCACCTATAAAGTGAATATAAATAAAACATAATAAACAGAGAAAAAAAAAGTATGCACCTATAGCCACAGCTGTGAACATGTAATTACTATCACAAGCAGCTAGCAAAGAAATACTAAAATATTCTTTGTAATTGAAATATAAAGTTCCAGAGTTTGAGGGACACTTTATTTGAATGTGCTTGCCATCAATTGCACCAACGACATTAGGCATTCCAGTTTTTTCATAAAATTCGTCAGCAATTTTTTCCCATTCGGCTGTATTTGGTTGAGCTACATAAATCTCACTTAGTTCCTCCCAGATAGCATCACATGTTTCCAAAATTATCACACGAACAGTTGAAACTCACACACGAAATGCCCATGACAACATCTGCCAACTAACTCCTTGAGCCAAATAACTAAAATTAAAACATTAGGTCTACAATATTCCAATTTTACTATGTAAATATTATAATATACTTACACCAATGTTATTGCTAAACGACACTCTGGTGGAATAGGATTTCTAACACAAGTTTGTTTTTCAATATGTTTTTCCCTTAGAGTATAGAAACAGGAGATGCAATAGTTATAAAAAAATGTCACTTTTTTTTGTGGGGGGAAAAGAGATTTATTTTGCAGTGACGGCTTTAAATTGCTATTGCCAGTGACAAAAGCTCTTTTTTAACTAAAACGCATTTTTTTATAAATGTTATTTATATTTATTAAAAAAAGTTAAATATTGATATTTTTTAATAAAATTAATTAAATGTTATTATTTTAACATATAACAATTACATTTACAATAAAAAAATTAAATATGTATTTTTTATTGCACTGACTTGTTGTTAAATGAGGTTGTATCTACGCATAATTTAGGTTAAAATCAACAAAATATAAATATAACATAACTAAAAAGTAATATAAATAAATCAATTAATTATTTTTGATATTGTTCTTCCAAATATATGCTGCCTTTTTAATAATTATCCTGCCTACAGCACTGCCTAGAATATTGTAAAGCTGAAAGCTTTGATAGAAAGCTTTTTTAATGACACTTTGTATTGCAAAACAGCTGTTACAAGGAGATTTTGACAACTAACACCTGTTACAAGGAGATTTTGAGAACTAAATAGCTTTTATAAAAAGGGAAACAGCTTGTAGGGGCAAAAGTATACTATTGCATCTCCTGTTTATATACTCTAAGGTTTTTCCATTAATTTGGACAGAAATTCAAATTGATTAATACCCATTCTTGTGGCTTTTCGAAAATGATCTTCATCTTGATTTTTAATTATCAAGAAAAGGTTTGAAAAAAAACCATTCAATTCCCTTTCATTTTCAGTGAAAAGAAATCTTGTCGAAACTCTTGGTTTTCTATTCCACTTTTTATTATTATATTGATAATATAAATTTAATAAATTACAATATGCTACATATGAACAACAAACAATCAATAATATTTGAAAATAATTATATTTAACAATATCCATAATTTATAAAATTCTTTAACACTAAACACTATTTGTGTATTTGGATATGTCAACAATAAATAAAAAAAAAACAAAGATGTCAAAAAAAATTTCAATTATGTCAAAAAAAGCTGCACATGTATTTTAAGTGCGTCGCTGCATGCAGCGCTGCGTGCAGAAATTCTGCACATGTATTTCAACTATTAGCGGCTGTGAACTTTCGGCTCGCACCCAGCAAACATGTCTTCAATGACATACCCATGAATCACCCAAGACATGTCTTTAAGACAGACCCAAGACAGACTGCTGACATCGCTATACAAATGTCACAAGTCGTCATGCATGACATGTCTTGGGTTTGTCTTGCATGACATGTCTTGGGTGTGTCTTGCATGACATGTCTTGGGTCTATCTTGCATGACGTGTCTTGGGTTTGTCTGGCAAGACGTGTATTATGTTTGTCCTTGTGAAAAAAAATATCATATTATATATGAAAATCACTATTTTTTATTTAAAAACTAATAAAATACATTTCAAACTAATCAATAAAAACTTTTAACAATAATTATAAGTCAAAATATGACTGAAAAAAATGTAATTAAAGAAATTCACAATTTTTTTTCCGCAAGACAAATACAATACATTACTGTCTGACACTGAATAAAAAAGATATACAAAAAATAGAATTTTTTTTTAGTTTTTGTAATAGTCACCAGAGGCCTTACCATCGTATATAATGAAATATTTTATTTCGAAAAATATTGTATACCTATCTCTTTCTTTCTAACACATTTTAAATTACCCAAGACATACTAGTGACATGTTTTGGGTCGGTCATGCAAGACAGAATTTTTGTTGGGCAGTTACGATGTTCCGATTGAATCGTTCGACCCATTAGCTTAAGAATGGTACCCGCCAAGCGTTTAAAAGTATACCCTAATTTCCGAACGAAAATGTAATGTTAACGAAAAGTTTTCTTTCTACTATTTCAAGTGTACGCTAAATTCTTTACGGAAATGTTAAGTTTACGAAAGCCTAAAAAGTTACGAAAATTTCTTAACCAAAATGAACGTTGGCGTACACTTAAATTGTATACGCTAAAATCCTAAAATCCAATGGAAAATGTAATGTTACCCAGTGAGAATGTTTATACCAACGTCGGCCAGACTTATATACGAAAGCGTATTCGTGGCACGATACATATTCTCCCATGGCAAACACACAGGCCACCTCCGCTGACGTTGGTACTGACACGTAGGTATCGTGTTGGGTATTGTAGTTTATCTATTTAACGCCAGGTGGCTCAAGGAATGTTCATATTGGATTTTGCCTTTTTTTATTGGAAATGAAAAAATGGAAAATATTTTTAATTTTTTTTATTCATGGCATTGCAATATTGTTTATTATTACAATATTATTTTAGTTTGATATTAGATTTTTTAATTAATATAAAATATAACATTTATATTTAATGTTACAACGAGATTATTTTAGCTTTTCAAATTTATCACATATGTTACTTAGTATAAATAATAATTTTTGTTTAACTATAATAATAATTTGAACACGTTTTATATCGCATTATATTACTTAAAAACATTTAATAAATTCTTATTTTAAATTTGATTGAAATTACACTACTTAAATAGTTTCATTAAATTAAAAATATCAAAATTATATCACAATATTTATAATTTTTTTATAGTAAAATTGAATATATTATAATTTTATCACATAATATTACTAATAGATATATACATTTAATAGATTCTTATTTTAAATTTGATGGAAATTACTGAATTTATTTAAAAGTTTCAAAAAAGTTTATGACAATACTTATAATTTTTTCATTGAAAAATTGCATATTATAATTTTATCACATAATATTACTAAGAGATATATACATTTAATATATTCTTATTTTAAATTTGATTTTGTAAGATAAGTTTCAAAAGTTTATCACAATACTTATAATTTTTTCAGTGAAAAATTACATATAATAATTTTATCACATAATATTACTAAGAGATTTTTATTCTTAATTTAATTTCAATTTAAATATTTTAATATATTTTTATTCTTAATTTATTTTCAATTTTAATATTTAGTCTTATTCATTTTTGATTTAAAGCAGATTATTTTTTTCATTGTTATTACATTGTTAATATTTTTTTCGCGATTTCTTTTATTTAATGAGTAAATACGATTTCTTAAATCTTGTATCTGCTTTCTCATGCCTTCTTCAAAGAATTTGTAACTGTTGTTGTATTTATCACGAAAAGCATCTACGGTTAAATTTATTATATATGTACATATAATATTTAGTTAAATGTGTGTTTTTACCAAAAAGGACTAGTTTTATAAATTGAAAGTTTTTTAACGCAACTTTCCCATTTTGTCCATCCCAGTTTCATTTTCCAATTAATTCGTCCACCATTATTTTAGCAAGTCCAGTGTTGGCATGATTTTTTTCTGCTGGAATATGCATTTTAAAAAAGTCTTTCTGAAAATATATTTAATTAAAAGAAATTTAAAATATATTAAAAAACCAATAAAACATACTAAAGTAAACCGGAATGTCCGATCTACGTCTTCATCCAGACGTTTGTCAACATCATGACATTCCTCTAATGTTCCTAACGGAAAAATATGTGCAACTTCTATTGATTTTTCTGGCTGTACTAATTTTTTTATAACATTAATATCAAATTGTAAAGCGTGTAATTGCTTAAAAATATACATCAGCTCCAGATTGTGAACTAAAAATAAAAATATAAGCACTCAGAATGAAATTACATAGCTCTTTTGAGTTTCACCTTGAGACGGATGTGTAATTATATTATTTTTATTAATTGAAGCATTGCAAGTGCAACAGTTTTTATCTAGAAAAATATTATTGAATTATATATTATGATATTTGAAAAAAATAATGAGTATATCTCACTTATTGGTTTTGAGATTATTGCACTTGCACCACCAGCGGGACTTTTGCCTTAAATAGAAAATTTTAAATATAATTTAGCATTTTTATAATGTAATAATTTACTTGGAATTATTCTTTTAGCTATTCCAGGAACTACTATTTCCTTGTCATTCTGATTTGCTGAAATTAAATTTTATATTAGGAAATGTATTTTTATTAATTTTAAATTTTTTAATATTTTTACTTTCTATAACTGCAGTTGCGGCTATAGGCATTCCTAATTCTGGAATATTTTTTATTTTTATTTGATAATTTACTTGGAATTATTTTTTTAATTACTACTATTTCCTTGTCATTCTGATTTGCTGAAATTAAATTTTATATTAGGAAATGTATTTTTATTAATTTTAAATTTTGTAATATTTGTACTTTCTATAACCGCAGTTGCGGCTATAGGCATTCCTAATTCAGGAATATTTTTATTTTTATTTTTATTTGAATCCATTAATTGTGATACTGGCGGAAACATAGCTGCAAATAAATCCTCGGTGTTTTGAGTATCATCTTCAATTACTATTGGATTTTGATATGGCTCCGTCCACATTAAGATTTCTGATTCTGTAAAATATAATGTATCATTTAGTTTTATTCTAATTTAAAATGAAGCTAATTTTAAAATAAGCTGTGTAGTCATCCAAACTATTTCAAGACCGTCTATACTATAACAAAAAATGAAATGAAAAAATTGAACATCTGATATCCTACTGTGATAATTGTCATTCATCAGCTGACACTGATAGAAAACAAGTAAACAAATCAATCATATCATAATTATTACTGTTTATTATTTATATAATTTAATAAACAATTTTAAGGATAATGAAACTTTATATACTTTATATTTGGTAGATAAAATATCTGAAATACATCATTTGATTATTTTATCAAGTTTATAAAGTAAATATGTAGTTGGTGTTTTTAAAAACTGCATCATTTCAGTATTATTTTAATTTAATATTATATTTTAGGAATATGAGAGGAAGATCTTATTATAACTACCTTCAGGTAAGTCCTTATTGGAAAGTTGATTTCTAACTTCTGATGTGTTACCATTACCACTTGTAATTTCGGATCAACACAATTGATTTTCGGATCAACACAATAGACAACCTTTGTTGTCCTTGTAGGCCATGTTGTGATTCCGAAGGTCAAGAGATCGCGTGATCGGGAAACAATATTTTTTTTCGAAATGAAAAATTTGGAAAAAAATTTTGATTGTTTCGAGAGTGTGAAAAAATTTTGATGGCGGTCGGACGGATAATTTGGTTTTTTTTGATAAAATTTTCAATTTGTTTTTTATTAAATTTTGAATTTTGTTTTTTTTTTGTTGAAAAAAAAATATATTTTTTAAAATTTGGGTGCTAGAATTAGACAATTTATTTAAGAAGGAAAAATTAATTAAAATACATAATTTCCTTAATAAATATAAGAATTTTTTTTGATAAAAACTTAAGTGTAGTTATTTTTTTTCTAAATTTTTGTAATGTAATAAAACAAAAAAAAACAAACATTATTATTGAAAAGTTAAAAAGGAAAAAAAAGGGATAAACTCATCCTTTTCTTGATTTGAAGAAAAAAAATTTTCAACCAGAAAAAATTTACAAAGTTGAAAAAAAAAAAAAATTATTAATACCAAAAGTTGAATATAAGAAAAAAAAAATTGTCAAGTTGCCAGCTTTAGAAAGAGAAAGAAAAAAAAAATAGCAGCCCACCAGAAGAACTCCGATCCGAAATTTTACGTCGAGGCAGAGCAGTGGTGGCACCGTTTTTTTTATTTTTGTTGTTAGGTACAGGTAGCTGGTTCCCGTCCTGGCATGCCGGAGCAGGAAGCACTTTACGCAGGTACTGTGAAAATTTGTTATTTAATTATTTATTTATTTTGGTGGTGTACGAATGCATTATTTATTAGTTGCTTTTGCTTTATTTTTTTGAGTTAATTTATTAATTTTTTTGTAGTAAAGTAAAATTAATTTTTTTGTTCTAAAGTAAAGTAGAATTTTTTTTGTGTAAAGTAAAATCGTAAGAATATTTTTGTGTTATTTATTGATAAATTATTTTAGTAGAACTATAGTCAGAAAAAAAAATTTTTAAAGTATATTACGTACACCACTTATATATATTTTCTTTCAATTATATAATTAAATATATTTTCCTTATAATTTTTTTGTTAATTAAAAAAAACCAAAAACAACAGCTGTTCACAGACAAAATTATATTTTGGCTTTTTTTTTATTTATAAATTATTATTGTTATTTTTGTTGTTTTTTGACTTCACTTATAAATAGTAGTTCGCCGCTGGATCGTTGTGCTGCTGTTTGTTTTTTATTGAGTTTTTTTTATTTTTCTTTTTCGTTGAAAATTTCCTTTTGAACATGGCTAGCTGCTTTTTATAATCATTCCCCAGGATGGATCGCAATGGATTTCTTGTCCTTCTCTCTCCTTATTCCCTCAACGATGGTGCTTCACTTAAACGATTTTCTGTGGTGAAAGTTTTTATTAGTGAAGTCATCATCGTATTGTTGTATTGATTGCCGTTTGGATCACTGGTCGACTCACGCCCCACAGGCTGAGCATAGCTGGCAAACCTCAGGAGCAAATCCCAGTGGTCCAAGGAGTTCTAGTATATAAATTTTGGTCTAGCGTTTTATTTGTGATGCGATGTTGGTCAGCCTAGACCTGGCGCCCACTTCACTAAAACTCCGAAGTTACCTCCTCCGACTTACCTTAAGATAACAGGTGGTAATTTTTTTTGACAAAAAATTATCATCGTGTTACAATAGTATATAATATATTATATATATTTATATATATATATATATATATATATATATATATATATATATATATATATATATATATTAAACAAAAATAATATATATAGATATATACATGGTAAAATTTATATATATATATATATATAATTTTACTTCTAATTTCATATGAATCTAATTTTTTCACTTTCGTGAAGCAATTGAACTAATAACCAATCATTTCTATCAATGGTAGTCTGCAGTATTTAAAATTTATCTTTGTGACTGCAACACATTCTGGTGTTGGAGAAACTTTCGCAACTTGAACAATATCAATATTAATAGAATTTAGTGGCTCTGTGAAATATGGATTTATATCTAAGTATCCAACCATTATTTGCTCGCCAATAATTATTTTAAAGTTTTCAACAATAAAGGGTATATTATTGCCTTCGATTTTTACGGAACAGCAACAGTCTCTTATATTGGTTTGGAGAACAAATAAAGGGTATATTATTGCCTTCGATTTTTACGGAATAGCAACAGTCTCTTATATTGGTTTGGAGAACAAACCCATTAAATTCGAACTTGTTTTTATTTCGTAAGTATTGTTTAGATTTAGATGATATATTAATATTTAATTTGTTTTTTATAAATTGTGTATCCAATATTTTTTTTCTTAATTGCTGTAATATATTATTAGGAGTTTTAATATTTTGTTTAATTTCCTGCATGTAATTTACATATTTGTAGCCAGAAAATGAATCAATTGAACCATACAGAGAAGCATACTGTGGCAAATGTACAAGGCTGTGTACATTATAACTCACATTCTTCAAGACATAAAATCGTGGAAATAATTCTACAAATTGGTTAACGCAGGATTGGCTGATTCTAAATGATTATGACAATTATTTTTGTCATATAAAAGTCGCAGGCTACGTAAGGAGACATACATGGTAAAATTTATCAGCACTAATTTTATTTTTTAATTTTTTTGCGTCTAGGAATATCCTTAAAATTTTTATTTTTTAATTTTTTTCCGTCTAAGAATATCCGTGTTTTTCGAGCTTTCCGTCTAGGAATGTCCTTAAAGTAGCGTGTTTTTCGAGCAAATTCAGAAGGCATGTATTTACCCAATTCTTCATAATTATTTGACATTACATTTAAATTTATTTTGTCTATTTCAGCTGTTATAAGTACAAGCAGTTTTTTGGAGATACCTAAATCTACTAGATGCATAGGATCCAGAGGAAATTGTGAAACCATTTTTTATTCCGGCAGTCTCTAAAATTGTTTAGCACTGCTGATTATGATGTGCTTTATCAGATCTTATTTTGAAACTTTCATCAGTGCGAAGTTCGCCTGATGAAATATTGTACACAGTCGTATGTTTAAAAGTGAATCCGACTTGATTATACTCATGGCATCCGTGGTGTGCGTTATGGTATTGACTGCTTTACAAAAAGATTTAGCTGGTGCATCACAAATAAACGCTCTTAATTTAAAAGGTATTGCAGAACTTTTTTCGTTTATTTTTATATCATTATTTTTAAAAATTTTAGTTCTTCAACAAATTCGTTGAAAAAAAACCAATGACTGCGGGTGTCCCATACCTATCCATGCACCGACGATAAATGGTACACTATTTCTTTGATTTACAAATGATCCCAGAATTGGCAAATTGGCCAATGGTGCACTATTTCTTTGATTTACAAATGATCCAGGAATTGGCCAATTTCTGGAGCTTTTATATAAAGGCAGACAATATTGTCAATATTGAAATCGCAAACAATTTCATTCATACCTTGCAAAGCGGTTTCATGACTTTATTACACCATTTTCTATATATTTTCTGTCCAAGTTCAGATGAATCATGAATGTTAAAATTGTTTGGATTATGTTTTGGTATGAGACCATGGCATGTTTTCGGCATTGGCAAGCCATAATCTTTTAAAATAATTAATAAATCGGATGATGCATTGTTTGAAATATTGTGATGCAATACCCATTGTGCAATTTTCAGCTTTAAATTATCTATTTTTTCCTCACCAGACAACACTATTTCTTGAGGCTCTTCAATTAATTCTTCAGCATCATCAATTTCTTCAATAAATACTCTATCTTTATCAAAAATAATTTGTTCTCCCTCAAAAACTATAATTTCATCTCTATTATTTTCAATTTCAAAGTTTTCTTCATTTTCTGAAGAAAAATTGAAATTTGCCTCCAAACTTGCGTGAGCCATTCGCGCCGCTCTTGCCCTTCTTTGTCTTCCAGATATTTTATGCATTTTAATATAACTTATAATTATATTTGCCTTTTAATCTTCCTTAATTATTATAGGTAATTAAGACAATATGTACTTAATTAAAACAAATAATTTAAAAAATTTATTTTATAATTATAATTTATTAAATAACATTAAAAAAAATGTAAGGAAAAATTGAAATTTGCCTCCAAACTTGCGTGAGCCATTCGCGCCACTCTTGCCCTTCTTTGTCTTCCAGATATTTTATGCATTTTAATATAACTTATAATTATATTTGCCTTTTAATCTTCCTTAATTATTATAGGTAATTAAGACAATATGTACTTAATTAAAACAAATAATTTAAAAAATTTATTTTATAATTATAATTTATTAAATAACATTAAAAAAAATGTAAAAAAAATGTAAAAATAGCACAATCACTGTAAAGTATAAAGACAAATGTATGTATAAAAAATACTTATTAAATTTTATTGTTTTTCTTTTGCATAATAAATATATATATATCTTCTTTTAATCTTCCTTAATTATTATAGGTAATTAAGACAATATGTACTTAATTAAAACAAATAATTTAAAAAATTTATTTTATAATTATAATTTATTAAATAACATTAAAAAAAATGTAAAAAAAATGTAAAAATAGCACAATCACTGTAAAGTATAAAGACAAATGTATGTATAAAAAATACTTATTAAATTTTATTGTTTTTCTTTTGCATAATAAATATATATATATATCAATTTTTAATTTTGTTTGCACCTATTATCCTCTTGGAGCGTCGATTTTTCGTCAATTACATACGAATCGGGTGGAAATTGGTGGTAACAGGCGGATTTATCGCAAGCAATTCATCGCAAGCAATTCATCGCGGTGGCAATTCATCGCAAGCAATTCATCGCGTTGGCAATTCATCGCAAGCAATTCATCGCGGTAGCAATTCATCGCAAGCAATTCATAGTTACTATTACAAAGCATGGTAAATCATAGTAAAGCGGCGCCGCTTTACTTACATATATACTTCAATATATAAGTAATTAGGTGATATTTTGGAAACACACTCATTAGTGGTCTGGATGAAGTGGATGAATGGCCATATTTTCATCTGGAATTTTCTCTAGCACCAGTGGATGGATCGGGCTGATATTTGGTAAACACATTAATTATAGCGGTCTGGACGAAATGATAAATGGCCATATTTTCATCTGGGATTTTCTCTGGTACCCCTGGATGGATTGGGCTGATATTTTGTAAGCACATTCATTATAGTGTCCTATTGTTAACTATGCCAGTGCTCCTCCATTAGCTCTACTTGGAAGATGGTTGTATGATAAAAACGTGATTTCTGATGTTTTGTTAGAAATAATGGAGGCGGCTTTAAGCGGCTTTACTATGATTTACCATGCTTTGTAATAGTAACGATGAATTTATTTATTTATTTATTTATTTAACCAAACAAGGTATACACATCTTAAATCTATATCTTAAATACTAAGATTATTTTTATTTATTTATTTATTTATAATTTATAATTTAACCTAATTGAATATAAAATAAAATATTAACTATTAACTGTTATTGGTAATTAAATTTAAATTTACATTAAAGTTTTTGTATCTTAAAAATATATAAAGACATTGTTTCTTAAAATAAAATACAAATTACTATAGCAATGTAAGCATATTCAGGCAGGATTAGATAAGGAATGAATAAGGTTAGTCTTGAAGGTGGCTTTCGAGATATTAGAGGAGAAATTATTGCTGTGTGAATTAAAAGTTATGCAGCATCTGTTAATTGGTTCATTCTTGGCATATTCTTTCGTGTGTGGATAGGTTTTTAAGAGGCTAGTGTGTCTTGTTCGTCTGACGTCGTCATTAAACTTAATTCTATTTATTATAGAAGTTACGTCAATTTTACCTTTCAATACGTCAAAGGTGAAGCAAGAGGTGAGCACTGAGCGTCTTGTAGAAAGAGGAATGATATTAAGTAACTTAAGTCTATGTGAGTAGCTTGGTAAATTTGTGAAGTCATTGGGGTTATGTAAATTACGTAATGCAAATAGAAGAAATTGTTTTTGAATAGATTCGATTCTTTCGCTATGAGTTTGGAAAAAAGGGTCCCAGATAGGACAGGCGTATTCAAGGATCGGACGGACGAGAGCACAGAATAATGATTTGGTTACCCAGACATTGTTAAATTCCTTTGCTCTTCTTTTGATGAAACCTAGTAGTTTTTTTGCTCTACAGATGATTTGGTCAATATGACATGTAAAACTGAGCTTTGTGTCTAACAAAATACCCAAGTCATTGATTTGATTGACCCGATGAAGCTGCGTACCATTTATATGGTAGTTATGTAGCAATGTCGATTTCTTACGAGAAAAAGTAATTGTGTGACACTTTTTAACATTCAGGTCTAACTTATTGGCGATACACCAATTTTCTAAGTCCTGAAGTTTATTTTCAAGGAAGATAGTATCAGACACATTATCAATAATTTTATATACTTTTAGGTCATCGGCATAGAAGAGGTGTGAAATGTCACTGAGACAGTCTGAAAGATCTTTAATAAATATGTTAAATAGAAGGGGTCCTAGGTGACTACCCTGAGGAACACCTGATGTGACATTAATAGGAGATGAAATGAGTCCTTGGAATCTAACAAATTGAGTCCTATTACTAAGATATGAGAAGATCCAGTTTAACATTGGCCCTTTAATTCCAATAGAGTAAAGTTTGTTTTTTAGAATATGGTGGTCAACGCTATCAAAAGCCTTACTAAAATCTGTGTACACCGCATCTATCTGGTGACCTTTTTCCATGTTACATAGAATTTCGGAAGTGAATAACATTAAGTTAGTGGTAGTGGAGCGACCTTTCCTGAAACCATGCTGCTGGTCATTTAAAAGCGGATTAATTATAGAGGAAATTTTGTCACATACCAATTTTTCAAAAAGCTTCGGGATAGCTGATAAGATGGCAATCCCTCTATAATTGGCTACATCGCATTTGTCACCACTTTTATAAATTGGTGTTAAAAAGGAAGATTTCCATTCAGATGGGAAGATACCAAGAGATAAAGATTTATTAAAGATTAAATTTAACGGGATTGACAAATGTTGTGCACAATTATGAAGAAAGCTGGGTGGTATTAAATCAGGTCCGGGACCTTTTTTTTTTTGAACTCCAAATTCCGTAGCTCATTAAAAATTTCTTCACAGGTTAGCGATAAAGAGTTAACTATAGATGCAGAAGTGGAATGGGAAAGGTTATTATTAGGCTGAGAAGGGGGACGATAAACCTCGCGGAAACGATCTGCGAACATATTGCAAATATCGCTAGGTGAGGAAGATGATATATTGTCCTTGAACATAGTGGAAGGATAACCATTGCTTTTCCTTTTTAAATTGACAAAATCGAAAAATTTTTTGGGATCAGTTATAATGGTTTGGCTAATATTACTAATGTAATTATCATATGATTCTCTGGATTTGGTTGAGAATTCAGCTGCTAGATTCTGATGGTTCTGTAATAATTCAGCATCAGGATTAGGAGCCTTCTTAATTTTCAAATACAATTTGTTTCTATGATTACGTAATGCTCTCAGATCCTTGTTCAACCATGGTTCAGTAAGTTTGTCCTTTTTTACTATTTTAGGGACATTCAGTTCTATAATATTGAAAATTTCATTATAAAATACTGACGAATTGTAATCAAGGTCGTTAGATGATAGTATGCTAGTCCAGTTAATTGCTGCCAGAGCATTGTTGATACTATCATAGTCAGCGTTTTTGAAATCAAATACAACTTTTTTGTTGTAAGACTTATTAAACGTAACCTGTGACGTAGGGAGTTCAACAATGATAGCTGTGTGATGTACAGAATTAGAAAAAAGATTGACTGTTGTATCGGCAGTTGTAATAAGTGCTTCGTCATATGAGTTAGTGAATACTAGATCTAGCCATCTCCCGTTGCTGTTAGGGAAACCGTTAATTTGCTGAATATCGTTGTTGTAAAATAGATCAAAAAGGGTAAAATCAATTTCGTCAGTAAAATTAACTGGAAGCAGGTGTCCGTCTAAATTATCCTTCACAAATTGAAGCTTTGGACGATTAAAATCGCCGTAGATAAAAATTTTATCATTTTCAGTCATGGAGTTAATGATTGTTCGTGATGAATCACAAAATTCATTATATATACTTTCGTCAGAATTTGGTGGGATATAAACTGCACCAATATATAAGTTATTTTTATTGATTAGTATATTAATGAATTTGTGTTCAAAGTAACGTGATTGGACTGTAGATACATTACAGTGTGAAATTGAGTTACGTACTGCAATCAAAACTCCACCACCTCTTGATAGACCAGAAGCATTATAATCTCTGTCATTTCTGTAGATGGTCCATTCGCTATTAAAAATTTCTTGGTTATTGAAAGTCTCGTTAAGCCAAGTTTCAGTGATAATTATGATATCGAATTGGCTCGAGCTTGCGTCAATAAATAAATTCTTTATTTTGCCTCTAATACCACCACAATTATGATAAAAAATTCTGAGAGGACTTGATGGATTAACAGTAGAAGATTTATAGGGGACAAGAGATTTAGAAGAAAGGTATGTAGAATGATTTTTTTTCACGGTTGTGTTTATTACTCTGGGGGAGACGAAAAAACTTGTCCTGGTTTTCCTGCAGTTTCTGCAATTGTGTAGTGTGCTTTGCTTTAATATGGGACGCAAATGTAGCTAGTTCTTGGTCAATCTGAGCGCTCGAAAACCCGAGTTGGTCATGATATTTGTAGTATAATGATTTAAGACTACTAAAGTCAGTAGGAAAACCTTCCTTTTGAATGGAGACCAATGTGTTAGTTTTGGTTCTGCCATCTATACAAGTATCATCAGGTTGCTTGTGCAGATAGGCCAAAAAAAAACGTACGTTCTCAGAAAGTCTATGTTCTCTAAGGCGCCCCAATAAATATCTGTTTTCAGAACTGTCGATAGAATTTACTGTGTGCTTTATTTTAGGAGGAAAAAGTGGATCTAAAAAAGAATTGCTTTGAAGAGTACTGTGGGGGGAGGGGGCTTTCTTATGTGAATAATTGAGTGTTTCTCGCTGTAAATTAGTGGGATTTCTCCTAATATTATTATTATTATTATTATTGCTTAAAACATAGACTTCGTCAGTTTTTGGAGCCTCTTCGATGGTATCTAGGTTGAAACAAGGTCGGTTGTGAGCTGACTTGGATCTGTGAGAGGTGGCGTGAGGTATAGATGTGAAAGTAGTCTGTTTTGTAGTTAGAATATTGGTGTTAGTGTGATTTTGTAACTGTAACTGTGAGGTCGCTTGTTGCCTTGGTGCTGAATGAATTATTGCAGTGTGCATAATATCATTGGATCTAGGAGGATGTGTGAAGTTAGCCTGGGGTACAGGGGTGGTAGTAGGAAGTAGGAGAGGGGTGGTTTCAGGGGGGAAAGGATGGTTACCTTCATAAATGTCATTAATGTTAATAGGAAGAGGACTATTAGTAATAGAAATATTAGTGGCGTTAGTAGAAATTGTTTTATTAGGAAGGGATATAAAAGGAAGAATAGGATTCAGTGTTCGTCCTTGCACAAAGTTATGATATTTAGTGTTAATACTACTACTGTTAATATTGTTAATTGGCAAAATGAGATTAGGAATAATCGGGGAATTTGTTTTTGGCAAGTTTGTTTTATTAGAGGTTGTGCAATTAATGTCCGTGATTATGTTCTTAGTATTTTTTACACTTTTATTACTAATATTAATATTCTTATAATTAATCCATTTCTTAAATATAAAATTACCTAAATCAAGATATTCATTGCTGGGGCCAGTGAAGAGCCATGCAAATTTAGTAGGTATCTCTACTTTGAGAGATGAACTATTTCTCTTAATTTTTCTGGATGCTGGTCGCACTATGGAGCAGGAAGCGACATCTATATGTAAGTCCTGTACTAGATATTTCATTAATGATGACTTATCGCCACCAGTTACGTGGAAGGTTGTTAGATCACATTGAGAAGTGGTGCGCCTATTTTTTTTTATTTTTTTTTTTGACGTTTTTTTATTTGACGAAACACTGGTATTAGCATTACTTAGTTTTTCTATTCTTCTACACCAATCCTTTTTAGACCAAAGCACGCCAAATTTTGTGATATTCACCTCGGGGGATTTTTGTGGTGAAGCAAGTGGATCTGGACCATCAGAAGTTACATGAGTTCGTGGTCTAGGTACTGGTTGAATCAATTCTGGACCATTAGAAGTTACATGAATTAGTGATCTAGGTCTTGGTGCAGGTTTAATTAATTCTGGCGTCAGCGGAGTTTTTCGTAGTTGTGATGGTGACATTGACTGTGGGTCTGCTAAATTACGAACGCAATTATTGTCAGAGCTCGTACTAATAGAGTTTTTTATATCGGCGAGAGTAGTCTTTATTTCAAGAATTTCAGATGATATAAGTTCATGATTTAGAGTTGGTCCATTGAGCGAAAGTGGATGTAAAGAGTCGAGTTTGGCAGTAAACAATGAAATATTAGACGCTATTTCATTATGCAGAGATCTCATATCTCTCATGATAGTCAACAGCGTACTAGATGTTTCAGTTTTTAATGGAAATGCAAGCTCATTTTCAATTAAGGACGTTAACTTAGATGTGAGCTGTGTTGATATATCTGTAACTGATTCTTTCAATACAGGAACTATATCTTCAGAAATATTGCTAGATAGAGTATCGAAATTTTTAGCCATCTCATTGAAGCAATCGCTATTGTTTTTTATAAACTGACTTTGTCTAGCGATTAAGTCATCTTTTTCACGATTGAGATTCGATATATTCCGAGTGATACCATCATACATGCTTCTCAGAAGAAATTCTGTATTTTGGCAGTCGGTGCATATAAAATAATCTTCCAAAGAGTGGTGATACCAGTCCCTAGAAGCACCAATGCACGCACCATGGAGTCTACGGTTACAAAAAGCTTTACATTTTACCAATTTAGATGAATTATCGTAGGCAGAACAATGTTGCATATCACATTTGAAATTCATTGTAATGTAAATTATGTTTAAAAAACAACAAATTTATAATATGTGTCAATAAATTATTTTACAAGTTAAGTAAAGTAATTATTTTTGTTGTTGTAATTAAATTGCAATATGAAAAAAAAATATATATATATATATTTAAAAATGCATATATTTAAAAAGCACAAAAAAAAAAAATATATAAATGTACATATATATCGTTGCAAATTTGTCAATAAACATACAAAAACTAAGAACAATGACACGATTAAATTGTTTATATTGTTTATGTTATTTTATTAAATGTAAGGCACAAAAGTGATGATTAATCAGTATATGTTATATTAAAAATAAATAAAATTAAACGAAATTGCGTCAGGTTAAAAATATGAACTTGCTAAATTTCTTTAAATTGTTAAATTTCTTTATTTAATTATTTATATAACGAATAAGTTAAATTTAAATTAATTTTTTAATTGTTTAGCGAATTTAAAACACGTCTGTACAGGTTGATTTTGTCATTACAATTGCTTGCGATGAACTAGCCTGGCGGGCTACCGCGTAAAAAATTCGCATCATACGATTTTCGCAAAACAGAGTTGCGAGTTTCGCATCCATTGGCACCACGTAAGAAATTCGCATCCCAAATTTTTTTTTTTTTTTGCGCGAGGAAGTGTGGAAAATCTTCGAAAAGACACTACGGGTTACCGCGCGTACCCGCAGATGTGTGGGATTTTTACCCACTAAAAACCACCACCCTTTGTCCCACAGGAAGGTGCCTGTCAGATTGACTGGCGCTGAAACAAGCCACAGTTTTACGGGCCCTTTTTCACTACCCTCCTTTTCCAGAACCTACCGTCGACCGAGTTTTCGATACGATCGGGTAAGAGGATAACTCATTTGTTCCGCCCCATCCAGGTTCCACCAAGCATGAGGCTGTGTTTTTCCCCAACCGACCACTCGCCGATCAATGGCTTCCCATACACAGCAAGCGGACCGTCAGACTCACAACATCCACCTGGTACCCTGGACATCGGAGATAATGATATTATCCAGTAGTAGGATAAGGTCATAGGAGTCCGCACCATCTGGATACCACAAAAAACAGCTGATAGTCATAGGTCCAGTGCACTACTCATTAGTATTGTCCAGTTTCCTGGATAACCATAAGCATCACACAAGACCCGCAACCATCCTCTTCATTTGGCACCTCAGACATCAGAGTTAATAACCTCATCCTATTTAATATGCTGATAGTCATAGGTCCAGTGCACCACTCATTAGTATTGTCCAGTTCCCTGGATAACCATAAGCAACACACGAGACCCGCAACTATCCTCATCATTTGGCATCCCCGACTTCGGAGTCAATAACCTCATCCTATTTAATAGGGAGGTAGTAACTTTAAGAATTGGAAATCGTTATCCCACTACCGCTAGGTAATGCGCGATCTCCAGCATGCTTTTGTAGGGCATGTTTCTTAAATCCTCAATGACCACGCAATCCCGACCAAGAACTCTTTTCCTAGTCCCTGCAAGAGCGGGACACTCACACAGTATATGTGTGTGTGCGGGACACTCACACAGTATATTTTGTCTTCCCATCACCTGGCATATTCAGTTCCCTAATCTGATTTTTCATCTGAATGAGGATCCTCCTATGCCCCGTAATGTTCCCCGTGTGACACCATGTGCCTGCACGTTCCATTCGCAGCGCTGTTAGACCCGCCACCTTCTTGACATAAATGTCAAGTAGAGTCAGAGATAACAGCACCTCCATAGCCGCGCTGGGTGTCGTTTGCATTGCACCTGTCATGCCTACGCACACCATCCTTTGCAGCTTTCCTAACTTATACTTCGTCGTCTTATGGTCTACACGGGTCCACCAGACAACTGCAGCATGAGTCAGTACAGGTCTTACCGTCACGGTGTAGATCCAGTATAAGGCTAAGATTAAGTAAACAGGATATGCAATAAGATATAAATGCCTCTACAAACTAAATAATAAAAATTTAAAGCTCTTTAGTTGTTTTCTGTTGTCAAAATTATTTTTCCGCTGTCAAAAATATTTTTCATGAGAGCTTTCGTTTATAGCTTTAGAAAAGTGTAATAAAAAGTAATTATTTTATTATTTTTATTAGTGAAAAAGTATGTAAAGTGATAAAAAAAAGTATTATTTATTAAAGTGGTGTATAAATAACTATATAAACATGACTTATTGTATTGTGGGAAGTTGCAAATATAATTTGTATAACAAATTAAGTGAATATGAAAAGGTTGCGTTTTTCAGGTAATTATACTAAATATTATAAGTTACGCATTATATTTGATTGGTGAATTTAATTTTTAAAATCATTTTTTTTAAATCTAAATTAAAAAAAAATTATAGTTTATTCAGAATAAGATGTAAAATTGAATTTATATTTGAAATAAAAATAGCGCCAATATTAGGGGGTCGGGGTGGGGATTATACAGGGTAGGCATTTATATCCTAGGGTATAAATGTTGCAACTGTATAAGTTCCTAGCCAAGTGCCTGCATTACCTCCTCGTGGTGGCCCCTGGAACTGTGTACATATTAAACATGGACACAGACCGAATATGCAGTGTGCGACCTAATGTCAGTGGTGGTGTGAGCGCCGTGCCCAGGTCTGAAAGACTGGAGGTTAAACCAGTCGCTAACGAGCTCCCTCCGATGCCCGGGCAAGGTCGGTTGTATTAAGTGCCTTATCCTGGTAAGTCGGCTCTGCCAGGATGGACTCACTTTCCGGACGAACTCGTGGGAACAACAATGAACAACAATTTTATACAACAACAACTACAACAACAACAACAAATCGGCTCATCTTCTGATGAAGATGACCTACTTGCCTCCAGCCAGGAGACAATCATTAGCGAAGGTACCAGACAAAGTACCCTAACCAATAAGCCAAGTACCAGTCACAGTACTCCAGTTGTGCCTGGTGGTAGCGGTAGTGCCAGCCATAGCACGCCAAAGCCACCTAGCATATCTAGTACCAAGCATGGTACCCAAAAAACCAAAAATCTGCGCAGCTCTGGGTCCATTCTCAAGAGGCGGTTTCTGAAGGCTAAGTTCATACTGGGCAAGATTGCTCAGAACGAAGCTGACGGGAAACCCAATGAGAAGGACGCGGCAGACAAAGCTATGTACTCCCAGATAGTGCAACAGTACGAGGCATTTATCGGGGAGAAGGAAACAAAAACTAAGCCAGGTGCGAAAAGGGACAGGTCTCAAGAAGAGTCCTTAGAGCTCCCTAAGGTCAAGGTCGCAAAGACAGAGGCGTACCAGACCGGCGATAGAACGGCTGTCAAGAGATACAGCGATATCGCCAAGGACCACCTGTGTGTAGCTGTTATAAACAAGAAAGCTCCAAACCAGCAAGTCACAGCTGAGTTATGGGTTAAGGTGGAAGCAAGACTGTCCGAGATAGTGATGGATTGTGTTCTCGAGAACAATGGGGGGCCTCTTCCAGGGTTTGACTCATCCGCGGTAGTCAGGGGCTACCGGGTGATCAAGTGCGAAGATCAGTTCTCTATGGAGTTCCTCAGCAAAAGTGTTGCTAAGATTAGCGACACTTGGGAAGAGGCCAAGATTGGCTTAATCCCGGCTGGGGAAATACCCAGGAGACCTAGGGCACGCATTTGGTTGCCTAGGATGGAGTTAGACGGGGAGAAGCTGCTCAAATGTTTGAGATTGCACAATCCAGATGTCCCGATGGACAACTGGGCAGTCTTGAGGAAAGAGTCGGAGGTGGACATACAGAAGAGCAGTATGTCCTTCCTCCTGCTGCTCAACGAGGCCAGTATGCAGCCTTTGGAGAGGAAAGAGTGGAAGCTGAGGTTTGGCATCAGGAATGCCAAGCTGAAGATATTCCCAGCAGGAAGCCCAGAAGTCAAAGACTTAGACGAAGCAAGCGACCTGCTGGAGGAACTATCTCTAGCCACAGAGAAATCAAAATTAGCCCCAAACACTACCGATGGCGATGAAGGTAATACAGGTTAACCTGAAGCACTCTAAGTGCGCCTCGGATAACCTGATGGTCTTTCTGTGCGAGGAAGACCTAGACATCGCCATCGTGCAAGAGCCCTGGATAAACACCTCTAGGGTAAGAGGTCTGAAGAGTCCTAATTATAACCTATTCTACAAGACTGTAGATATGAACAGTGGTAAGCCCAGAACTTGTATTTTGGTAAAAAAGCACATTAATGCGTTTCTCTATTCTCATTTTAGCCATGAAGATTTGACAGTTGTCAAAATTGAATGTGAAGGTGGTAGGGAGTTATACATCAGTTCGGTGTATATGGCTCACGATGAACCAGCTCCGCCACCTAAATTCCAGCAACTAGTACGGGCCAAAGGAAGCAAGCTGCTTGTTGGCTGTGATGCTAATGCCAGGCATACCCTGTGGGGTAGCTCAGAGATAAATGAAAGAGGTGAGTCACTTTTTGATTTTATTTTAAATTCAGACCTAATCATTTGTAACAGAGGTAGTACACCCACTTTCACCTTCCCCAGCTCGGATAGATATCCTGGTTGGAAAGATGTGATCGATATTACCTGTATAGGCAATGACAAGTCCCTAAAGCTAGAAAATTGGAGGGTGTCCGAGAGAAGATCCTTTTCGGATCACAGCTGGATACTCTTCAATCTCAACCTCAAAATAGACCCCCCAAAGCCATATAGGAACCCTAAGAATACTGATTGGGTTAAATTCAAACAGGTATTGAAGTCTAAGTTATCAGGCATAGATAACAGAGAGTCCTATATAGATACCGTATCCGAACTGGAAAACAAGACCGACATGTTTGCCAAAGCCATGAAGGTTTCGTTCAATGTGTCGTGCCCCATTAAGCGTAGTAAAAAATCCTTCCCCGTGTGGTGGGATTCGAACCTAACCAATCTGAGAAAAGTGACTAGGGAAGCATATAATGTCTGCTATCAGCAGAATTCTTGGCAACTCTATAAGGACCGTCTTAGAGAATATAAAAAAGCGATTCGTCTGGCCAAAAATAAAACCTGGCAAGACTACTGCGAATCTATTGAAAGCGCAAGAGACTCTGCCAGACTTAGCAAAGTCTTATCAAAAGAGCACACGAATCCCTCATTCCTAAAGACCGCGGAAGGGGTATGGACGGAAACGTCCTCTGATACGTTGAATTTGCTAGTGAACACTCACTTTCCCGGATGTACCGTAGATTCACGAGAGGAAACCCAGAGGGGTTTCTCAGAGAACCAGACGCATTCGGCAGAATGGGTAAATTCACTTATAACGGAAAAAAAGGTTGCCTGGGCAATCAGCAATTTCTCCCCGTATAAATCTGCAGGTCTAGATGGAATCTTTCCTAAGATGTTGCAAGAATGTAACGAGCTTGTTACTCCACTTTTAACGAAACTGTATCGTGGCAGTCTTACGCTTGGTCATATTCCACAGTCGTGGAGACAAGTTAAGGTTGTTTTCATTCCTAAAGCAGGGAAGAGGGGCCATGACATGGCAAAAGACTTTAGGCCAATTAGTCTCTCATCCTTTATGTTAAAAACCCTAGAGCGCATTCTTGATCTGGAGTTGAGAAACACACTTGAAAGAAGCCCATTATGCAAATACCAACATGCATACTGCAAAGGTAAGTCCACCGAAACCGCGCCGAGTGAAGTGGTACAAACCGTGGAACAATCAATCCATTATAAGCAGTACACCTTAGCCACCTTCCTCGATATAGAAGGTGCTTTCAATAACGTTCACGTAACAGCTATCCAGGAGTCTCTGGACGATCTAGGTGTTGACGCAGCACTTAGCCAGTGGATAGTTAAAATGCTTAAAACGCGTGAGATCCATGCGGATCTCGGCCATATCCGCATTACTAGATACGTGAGTAGGGGTACACCACAAGGAGGTGTGTTGTCACCCTTGCTATGGCTACTAGTAATGAATAAAATCTTAATGAAACTCCAAAAGGAAGGAATCATAGCCGTAGCATATGCGGATGATTTAGTAGTATTAGTCTCCGGTAGGTTTCTTGATATAATCAGCGAGATTATGGAACGTGCCCTATGCATGGTTAGCAGGTGGGCCAAGAGCTGTGGCCTAAATGCTAACCCAGGTAAAACGGAACTAATGCTTTTTACTACAAAAACTAAAATCCCGGTGTTTACCCGTCCAAGACTGGACGGTGTAACACTAAATCTATCCTCTAAGGTCAAATATCTGGGTGTAATTCTTGACTCGAAATTGAATTGGAAGCTAAATATAGAAGAGAGAGTAAAAAAGGCATGCACGGCCTTATATTCCTGTAAAAAGATGCTTGGCAAGAAATGGGGGTTAAAACCTCGCATGGTTTTATGGATGTACACTGCCATAGTACGGCCCATTCTTACATATGGTTCAATAATCTGGTGGCCGGCTCTGGAGAGGGCGTATGTACGTACCATGTTAGGTAGAGTTCAAAGAAGTGCATGCATTTGCATCACAGGGGCGTTAAGATCAACGCCGAGGGATGCTCTGGATGCAATTCTATACCTTCTCCCGCCTGACCTCCACATTAAATATATATCCTCATGTAGTGCGGTCAGACTCAAAGAAATTGGGTTCTGGCGCGAAAAGCCATATGGTCACAGCTGCATTCTTAGCCGTCTCGCTAAGGATCTGGTACCTTCGTCCACTGATTATACTATCCCCAAGTTGGTGTTTGACAAGAAATTTAAAGTCAAAATACCAACACGTACAGAATGGAAAGAAGTTAGCCTATTGAGAGGGATAGACACGGTACTATTCACGGATGGTTCAAAGATGGACTGTGGTGTTGGTGCAGGTGTATACTCCGACTCATTAAAAATAGATTTATCTTTTAGACTACCCAACAGTGCCAGTGTTTTCCAGGCGGAAATGCTAGCAATCTGGAAAGCCTGTATGCTTGTCAAGAATGACACATCTCCCAAATATAAAGTGGCAATAGTCACAGATAGCCAGGCGGCCATTTTGGCTCTTAACTCTGCCACTGTATCGTCTAAGCTAGTTAGGGCATGCTCAGAAGAGCTGGCATACATAAGTAGTCAGTACGATGTCACGTTACTTTGGGTTCCGGGCCATAGGAACATCGAAGGGAACGAACGGGCTGACGAGCTAGCGCGAAGGGGGTCCAACCTAGAAGCATCGCTTGCGGAACAGGTTGACCCCCCAATCAACACTATAAAGCGGGACATATTCCTTTACTTCCAAAAAATAGCCAATCAAAGATGGAAAAACCTAACCACTTGTAAAACGACCAGGGAAACATGGCCGTTATACGCTAAGCACAGAACGAATGAACTCCTAAAACTGTCACGTAAGGACATAGCCAGAACTATAGCTGTGTTCACGGGGCACTGGCCAATTGGTGCACATGCGGTCAGATTAGGAATACCATCCCACCAATTCTGCCGTAGTTGTCTTAACCCAGATGAAAGAGAGACGGTAATTCACTTTGCATGTAAATGCCCAGCGCTGGCCAGGGCCAGATATCGCTCTCTGGGTCACTATCACCTTAACAATCTTAACGACCTAGCCACGAAGTGGCCCACTGATATGGTTCACTTCCTGAACGCCACAGGCTGGCTCTAACAAACCTTACCTATCCATAGATCAAAGCCAGGGTTCACGAGTGTTGTGGTACCAAAACGGCGCTAACGCGCTAATTGGAGTCTTCTGAAAGGTGTCAGGAGGCTCGCCACTCCTACCAACCAACCAACCAGCGCCAATATTTTAAAAGAGCTTTATTAAAGTGACAGAGTTGTAGTCAGGAAAATGTGATAATGAAGCGTAGTTACTATTTTTTATGATATTATTTTATATATACATATTTTAGTTTTCCTAAAGATGGGGATATGAGAGAAAAGTGGTTTTTTGCAGTGAATGTTATTCCTGAAGACCAACGTATCACTGATAGAGTGTGTGCATTGCATTTTTTGCCACAAAATTTCAAAAATGCATATAAATGTAAAAGGCTTAATAGCACTGCAATTCCTTCTCAAGATTTGGTAAGTTTACTATTTTTAAATTTAATGAGAAGAAAATATTTACATATTTTAAATTGTTTTTAGGAAATCGATTAGGAAACGATTAGGAAATATATTTCAATTTTATTTTATTCTAATTACTTTCTTATCTTATTTCTATTAAGTATATAATTTAATAAGCATTATATGCTTATTCTCTTTATTTTTCTTATTCTTTTCCTAATTCTCTTTCTTATTCTTTGTCTTATTTTATTGCATTCGTATTTTATTTCTATTATTTTCTTATTCTTTTACCTCTATTTTTATCAAAACTTACGAAAATATAGGAAGAAAAAGAAAATGTATTATCTAATGTAGATAATAAAGATAGAGCGACTATTTCGCAAGATAGATCGACTCTACACGAAATCATTAACGTAAATGATGTAAAAATTGTACCATCACCTACAAAAAAAAGGCCGGCACCCGAGATTAAGTCACATGACTTAAAATCTAAAGTTTCTCGTGAAAGAGATCCGAGAGAGGGCAATGCCCCAAAATGTTACAAAGTTGGTGTAAAAGATGCAATGATTTCTGATGACGAAATTATAACATCTCCAACAAAAAAAATCAAAAAAATTCAGTTACTGCGTAAATTATTGCATAAACGCAATAAAAAAATCAATTCATTGCAGCAAAAGGTCGTACGACAGTCAAAAAAAATTAATTCGTTGACGTCTATGTTAAAAGATTTAGAAAATAAAAATTTTATAAATTTTGAAGATTCAAATCTTTTAAATAGCATTGGGAATTTAAATGCGCAGCTATTCCAAAGACAGTACTTAAAATGCAGTGATAAAACTGTAAAAAGGCAATATTCTCCTGAATTAAGAGCTTTTGCACTAAATTTAAATTTTTTGTCTCCAAAAGCGTATGAATATGTAAGAAGCACATTTCATTGTAGTCTTCCTCATATAAGAACGTTGAGTACATGGTACAAATGTTTCGATTGCGAGCCAGGCTTTACAGCTGAGGCATTTGAAAGCATTACTACCAATGTTGAAAATGCTAGAATTTTGGGTGAAAAATGAATTATTAATTTAGTGTTCGACGAAATGGCTATTCGAAAGCAACAGGAATGGAATGGCAATAAATTAGTTGGCTGTGTAGACATTGGAGACGGAGGCCAAAGCGACACTATGGCTAATCAAATGCTAGTTTTTATGGCTGTGTGTGTGAATCGGAGCTGGAAAGTACCATTAGGTTATTTTCCAATAGTTTCGTTAAATAGTGCTCAAAAACAAAATATGGTCATTCTATGCATTGAAAATATATTAGCTACTGGAGCAGAATTGGTGGGTGTCACGTTTGATGGTACATCAACAAATTTAAATACAATTCAACTCTTAGGCTGTAATATTTTAAAAATTGAAAGCCAACCAGAATTTGTATTAAATGACAAAAAAATTTTAGTAATTCCCGATCCGGTGCACATGCTAAAATTAATTCGTAATACTTTTGGTGATATCAAAATATTAAAAAATGAATCCAATCAAATAATTAATTGGAAATATATTGTAAATCTGTTGGATTTACAATATAAAGAGCAACTTCATGCTGGAAATAAGTAATATAAAATATTGAAAACTAAATAAATAGTAATTTATAATTTTTGTAGATTACGCAGCGCACATGTGTATTACCAAAACCAAAAAATGAAGGTCAAATTAGCTGTACAGTTGTTAAGCAAATCAGTTGCTGATGCACTAGATTTCTGTCGTAATATTTTAAAATTGCCACAGTTTCAAGACAGTGGACCTACAGCTAATTTTATTCGAATTATGAATAATACCTTCGATGTCTTAAATTCGCGTAAATATGGTGGTTTTGGATTTACAGAATCCATTTCGGAAGGAAATTATATTAATTTAATGAATTTTGTTGATATAACAATAATTTATTTAAAAAATTTGAAAAGCGATGATAATATAATGATGATAGAGCATAGAAGAAAGACAGGATTTGTTGGACTTATAACTGCTCTTAAGACAATTAAACCACTATATGAAAGGTAAAATATACAATAATGTTAGTAACTCGATATTATTCATATCCATTTCAGATTTGTTGTAACAGGTATATTAAAATTTATACCTTTCTATAAATTAAACCAAGATCATATTGAGCTATTTTTTGGTTCAGTAAGAACTAATCTTGGTTATAATAATAATCCTACTGTTCGCCAATTTCAAAGTACGTTATTAAAATATTTAATATTTAATTAAAGTAAAAATATTAATTATTTACAGGTATATACAAACGGCTTTTGGTTAGATGCCAATTAAGGGATGGTGGAATTGGTAATTGCATGCCATTAGAAAACATAAAAATATTACAATTTACAAGCAATAATGCATGCAATACTCTAAACAGCACAACACCACGAGCTGCAATGATACAAGAGTTCCAAAATATTGAAATTGATAATGATTTTTTAGAAACATGTAGCGATTTTTTTATACCACAATTATCGGATTACTGTTCGAAAATTGTGGAATACATTAGTGGCTTTGTAACTAAAAAACTTAAAAATAAAATATTTTGCGAACAATGTATATCAGTTTTAGAAGGAGAAGATACGCAGTCATTAGTAGCGTATAAAAATAAGGGATTTTTGCATACTGCTTCAAAAGATGTGATATTAATTTGTAATACTGTTGAAAAAATTTTGCGATACTATCAACGTTTATTAGAAGCAACAAATAGTACTGTTTTATGTGATAAATATTTTCAAAAAATTAAAATTGAAACTCAGCAATTATTAATTGACAAAAATTTATTTCACACACAATATCGTCATATGTTTGAAAATAATCACTATTCGCTACTGACAAAATCAATAATTGAAATTTATCTTAATACTAGATACAATTTTATAGCGAAAAAAAAATCTGAGAAGGTATCAATTAGAAATAAATTTCAAAAAATAATTTTATTTTTGGGCATGTAAAAATTTTCGTAACATACATAAAAAATTCATATTTCTTGAGCACTAAGAGCACTATGCCTAATGGGGACAGCTCTATAAAAAAAACGCATTGATAGGTTTACCTCAAAGGTGATGTGGAAACAGCCTCATATTCCAGAATATAAAATAACAATTTTTAACCGATCTTTAAAACAAAGTTTTAATTATTTAAAAATACAAAAGGTACTAATTTGTTAAAATTAAACTAACAAAATACAATAAACATTGTAAATACAATAAACATTGTATACAATAAACGTAAATATTTAATTTAAACATTTATTTTTTTTTTATAAAATGAAGAAAAATTAATTCATATTCAATAGATTTTTAAATAACAAAATTAAAAAGAGCTTTTTTTTAAAAAAAGAGCTTTTTTGCTTCGGGCTGCATTTCTGAAGCCGTCAGATAAAAAAAATTTCTCGTTCCCCCGCCTCAATTTTTTTGACGGAATTTTATATCTTGCATATCCTGGTTTTATAATCTAAGGTATAAGACCTTTGGGGATATACCCCAGTTAAGGCCGAATACTCTTCTACATTGCCAGAAGATTCTCCTAGCCTTCTCAATCTTTTGCTCAAGGTGCGCTTTCCACGTGAGGGTACTATCTAGGATAACTCCTAGATACTTGACCTCGCTAGACGCCTGAAGCTCCTGACCGAAAAGTGTAGGAGCATTGTACAGCCCCAGAGTCTTTTTCCTAGTGAAAATCATCATGTCCGTCTTGCTAGCATTCACTGTAAGGGCATTTCTATTGCACCATGAGGTCATAGGAGTCCGCACCATCTGGATACAATTATAATTTATTAAATAACATTAAAAAAAATGTAAAAAAAATGTAAAAATAGCACAATCACTGTAAATTATAAAGACAAATGTATGTATAAAAATACTTATTAAATTTTATTGTTTTTCTTTTATGGTTGTAGATGGTTGTATGATAAAAACGTGATTTCTGATGTTTTGTTAGAAATAATGGAGGCGGCTTTAAGCGGCTTTACTATGATTTACCATGCTTTGTAATAGTAACGATGAATTGCTTGCGATGAACTAGCCTGGCGGGCTACCGCGTAAAAAATTCGCATCATACGATTTTCGCAAAACAGAGTTGCGAGTTTCGCATCCATTGGCACCACGTAAGAAATTCGCATCTGAAATTTTTTTTTTTTTTTTGCGCGAGGGAGTGTGGAAAATCTTCGAAAACACACTACCCGCAGATGTGTGGGATTTTTACCCACTAAAAACCACCACCCTTTGTCCCACAGGAAGGTGCCTGTCAGATTGACTGGCGCTGAAACAAGCCACAGTTTTACGGGCCCTTTTTCACTACCCTCCTTTTCCAGAACCTCCCGTCGACCGAGTTTTCGATACGATCGGGTAAGAGGATAACTCATTGTTCCGCCCCATCCAGGTTCCACCAAGCATGAGGCTGTGTTTTTCCCCAACTGACCACTCGCCGATCAATGGCTTCCCATACACAGCAAGCGGACCGTCAAACTCACAACATCCACCTGGTACCTGTGACCTGGTCGGCACATAAATGGATTCGTCACCTAAAAAAATAAAAAAAAATGGCAAACAAAAAAAATGAAATATTATATATTTAATTATATAGATATGTAGAAAACATATACTTACTTCGTTTTATTTTAATTGTCCTTCAGTCCGTCCGCCAATTGGTATCCGCATCCAGAGGAAGGTAAATAGACGAAATGCTAAACTTGACATTGGTCAAGTTGCGACCATGTTTATTTATTTTTTCCTTTGACTGCGGATGTCAACTGACATGTCAGTCAATTAAATACAAAAAGCTTCCCCCAAAGTAATCCAATCGCGCAGGCCATCTTGTGGTGGGTTACGCCTCGCAAAAAGAATCGAACTTTTCGTTGTCTGGCAACACAGAAATAAAAAATCCGCATTGCAGTGGAACGGAACGTTCCAGAAACGAAGATAAAGGTGGCGTGGTTTTTTTTGCTTGGTTGTGGATGGGGACGGAAAATTTTTGGTTGCGTGGCAAAGGAAAGTCGATTATTAAATGTAGGAATGAGCAGACGTGCGACTCACAAAAATTTTTAAAATAAATTTCTCGGATTTTTTTTGTAATGCCGATAATAAAAGTTACTGCCGGTAATATTTAAATTAATTATAAAGTAATAATTATAAAACGAAAGAAAAATATTCCGGAAAATTAGAAAAATACAAAATTACGGTCGGTTGTGGAAATTAATCCTTCTTGGTTGCCGCCGTCATAAATAGAAGGAAAATTCTATTTAATTTGTGTGCCAGATCCAGTAACACGTCTTATTAAATTGGTCATAGGACGTATGTCCAAAGCTGTGCAGTATCGACTTCAAGAAAGAACATCGAAAGTATCATCGTCGGAGAAGAAGAAAAAGAAACCGCAATTAATAGCCTGGAAGAAAATTTTTTTTTTATGATTGGCATTTTGGACATATGTAAATATGTGCCAAGTCCATGTGTTAGGATGGTAGGATGTTAGGTCCGCTAAATAGTAATTAAAAGTAGTGGAATAGCTGAAAAGAAAAAAAATATTTTAGTTAGGTCATCAAAAATACTTAAAGTAGCAGTAATATTTTAAATATAGAAACATACTACTTAGTACTGCGAGCTAAGTAGAATGGTAGGGTTAATTTAATAAAATTAGTAAAATAGTACTTAAAATTATATGTTATGAACTATCAGGTTTACAAAATATTACCTGATAATTCGTTTTTTTTATACCGAGTACCGTGTGCAAAACAAACAAGTTTACAAAGGCAATCTACTTTACTGCACCACGGTCAATTTAAATTTACTTTAAGTTAACAATGAAAATTTTTTTTTAAAAACAAAACTCGGTTTATTTAAATGTTTTTTTAGTTAAAAATATAAAAGGGGTTAATATTAATAAAGACAGTCAAAAAAAAAATAACTCACGGTTTTTTTTTGGGTATCTAATCCAAAGCGAATCCCACTTAGATAATAAACAATCTGCATTTTTGTAGTTTTGATTATCCCACGTCGTGTAGTTTTTGGTTATCCCTCGTCGAATATCATTTTTTTTTTCTTCTGCATCTCAAAAACAATATACATAGTTAGTATATATATAATTAATTAAAATTAAAAAAAAAAAACAAGAGAAAACACAAAAAAAAACACCAAAACCCCGGTTAAAAAATTTTTTTTTTCCGGAAAACCTGAAAAAATACACAGAATTATTCTTATTTAACGATAAAAACAAAAATATACTTATCTAAACCTTCGAGTAGGTACCAATGTTAATTCCTATGTCAGTTTCAGTATACCTAAAAACAAAACAAAAACACATGAAATAATATTTAACACACAAAAAGAAACAGGGCCGGAGCTACCATAGGTGCAGAAGGAACACTTGCACAGGGCGCCAAAATTTAAGGGCGAAATAAATAGATTACATTTTCATAAAATATTAAAAAAAATTAAAAAAATATTTTATTTTTTTCAAAAATAAATTTTTTTTTAAATTTTATGTATTAAAAAAATAGTATAACATAACGAGTTTCTTTTTTATATAAATTTCCAGCAAACATTAAATTAAGCTAAATAGTTCATTAAAAAAAGATCTCATATGCATAAATAATATATATATTTCTTGGGTCAATGAAAAAACTATGCACCACTCAATGTTCGCTATCCATACAAAATAATTATAATTCTTCAAACTAAAAAATAATTTTCTATATGAAAATGGTGCAATATCCAACTGCCGCCCCAATTCAAACAAAACCGCACCAAATTCCATCAAACTAAAAAAAAAATGTCTATACATTTTTGGTGCAAAATCAAACTTCCGCGCCATGAAATGTTCGATAGCCATACAAAATAATTATATTTCATCAAACTTAAAAATTTTCTTCAATATGAAAATGGTGCAGTTTCAAACTTCTGCTCCATAAACGAAATATATGTATAAATATAGAGAAAAAGTTATATAGTCATCATTCATATAGTATTTATAGATATAGTATTATGGTATACACAAAGTATATGTATAGTATAGAGAAGAAAACGCTTTTTTCGGTTTGGCTAGTTAAGAAATAAAAAGAGTTTAAATAAAAATAAATAAAAGTAAGTCTGTTATAAGGGATTTCTATAAATATTTCATAAATAAAAAGGAAGATTGTGTTATTGAGCTTTATAAAATATATAATTCCAAATTATCAATTGGCCAAATTTAATTAATTAATAAAACCAAAGTAAATCTTAGTTACCGCAACAATTAATGAAGCTGTAATTGATTGAAATAATCATTTTTTTTAATTAAAACAGCCTGGGTAACTATATTTTAACAGGACAAGCGATCGGGATATCGTTTATTCTGTAACGTACTTTCTTCTTCTTTTGTTTTGAAAGTTTACGCAATAAAAATTTAATTTTATACTTTTTCAAAATAGTTACTTATATTTATTTTGAAATATAATATGCATAACTCAATTTTAATTCATTTTAAAAGTCTATATAGTATGTATTAGTACGTTTTTTGTAATTAATGTTATTTTGTTTTAATTTTTAAATATTTATATTTTATGAGGAATACACCTCTTTGGGACACCTCATAAAAAAAATGCCTCGAAAGACCTACTTCTTGGCTGATGTGGAAACGGTTTTGTAGGGCGGTTTTTTTAGAAAGTGCACCAGGAGCAAAAATCTCTAGCTCCGGCACTGAAAAGAAACTTACCTAATTTTTCACTAATTGTTCTAAATAATAATTCTAATTATTATATTACTAGTTGCGATAATATAAAATATGTTTGTCATGCTTTATGGCCTCATGGAATTTTCAAAAGTAATTATAACTGAATTTTAATTGTACTTTATATGAAATCTGTAATTTTTGTTCCTTTCGTATAAATTTTCTTCCATAATTCGAAATTTCACAATATTAAATTAATTTGCTCGAATACCTCTCCTCTAATAAGTGTTCTTTTATAAATCCCAATTTGTGGATATATATAATCAGATAAAAATTTAAAAATAATCATATATTTTTTTTGTAAATATTTAAGAAATAAATTTAATTAATGAAAAAACTAAATAAATTGATTTGATTATCCAATTTGTTTAAAACACTATATCCAATTTATTTTGACTTAAATCATTTATGTCAAAATAAACTCAACATGCCACATCTATTAAAAATGACACACACACATAACGACACCTATTGCCAAATAGAATCATTTAAGTATTCAGCGCAGGTTTAGGAAAATACTTAACGCAGGTTTAAAACTTAGCTAAAAAATTTAGTGAAGATTTGTCCATAATAGAAAAAATTCTTACCATACCATGGTACATTATAATTTCCTCGTTTATTAGGAACAAAAAGTGTAACATTCGAATAGTACACCAGGGTACATTATACGAAAAAAGAAGAAAACACAAAAAAAACCCTAGGAATTTGATGAAAACAAAGGGATTATTTTAATTTATCAAATATAATTTAAAAAAAAAAAAATTACAACAAATTCATAATTAAATGCCTCGGTTTATTTAGAGACTTTATAACTTTAACAATAATAAAAAATAATTTTCTACTATAGCATTTTTTTTCAAATTTACATAAAGTAGCCATAAAACATAAAAAAAAAATATTTATGTTGAATTTTTAAAACAAATTTTTATTTACTGCGAAAATTACATACACAAAAAATTTTTTCTTTAAGATTTTTTTTTCATATACAAAAAAATTCCAAAATTTATTTTAAAATTTTAAAATTTTAAATGATTTAATTTTTATTTATTTATTTTTATGAAGTTTTTTTGTGGGAATGTTATTTTATTTAAGATTTTCTAAAAAAAAAAAAAAAAAGAAAAATATTTTGTTTTAGAGGAAATAAGAAAAAATCATTTTTAATATTCTATAAATAAAGCCAAAAAATACACAAAAAAAATATTTTTGTAAGTTTTAAATAATTTGTTTTATTTATTTTGAACTTTACACAAATAGTTTTAAATATAGGCAGGAAAAATTTAAAAGAAAGTCTCTTTGGGTGGAAAATTTTCTTTATATAATATAGTTGTTATAACAAAGTGAAAATTTGTATCAAATAAATAAGTAAAAAAAAAACAAAACAATTCATAACTATAAAAAATATATAAAAGAAGAAAAATCTTTCAGTAAGAAGAATCATTTATTTAGAATGGTAATTATTATGATTTTTTTTTGAAAAAAAATAATAAGAGTTACTGTCTTAAGTCTCATGTTGTATCATTAATTAAAAATCCTAGGCCTGAAAAATATAAAAATAAATAAAATAGACATTAGTTAAATATATTTATTATAATAAAAATAATTAAGAATTTGAAATTACAAGATATAAAAATTCAATGAACAATTATATAAATTAAAAAACCAAATGAAGATACAAGATATAAAAACAATGTAATATATATGAGTTATCAAAATAAATAAGTAAAAATTCAATAAAAATTTTGGAAAATTTTAACATTGGCGATATTGGACCAAATAAAAATTTTGAATATTTTGAACGTTACACAAAAAATATACACAAAAAAAAAAAACATTAAAATTGATCTGGTCCATTTAAAAATGCAATCACGTCTACCCGTTTGGGAGGGCAGACGGAAAATAGCGGACATCTCCGCGAGTCATAAAGGGTGAGGAACACATCCAGCGGGATATTGGTGTTAGGCCTCCACGTTTCCACCAAAGCCTCGCGGAAATTCTGCACCTGCATAGTAGAATTAGAATATTCTACTATGCAACCCAACTCGGTGCCACCAGAAAAAGTTGACAAATACTAAGAAAATTATTTGAATTAATATTATTAATAAAACCTAAATTCAAAAAAAAACTTACCCAGTTTGGCACCCGAGGAAGAAACTGTGAGTGCGGCATATTTCTTGTTTTTTTTAATGTAGACCGGTCGGAAGTTACAATGAGAATAATTATTTTTGAATTCTAAAATTATTATAAACGTACTTATAAAATAATTAAATTTGAAAACTGCATAGTAAAGGTAATAAATTTTTTTTTCACTTAAATTGATTTCACATAAAAAATAATAATTTAAAAACAAATAAATATATTATATCATACATCAAAAAAAAAACACACACAATTTCCGTTTTAATATACAAATATATATAACATAAAATATTATAAAACATTTGGTCAATATATATATATAACACAAAAAAAAAATACAATACTTAGATAACTATAAAAAATGATTCTAGTTTTTTAGCGCACTAATGTTTTGAAGGAGTATAACGCTTACTCAAAAAATGTTTAGCAGGGATTCTTTAGTCGAGATTCTAACAATTTCCGCGATTTAGCTAATAAGTACGCGAATAAAAATTTTTTTCTCTGCACATATTTTTAGGAGTAATAATAATTAAATAAACAGTTTCGTTAATTTTTTTTAGCAAATGAGAAAGTAAATTTATATAGGAAAAATAGTAGGGAATAATATATTAGTTTAAAATAATTAATTAATTTAAAGTAATTAGTTGTTGTCCAAAAAGAAAATTTTTTTATTATAGACAATAAATTAAATTTTTTTTATCATATTTATAACAGGGTGTGAAAATGAGGGTCATTTGGGTAATATTATTTATCGCCGCAACTAAAGCAAACGAGATTGAAATATGAAAATTGCACTCAACGGCAGCGCTTTTCGAAAATCAGGGACAAATGCTTATACATCGCGGACAAATTGAAGTATTTACAAAGTTTAACCTTACACCAAGGGAGGAGATCGAGAAATTCTCTACATTACTAACACAAATGATTAACCAAACTTGTATTTTACTAACACAAATTAAAGTTAAGCAGGACCAAAACTGTAATTGGTGGCTTAAAAATTTAAACAAATACGCAAAGAAATTACAAAACGAATTAGACAAAACAAACCATTTTTTCTCACGAAGGGTTAAAAGAGGTTACATAAATTTCATAGGAAGTTTTTCAAAAACGTTATTCGGTACAATGGATAATGAGGATTCAGAGAAAATATATGAACGATTGGACAAATTACAAAATGAGGGGGACAGACGACTCGAATTAATAACAAAAAACGCAGCTATAGTAACTTCAAATTTAGATTATATTAAAGAATCGGTATTAAATTTAACTGAACACGAAGAAGAAATGGGTAGAAAAATGCAACTGATAGAAACAAAAATTTTGTCAGAACACAATGCAATGGGAATAGGTATCAAAACAAATAAATACCAGTTAGAAATGGACCAAGCCATAGCAGTGGCACAGAATAAATTCAACGAAGTAGAAAATCTGATAAGAGAGTAAGGGGAAGTAATAAACGCATTACAAAATCACAAATTGCACCCAGCAATTCTGGACTCAACAGTTTTATCTCATTTAGTTTACAATATTACAGAAGGTATGTCTCATGACGCATTACATTCCATACAAGTTTTGAATCAAATAACAATTATAGAAACTTTACAACAAGACGGACAAGTTAGGATTAGAATTATTATACCTTGGCTAGAAAAGGAACAATTTCAGATTTTTAAATTATATCCACTACCTATTCCATTAGAAAATCATCATTTTACAATGGTAACTCTAGAATGGGACTATTTAGGAAAAAGTGACTGGGGTCATTATTTACATTTTTCAAATCAAGAATTTAACGAAAATTGTGTCTCAGTAGGTGAATCAGGGATAAATAAATTTATAATGTGTAAACAAACACAACCAAAGTTGTTACAGGCGCCACCTAATAACTGCGTGTTAGAAATTTTCCAACACCAGGAAAAGGACCCTGAAACAAAATATAAAAATTGTAATTATAAAATAATATCGGATTTAACCAATCAATTAATACCAATGCACTCCACAAATAGTTGGATTTACATGTTCAATAGCAATCAGGAATTAGTAAGCTATTGCAATCCTATTACAACAAAAATAAAGTTAACTGGAGTAGGTATTTTAAAACTAAAAGGAAATTGCGTATATATATTAAGAATTCTAGAAATTCCCTTTCAGAAAATTTTCGAACGAACTATAGACGAAACTAACGACGGAATTTGGGCTCCACCAGCCATATCACTACTGGGTGAAATGAACCCCATATTATTAAACTTTACAACTCAACATAATTTAACAACAGGTATTAATCTTACGGATACAAAGCCATTAGCGGAAGAATTTAGGAAAAGGGGAAGGGGTTTAGAACAATTAAAATTAGACATCGAGAACGAACGCAAACGCACAGAAAAGGAACGACAAGGAGTAATCAAAGAAAGATGGCATATAGGAACATTAGGTTTCACTACTTTCATATGTATAATATTGGTTATTATAATCGTATTGCGATTATGTCTAAAAAATCGAAAGAAGAAAACAGGGACAAACATAGAAATAAACTTGACGAAATCACAAGGCAACAAGCCGGAAATCCAAAATTTCCAACAAACAAATAAAAACGAAAAACAAACAATAAAACCTCACCTGCCATCTCACACCCTATCCACTAACAGAGCACTAGAACTCCCTACTAATAAAATAAAACCTACACAACATAATTCAAAAAACTCTAAATCTGAACCTAGAAAACTACCTGCTCTAACTTTTCGCGAATAATAATTAACTAGCCAATTACAGTTAAAAAACGAAGTAGAGCTTTATTAAAAAATAAATAAATAATCTAAATTTAAATTCGCATACATTTACACAAGTTAAATTAAATTAAGAAATTTAAATTAAAGAAAATGGATGTATTTAATGGATATATTTAAAGTAGAGGAAATAATAAAATAAATTTTTGTTAATAATTTAGATAATTATATATGTACTAAAAATTAAAATGGAAATTGTAATATATAAATTAAGGTAAAAAAAAAAAAAAAATAAAAAAAAAATTTGTTAAAAAAAAAAAAAAGGGGAGTTATATGTAATCTGTAATAAAATTAAAATAAGAAAAAAGTAAGAATTTGAAATAAAACTTTATGACAAAATAAATCGATTGTTATTATGTAAATGAAGAAAAAAAAATAAATGTAAAAAGGAAATATTGAAATAGTTGGTATGTAATAAATTATAAAATTGATGAATAAAAAAAATATACTTTAGTAAAAGTAAAAAATTAAAATTGAAAAATTGTAATTATCGAAAATTTATAAAAAAAGGATAATAAATTGTAAAATTGATTATATGAATGATAAAATAAATAAATTATTAAAAGAAAAAATTGTGAAAAATAATACATAGCAAATGAAATAAAGATATTGAATTGGTAAAAGTTAATATTGTAACATTAATAAGTTGGAAATTGTAAAAAAAAAAAAAATAAGGATTAAAAGTAATTATGAAAGTTATAAAATTATGAAAAAGTATAAAAAGTTAAATTAGAAAAATTTAAGAAATGGTAAATGTAATATGTAATTGAGAAAAAAAAATATTGTTTAAAAGAAAAATGAAAATTATAAAATAGTTTGAATTAATGTTGAAAAGAGAAATTTATTGAAAAGGAATTAAAAATGAAAAAAAAAATGAAATGAAAAAGTTATAAATAAATGAATTGTATTGTATAAAATTAGAGAAAAATTGATATATAAAAGGTATATATAAAAAAAAAAAAAAAAAAAATTTTTGTAATTGTGAAAAAATTGAAAATAAAAAATGTATAACAAAAAATGTATAACAAAAGCTGAATAAATTAAGAACTTCTGAATTACCATATATAAAAAAAAAATGTACCCATTTCTTTTACTTCAAAATGGGAGGTGTTGTGGAATAAAAAACGCCGTCCCTGTATTTTTGTTATATTTGAACCCAAAATATTTGCATTACGCATTGCGAAATAATATTAAAAAATATTATTTAAATAAATTAACTATGTCATAAAGTTAATAAACTTAGCATATAATAAATAATGCTTAGTGCGCATTTATGCAATGTATGCAATTTTGGGTAACAACAAATACAAATAATAATAATTATTACTAATTATGATTACGCAAAATAATTATGATTGCGCAAATTGATTAATTGTATTATTATTGGAACAAAGTCTATTTACATTTTTAATGTAAACAAAAAGCTGAGAAGTAAAAAAGTGTGTATAAATAATGCGGTTTTTATGGTAATTCGGAGAGTTGGAATTTGTTCAGCTTTCGTTAAACAACTCTCGAAACAGTAAAGTTTTGTACAGAGTTAATGTTTAATAATAAAGCTATTTTGAACAAATAAAGTTTAAATTATTGAATAAATTTGGAGTTTTATTTATTAAAACGGGATATTATTTAACTGGCCAAGCCAAAATAGTATCGTCCAAATAACAAATATATCAACGCTCCCAGTTCAATAGGAAAATATATTATATAGATTGGCTATAGCCAGAATAATAATATTTCCATAAACATTTGAACACAACATTTTCCTTAAATAAATGCGAAGTGTCGAGGTCAATTTATTTAGAAATTTTTTTATAAAATATTTGAATTTTTTTAGGTAACTCTAATTGTACCTTATATAAAAATAGTACAATTTCATTCGAATTTTTTTTTGTTTTTCAGTATTATTACTAAATATTGTATATTGTATTTTTCATAACTATTGGTAGAAAATACTATAAGAAAAATCGACATAATAAATTAAAATAAGAGTATACATACATTGTTAAATATATATTTATAGGTATATATATTCACTGTAGGGTTGCCGTCCTACTGTTATAAAAATAAATTATTATTATTATAATAATTTTTTTGTTTGGAACTTATATTTTTTTGGGGTTGCTATATTGAATTGAGAATAATTATTAATAGTATTAAGAGGAGGAAGAATACATTGATTCAAATATTGGATTACATATATATATTTTGATTGCATAATTTTTTTTTTGTACGTTCGGTTGATTATAAATTCGTTGGGACTTATAATTATTATTATTCATTATATAAATTTTTTTTGAACTTGAAGTTTTTGTTTTGAAAAATTTTTGTTGTTGTTGGTAAAAAGTATTGCGGTAATGGCGTCATATAATTTTGTAGCGGGTAATCCAGATGAGAAGGCGGAGGCGTGTAGACATGAAGCAAAAGTCTTACGTTTAATTGAACAAATAGTAGAATATTGTTGCTCGTTAAAAGTCTTGGTACAAAGTGGTAGTGACGCTATTGTAGAGGATTTATATTGTCATCCATTAGCCTCAATTTCGATTCTAATGAAAATTAGTTTTGACGTAAAGCATCATCCTCTAATGTGTCGATTGGGTGCATTACAAGCAATTGCAACCTTAGTACATTTGGATTATGCAGCTCATGGTCCTAAACCAGAAGACCAATGTTGCAATTCATTACGGCGTTATGCATTAACGACATTAACAAATTTAACATTTAGTGACGGTAATAATAAAGCGTTACTTTGCTCAAATAAAGAATTTATGGAAGCTTTGGTGGCGCAATTAGATTCAGCGCCAGCTTATATTCTCCAAGCAACAGCAAGTATTTTGCGTAATTTATAATGGCGGACTGATAATAATATGAAAGCAGTCTTAAATGAAATTGGAACTGTAACAGCCATGGCTAAGGCTGCAATGAAAAATAAAAATGGAAATACTTTAACAACAATTTTAGCTGCTTTATGGAATCTATCAGCACATAGTAGAATCAATAAATCGGAGATTTGTGCTGTTGACGGAATATTAACATTTCTAGTGGACAAGCTATCGGATAACCCTGAAGAAATAATGGAAATTTCTGGAGGAATTTTAAGAAACATTTCTAGTTATTATGCTGCTCGGGAAGATTATCGTGAGATATTAAGACAAAGTAATTATTTAAGTATAGTTTTACAACAATTGCAATCGGACAATTTAACAGTAATAAATAATGCCTGTGGTACCTTATGGAATTTATCTGACGGTTCGCCAGAAGATCAAAACTTCCTTTGTGAGAATGGAGCTATACCGAAATTACGCGCACTAACTAACTCAGGAAATAAATTGGTTTTGGAAAGTAGTTCCGCAGCACTGGACAATTTATTGAAATTTGAAGTGCTAATTGCAGATTCTACGAACCCAGATTCGATAGCCGAACCTAGGGAATTGCTAACACTAAATGTTCGTAAACAGAGAGCAATAAAGAGCGAATTAAACCCAAATGTATCGGACACATGCTGTAAATTAATTGTAATTGTACCGACAAAACAGACCAAGGCAGTTATAACTAACACCAATTTCTCGTTCGCTTCGGTTATTGGAATTAGGAAGCCGCTAGCAACTCGCGCCGCACATTCGGTTATTGCGGTGTCGAGAATTTCGATTGCGTCCGTTGAATCCGAGGCGGAGATGAAAAAATTAAACAAGACAATTAAGTTTGTGAATTTGAGAAAGAAAAGAAAAAAAAAAAAATTTGTATATTAAATCAGATTTGCCCGGCTAGTTCAATCGCAGAGCAATGAGACGCCCTCAGGGTGTGGGACAGCCTTGCGTTGTTGGATTAGGGAAAAAAAAAAAAAAAAATTATATTAGTATATTGGGGAAAATTGGAATCGAATAATTTAGTTAGTAGGAATACTATTATATGTTAGTATTTTTGGGGAATTAGTATATATATGAATTAAATAGCTTACGTTTTTGTTCTTTTCAAAAATCAAGCCGTTCGTAAATGTTGCAATTGGCACTTATTTTATTTTGTTAGTTCCATATAGGCACAGATTTTGTTTCCTTTTTCTTCTTCATTTCTGTAACCAAATAAGAATTACGGCATGGTTGAGAGCATATTCACTTGAGGAGAAAGGCAGAGAAAACGGAAGTATCGATACAACGATTCAGACTTGTATGTCGTGAAGAACGACATACCAGCCTGTTTTGTGACCTGGTCGGCACATAAATGGATTCGTCACCTAAAAAACAAAAAAATGGCAAACAAAAAAATGAAATATTATATATTTAATTATATAGATATGTAGAAAACATATACTTACTTCGTTTTATTTTAATTGTCCTTCAGTCCGTCCGCCAATTAGTATCCGCATCCAGAGGAAGGTAAATAGACGAAATGCTAAACTTGACATT
Organism: Empis stercorea; assembly: GCA_949752835.1. NCBI lineage: Eukaryota > Metazoa > Arthropoda > Insecta > Diptera > Empididae > Empis > Empis stercorea. The sequence goes on from OX457085.1 coordinate 46,789,761, forward strand.
GGTCAAGTTGCGATCATGTTTGTTTATTTTTTCCTTTGACTGTGGATGTCAACTGACATGTCAGTCAATTAAATACAAAAAGCTTCCCCCAAAGCAATCCAATCGCGCAGGCCATCTTGTGGTGGGTTACGCCTCGGAAAAGAATCGAACTTTTCGTTGTCTGGCAACACAGAAATAAAAAATCCGCATTGCAGTGGAACGGAACGTTCCAGAAACGAAGATAAAAGGTGGCGTGGTTTTTTTTGCTTGGTTGTGGATGGGGACGGAAAATTTTTGGTTGCGTGGCAAAGGAAAGTCGATTAATAAATGTAAGAATGAGCAGACGTGCGACTCACAAAAATTTTTAAAATAAATTTCTCGGATTTTTTTTGTAATGCCGATAATAAAAGTTACTGCCGGTAATATTTAAATTAATTATAAAGTAATAATTATAAAACGAAAGAAAAATATTCCGGAAAATTAGAAAAATACAAAATTACGGTCGGTTGTGGAAATTAATCCTTCTTGGTTGCCGCCGTCATAAATAGAAGGAAAATTCTATTTAATTTGTGTGCCAGATCCAGTGACACGTCTTATTAAATTGGTCATAGGACGTATGTCCAAAGCTGTGCAGTATCGACTTCAAGAAAGAACATCGAAAGTATCATCGTCGGAGAAGAAGAAGAAGAAACCTCAATTAATAGCCTGGAAGAAAAATTTTTTTTTATGATTGGCATTTTGGACATATGTAAATATGTGCCAAGTCCATGTGTTAGGATGGTAGGATGTTAGGTCCGCTAAATAGTAATTAAAAGTAGTGGAATAGCTGAAAAGAAAAGAAAAAAGAAAAGAAAAAAACCAAATGAAAATTTTTTTTATATTTAAAATGGCCGTCTTATTATTCCTGAAAAAGTAAAGAAATGATAAATTAAAAAGAAAAGAAAATTATTAAAATGGAGTTTTTATTGTAGCTAAAGTAGTTTGATTTTTTTTTATAATTATGATTTTATGATTTTGTAATTAATTATTATTTTTTTTAATTTTATTATTTTGTTGATTATCATTTTGATTATTATTTTTCTTTTTTGTTAATTAATTTTTATTTTGGTTATTATTTTTGGTTTTTTTTGAATTTCCTTCCTGTTTTCAAATTTGAAATTTATAGGTCGTACGTTCATCGGACTTTCCTCGACATGTCAGGCTGGTTCCGGAGAACTTAAAGGTACGTGGTAAATGTTTATTATAAAATTTTAAAAAGTGTGTTAAGCGGAGGAAAAAGAAAAACCCCGGATGTATGACCAAATTAAAAGAAGAAAATTTATTATATGACAACAAAAAAAAAACAAACTATTGACAGTAACGTAAAGTTAAATTTGATTGGTGGAAAATTGTTAAAAAGTTTTTTTATTGCATGAACTCTGAAAAATAAAATAGAGGAAACACATCATTTCTTTTGGAATAAAAATATTATTGGTGTTATAATTTATTACATTAGTTACAAAAATTTTTAATTGTAGAATTTTTTTAGTGATGTGTGGTTAGTCCGCTATGGATTGAACTCGACACGGAGCATTTTTCCTTCTTCCTTTCCTTCGCTGATTTTGTATTGTTGCTGACGGGTGGATTGGTGAACCCACGCCTCACATGGCTGAGGACCTAGCCGGACAACAGGAGGAAAACCCCAATCCATCCGAGAAACCGTCGTCGATTATATAAATTTTGGTCTTGTTTTTTTTCTGTGTGACCGCAACCGCGGTCACCCAAGGCCTGGCGCCCACAATTTCGACGGGTTCTAAACAATTTTATTCCTCCGAAATAATTGCACGTAACCTGGAAATAGAGAGAGAATAAAAAAAAATTTAATTTAAGTTATTATTTTTTTTTTGACTGGTAATACCTAGGTGAATGCTATCATTATAATTCCTATGGTGAGTCACAGGTGGCCTTGTTCCAAGTTATAGTTTGTCCTTCTCTTAATTTCATTGCGTAGATGGATAATAAAATTAAAAAAAAAAATGGCGCTGATGACAAATAGCCATTTCAATCCTCTTAATCTCAGGGTTACATACCCTGGACATCGGAGATAATGATATTATCCAATAATAGGATAAGGTCATAGGAGCCCGCACCATCTGGATACCACAAAAAACAGCTGATAGTCATAGGTCCAGGGCACTACTCATTAGTATTGTCCAGTTTCCTGGATAACCATAAGCATCACACAAGACCCGCAACCATCCTCATCATTTGGCACCCCAGACATCAGAGTTAATAACCTCATCCTATTTAATATGCTGATAGTCATAGGTCCAGTGCACCACTCATTAGTATTGTCCAGTTCCCTGGATAACCATAAGCAACACACGAGACCCGCAACTATCCTCATCATTTGGCATCCCCGACTTCGGAGTCAATAACCTCATCCTATTTAATAGGGAGGTAGTAACTTTAAGAATAGGAAATCGTTATCCCACTACCGCTAGGTAATGCGCGATCTCCAGCATGCTTTTGTAGGGCATGTTTCTTAAATCCTCAATGACCACGCATTCCCTACCAAGAACTCTTTTCCTAGTCCCTGGAGGTGCGGGTCTTGTGTGATGCTTATGATTATCCAGTGTCATCCTCTATGATACCCATTTTGCGCAAATGGTACTCGAAGTGACCATGTCCCGTGACAACCCAGGTAAGTCTGCGAAGTTTGCTCCTAGAGCAATCAAGCAACTATTCGGGTCCTCTCGCTGAAGGATTTGTGACTGCCATTTTCGCCTGTCTGCATCCCCCAGTGACATGCCACCTTCTCCAATGTTGGTTATTGCTCCACTCATCCATCAGTTTCCTAATAGATGAGTGCGCAATTCCAACATATGGCTCAGGTCCTGAGAAAGGCATTCCGGCCGCGCTTCTCGCCAGCTGGTCTGGCCTCTCTTTACCCTGTATTCCAGTGTGTCCTTTAACCCATGCAATAGTGAGATTATTAATCTCAGCACATGCATTCAGTTTCCGAATACACTCCTCACCCAGACGCGACGATACGTCCGTACTTCTCATCATCTTGATGACCGCCTGATTATCAAGTGCGATAAGAATATTCTTAGGTCGCACTCGTCGATCAGCCAGTACATCATGAGCTCTTGAAAGAGCAAGCAATTCCGCCTGAAAGACGGTTGTATACTTGCCCAGGGCTATGGACTCCTCTACTGCCAATTCTTCTGAGAAGACGCCGGCACCACAGAGTTCATCTTTGCGAGAGCCATCCACATACATAGTGATCTCAATATCACTCATATCTAGATGCTCCCCATTGCCAATAAGTGTATTGTGGAAGCTATCCACAAGCCTACTTTTTGTCTTCCCATCACCTGGCATATTCAGTTCCCTAATCTGATTTTTCATCTGAATGAGGATCCTCCTATGCCCCGTAATGTTCCCCGTGCGACACCATGTGCCGTCACGTTCCCTTCGCAGCGCCGTTAGACCCGCCACCTTCTTGACATAAATGTCAAGTGGAGTCAGAGATAACAGCACCTCCATAGCCGCGCTGGGTGTCGTGTGCATTACACCTGTCATGCCTACGCACACCATCCTTTGCAGCTTTCCTAACTTATACTTCGTCGTATTATGGTCTACACGGGTCCACCAGACAACTGCAGCATGAGTCAGTACAGGTCTTACCATCATGGTGTAGATCCAGTATAAGGCCTTTGGGGATATACCCCAGTTAAGGCCGAATACTCTTCTACATTGCCAGAAGATTCTCCTAGCCTTCTCAATCTTTTGCTCAAGGTGCGCTTTCCACGTGAGGGTACTATCTAGGATAACTCCTAGATACTTGACCTCGCTAGACACCTGAAGCTCCTGACTGAAAAGTGTAGGAGCATTGTACGGCCCCAGAGTCTTTTTCCTAGTGAAAATCATCATGTCCGTCTTGCTAGCATTCACTGTAAGGCCATTTCTATTGCACCATGCTTCAACCACACGGAGCCTTCTCTGGGCGATCTCCGCAATAGTGCTTAGATACGGTCCTCTCACAATAATTACTATGTCATCAGCGTAACCAATAGTAGTTATGCCGTTTTCCTTCAAATCTTTCAGAAGCGAGTCTACAGTGATGTTCCAAAGAAAAGGTGACAGTACACCTCCCTGAGGGCAGCCTCTACAGACCCTGCTCCTAACAGACTGTTGGCCAAACTGTACTGTAACGGCTCTGTTTCGCAGCATGAAGTTAATCCACTTACGAATAAGTGGATTAACTCCCCTGCGAACCAAAGCATCGTCTAACATACTAAAATTCACTTTGTCGAAGGCTCCTTCGATATCCATGAAGATGGACATCATTAGATCCTTCGCATCCAGCGAACTCTCCACATGTCTAGTTAGATCGTGAAGCGCGGACTCCGTCGATCGACCCGCCCTATAGGCGTGTTGACTATCCTGGAGTGGTGTCTCACTAAGTGTAACTCTCTCTATCCAGTCAGCACAGACCTTTTCCATGGTTTTAAGCATGAAAGAGGTTAGGCTAATTGGTCTGAAAGACTTGCACACAGTGTAGTCAGTTTTCCCAGGCTTGGGTAGGAAGGCTACCCTTCCCTCCCTCCATACCATGTGATTATAACCAGTTGCAAGGCAACCGATAAGTATCTCTCTTAGTCTTCCCTCAATTAGATCGTAGCCCCATTGAAGTAAGGCGGGAGAGATTCTGTCTGGTCCGGGAGATTTGAACGGCTGAAAAGAGAATACTGCCCATTTCAGCCTTTCCCTCGTCACTATGCTAGAAGCCATGTTTCTGTCCCGCCTTCTTACCCTTTTTTCCACGGTTGCCCAGCTAGACGCGCATACATAGCTTCCAGGAAAGTGAGTCTTTAGCATCTCCTTCGCAGTTTCCTCCAGGTCCTCTGTAAGCTCTCCCGAGGCAGTTTTCACCAACCCTAGAATTGCTTGAGGATCCTTGGATATGGTTCTCTGTAATTTACAGATTTCCGGAATATCCGTCATACTAGTACAGAAATTCCTCCACGATTCACGTTTCCGCTTTCGCAGGATACTCTTGAACTGTCTCTTTACGGCCTTATAATGGAGCCATGCATTAGGATCATCTCCACGCATCGCTCTGTTAAAGGCCGTCCTGACCTCTGACCTGCAGCGTTCAAGGTCATCCCCCCATCATGGTGTGGAGTTGCCCTCTACTACTTGCACTTCAGGACAGGCCAGTAAGTAGGATTCTTTAATATTTTTGGAAACAGCATTTACTGCAATTTCCACTTCCCCACAATTTCTTATGGGGCGCCATTCTCCCAGGCCCGTTAGTTTCTCCTCCAACACTGATCTGTATCTGGACACATCAGTGTTCCGAATATTCCTAACGGGCACGGAAGCGATCCTTCTCCTATTGTATTGGACTGTGAAGGTTAACGCGTTGTGGTCTGACATAGTAATGTCAGGGTTAACCTTCCAGTCTACTACTCTGTCCCGGATATCCATACTACATAGCGTGATATCTATCACCTCCTTCCTTCTGCTATTGAAGAAAGTTGGTGTATCACCTCTGTTTAGGATTTCTAGACGTCTACCAGCGATAAATTCTAAAAGCTTTTCGCCCCTCGAATTTGCATCGCTACTGCCCCATACCGTGTTGTGTGCGTTGGCATCACAGCCCAGTACAAGTTTCTCACCTTTTGATTCACAGTGCTCCACCAACCCATTCAGCTTTTGAGAGACTGGTCCCTCTGGAGCATCATAGGGAGGTAGGCGGAACACAGTGTGAAACTGCCTCCACCCGCCCCCACGCGTAGCACCGTAAGATCAGGTGAACTCAGTTGATGAAGGAACAGACACTTTATACCTTTCCTGATCAAGATGCATGCACGAGGCTTGTCTCCCGATCTGTCAAAGTACAAAGTTCCATTCTTAACCGATAGGCCCACGATCCTATTTTTAAAGAACCATGGCTCCTGTATCAGTGCAACTTCAATCTGTTTTTCATCCCAGTGCCGGCATAGCATCGCAGATGCCGCCTTACTGTGATGCAAATTCAGTTGTTGGATGTCTTTAACCGCTCCTTCTTCGCCTTCCTCTGACGCTGCTTCCTAGCCTTCCTAGCAAGTCGCTGTTGTCCCTCGCTAGCAGGGCTAGGTTCTTTTAATCCGCTCGCTCCCTCGTTCAAAGCAGCAATCACCTCGCCTACTTCCTTCAATAGCTATGAGTTTTCACTCCTAGCCTCCTCCGTTAGCAAGCTCAGCGGTCGCTGCTCCGCCCTTGGGGCATGCGGTTCTTGGCCTTTTGTTTCTTTAAAGGTGTTTGCTCCGGAGTCGTAGATTCCGAAGTTTTAACACCCCTAAGTCGCTTACTTAGCCTCTTCACCTCAGCATTCAGAGATTGAAATACTCCAGGTTTCCCCATTCTTTCCCCCTCCAAAGCTTCGGTCACTCCTTCCTCCTCCCCCGAAGAAGAAGATTCACTATCTGTATCCGAATACTCGGGCAGATAGTGCTCCCTCTCCCTCAGGTCCACTAGCAATGGTTGGACCTCCTCCGTAGAGAAGGGTGGATTTGTCACCGAAGTGAGCTTACCACCTGGGGTAGTCAATCCTTTGTTTTGACTCATTGCTTTCGATGTGCTCTGTTAGTTTCGGTTGCATCATTGACCAGTTCCTTGACGACATGGTTGAACCTGCCAGAAATGTTTCCATTCCCGTCGCCTTCACTCTCATGGTCTCTGCATCCTACTACAAGCCCCCTAACCACGACAAGGTAGAGCCCAAGGGGGCGCATCCGAAATTAGTTTTGTTAATATCAGGCCAATCCATCCAGAGGTACCAGAGTAAACCCCAGATGAAAATATGACTATTCGTCATTTCATCCAGACCACTAATTTAAATGTGTTTACCAAATATCAGCCCAAATTACCAGCTTAATTGAAAATAAAGCACCCAATTCGTTATCTGTCGCGAATAAAAATGTAATCGCCATCAAATATCAATTTTATCGACAATTGTCTATTAAAAACGCCATTCATAATCACATGAGACGATTTTAGTACAGAATCGACTCTCGCCTCGACATTCACAATAAGGGCCATTATTTTTTTTTATTTTTATATATTAATAAATATGAATTTATTTATTTTTGTTTGGAAATATATTATTAAAATAACTAATTTGTTTTTTAATTATTAAATAAATACGAATACGCTACATTAAATCTGTACGAAAAAATTACGCTAACTTTGTACAGCATGCACAAGTTACGCTAAATACGTACGAATACATTACTCCTAAACTGTACGAAAACATTACACTTAAACAGTACGAAAACATTACACCTAAACTGTACAGAAACATTACGCTTTTGCGAGGACTTATCGGAACGAATAATAGTGTCACTTCTCATATAAGGAATGTAACAGTTGCGTATCAATTCTGTTACGCCAAAACGTAACATTTTCCAAGAGTTTAGTAGGAATTAGACTCGGAATACTTTACGGTTCCGTTACTTAAATTTTGGGGGGTATGGACCTTTGTTGCTCGACGCAAGGGTTTGAGGAGAACAAATTTTGAAAATTGATCTACAACTATGAAAATGTAGGTGTTCCCATTTTTGGACCTAGGATGGGGACTAAATAAGTCAATATTATTATATTGCCATGGGCGGAAGGGAGAACCATAGGCGGCCTTAAGCAAATGTTTGGTGCTTTTGATTCTTTGCATGCCTCGCACAACGAAATAGAATTGGTTATATCACCTGGCATTTTGGGCCAAAAATATTATCTTCGAATTTTCTCTACAGTTTTGTCCACCCCTGAATGTGCAGGCACAGGATCATCGTGGAAGTGTCGGATAACACTGGCTCTTAACGCAGGAGGCACCCGCAATTTCCAAACGGGAACATCAGTAAGTTGATGTTCTCTAAAATGTTGCCGTTTGTAAATAACCCCATCCACGATTTTAATGTCTGGGAATTTACTCTGATTATTGGCGAAAATGTTCGGGATAACGACGTTTGCCCGTTTTCCAACTTACTCGTTTTATTTTTTCAGTCCGTTTTTCCCCTTTTTTCGAATGTTTTCCCATATGTAGCGTTAACCAGAACCAACGACGTGTACGTGATGGGATTCCTCTGTTTTTTAACATTTTTTTATGTTTTTTTTCCAATTTTATATTTTTTTTTTACGTTTTTAAACTTTTATATTTCTTTTAGGTTTTTTTTTCAATTTTATATTTTTTTTTAGGTTTTCTAAATTTTATATTGTTTTTATGTTTTTTTCAAATTTTTTTTTTTTTTGTTAGGTTTTCTAACTTTTATATTATTTTTACATTTTTTTCAAATTCTATATTTTTTTTTAGGTTTTCTAATTTTTATATTTGTTTTTACGTTTTTTCAAATTTTTTTTTTTTTTTAGATTTTTTAATTTTGTATTTTTTTTAAGTTTTCATATTTTTTGTTTGTTAATTTAAGGTAATATTGTATGCAGTATTTTTTGAAAATGTATTTTTATCGACATTTTCTTTTTCTTTTATTTTATTTTTAATTCTTTTATTTTTTCAAGCATTTTTTTATTTATGGGTGCTTTTTCACCAGCTTGCCTTCTATCAATTTAGGTCTAGGCAATAATCCATTCTTTTTATAATTCGGTTATAATTTGGTATATAATATACCAATATGGGGTTTACCAAACCACGACCTGCAAGCGCATTTTTCCTTAAATATATTTGAATATTTAATGAAAAATGCGCTTGCAGGTCGTGGTACGTTTTTTATTTGGCCTTTTTTCATTTGCCCGGTTTTTTATTTATTTAAAATGTTTCCTGTTTTTCCCCTTTTTTCGGATGTGATCCCATATGTAGATAAATAAAAAACGTGCAAAAAGCGGGCAAATGAAAACGAGCAAATGAAAAAACGGGCAAATGAAAACGAGCAAATGTAAAACGGGCAAATAAAAAACGGGCAAATGAAAACTGAAAACGGGCAAATAAAAAACGGGCAAACGTACCCAACCCAAAATGTTCACATGGCGTTGATATTCAGGGTCTTGCAAAGCAGGATCATGTGCCTCGACAATATTAAGCTGTTTCAACTCCACGGCTATCTCGTCGAGTTCTCCTCTAGATAGCGCGCCCGCTACAATATTGTCGCTGCCTTTCCTTTGCTCAATCTTAAAATCAAAACCCTGAAGTTTCCAACACCAACGCGCAAACCGACCGGCCAAATCCGTTTGGTTCATCAACCATTTTAGGCTGGCATGGTCGGTAATCACAGTGACTTCCGTACCATCAATGTAAGGTCGGAATTTTTTTATGATAAGTACCGCTGCGAGGCATTCTAATTGCGTCACGCTGTAATTTTTTTGAGCGGAGGTTAGACCTCTCCCTAAAAACCGGCGCAATGTTCATCTCCCGCTTCATCGGTCTGGAATAGAACACCTCCGACACCGGTCTTCGACACATCACATTGTACGGAGAACCGACGATTAAAATCGGAGTTTACGAATACGGGGGCCTGCGTTAAGGCGAGTTTCAAAGCATTTCCGTAATTTTTCCTTGAATACATCAGTGATAGGCGCTGCAACTTTCGCGTAATTTATTATGAACAGGTTATACCATCCAGTAATGCCCAAAAACCGTCTGATCTGTCGCACAGGTTTTGGCCTCGGAAAGTTTTGGATGGCTTCGTGGAGTTTTGGATGGTTCGTTTGATGCCTTCTTGGTCTATAATATGACCTACATACTTAGTCTCGGTCTGGCAAAATCTGCTCTTTTCGATATTAATGGTGAATCCAGCTTCCCTCAAACACCTTGCTACTTTACTCAAGAGCAACATGTGGGTGTCAAAGTCTTCCGAGAGGATCAAAAGATCATCAAGGTAGACAAAGACATCCTGATGTAGCTGGTAAGGGATAACTTTATCCATAAGCTTGCAGAGTGTTTTCGCGGAGTTGGACAAACCGAATGGTATGTGTTTGAAATGGGACAACCCACGACCGGGGACGATGAACGCGGTTTTGTCATTTGCAAGGGTTATTTTTCATTTGCAAGGGATGTTTTCATTTGTACGGGATATTTTACCAGGGATAATTTTTTTTGCAAGGGATAGTTTTCATTTTGCAATACATATTTTTTAATATTTTTTAAAAACCATATATAATCCTTCTTATATGGTATCACAGTTATGTTGAAATTTTACATTTCAGTATTGCCAATAAAAAAGTGTATTGATGTTTACATTTTTTTATGTTATAACTATATTTTGAACAAAATTTATATACAAAATGGAAGAAATGGAAATGTTAATAATATAAAAAATAATTTAATTAACTCTTTTTATGCCGTTTTTTTTCATGTACAAAGGATGGATATAAATAATTAATTTTGGACTATATACAATTAAAATCATTATTTCCAATTATTTCAATGAGTTTAATTTATTTATTTCAAATATTTGAATGATGTATTTTCGTGTTTAAAAATATTATTAACGATTGTTAATCGAATTATTTGCAGGTTTTTGTAAAAAATATATGTACGTATATTTTTTTAAAACTTTAATTGATTGAATGAAATGGATCCAAATGCATCACAATAATATATTAATCAATAAATTTTAATAATAATAATCAACGAACTATGTAACACCCAGAAAAATTTTAAATGAAAAAATTAAATTAGAAAAAAAATATATATAAATATTATGATGATGGGTCTGTCTGTTTGTTTTTGTTTCAGGTGGAGAGATTCAGTATTTTGTTTGTAGGTTAGTTGTATTTTATCGTTAAGTTATTAGTTGTGGTGTCACATATAGATGTCGTCGTGCGTGGTGGTGGTGAATTTTTAATTTATTTTTTTCGAAAATAAAAAAAAAACAAATAATGCTCTTGATTTGACCTCGGGTCAATCGCGATCGATGATCGAATAAAAAAGAAATTAAAAATTGGGGAAGTCGTATGTTAACCGTGGCGCTGGACACCGGCTGATATAAAAAATTTGGAGTTTTTTTTGTAAATCGTTTTTTTTTTTAAAGTTTTTTTTAATTTGATTTTTTTTATCAGTTTTTTAAATAAAAAAAAAAAAACCCAGGAAAAAAAAATATAATAAAGTTTAGTAAAGAAAAATTATTATTGGATTTAAAAAAAAAAAAATATTCATATTAAAAAAATTGTGGGAGTGCTATAGTGTATGAAAAAAAAATTTATATCCCAAGCAAGAATAAAAGTTGATATAAGTAATCAGCCGGGAAAAATATTATTAAAAATTAGTAATAGTAATTAGTGACCAGCGCGCGCGTCCTTTTTTCCTGTTGTTCCTGTGCTGTTAATGTTAGCTGAGTTCCGGGTTCCTGATTTTTGTACGGAGTGTAGTTCCTGTCGTCGTCAGCAGTCCTGTTCCCGTGAACATGTCGTTATCGTGGGAGATTGAATTTTGTAGATTTTTTTTTGTAAATTTTTTTTTTGTAAATTTTTTTTTGTTGATTTAGTTTTTTTTTATTGATTTTGATTTTGGTATGTTAATGTTGAGTTGAGTTTAAATTTCATTTTGTATATTGCGGAAAAAAAAACTTTTTTTTTCTATTTTGTTAGTACCATTCTTTTTAGGTGTTTCTGGTCCTGACATGTCCGGAGCAGTCCCACCCCACCGGATAGAAGGTACGTGGTATTTTTTTGTTGTTTTTTTTTGTAAAATTTATATTTCGCTAAATTTAATTTAATAAATTTAATTCAAAAAATTTAGTTTTTATTTATTTATATATATTCTTTTGGAAATTTAATAAAAATTATCAAAAACCAAAAGAATTGCAAATTGATTAATAAAAGAAAAATTATTAGAATTTGTTATAGACGAAAATCAAATTTGGTATTATTTTATTTGGTGTTATTTGGTTTTTTTTTCTTAGGTTAGCGGCGGATTGTCGGGAAATGTATAATTTGTGTATATACATTATTGTTTAAAATTATGACTCGGAACATTGAGTGATCCGGAGTAAGCAGAATTTTCCTTTTCGTAATTTTTCTTCAATCCATCGTTGGTTATGAGGTAATCAATGTAATGGATTGAAGAAGGATTTCGTTGTTGATTTGATGGTTAGATGGATTATTGGCGTACCACGCCCCAAAGACTTTACTAAGCCGGCAGTCGCCAGTAAGGAGGAAATTCCAATGATTCTGGAAGTTGGAAGAAATAAAAATTCGGTCTGGTTTTTTTTGTGATTGAGGCTAGGTCACTCAGACCTGGCGTCCAACGCTTCTAACTTCCGAACCCTTCTCCTCCGAACTTACCTTCAGATAATGAATCAATTATTTTTGATATCGTTACAACTATAAACGTTCGTTGATAATAATAATAAAAATTAAATTATTTAACGTTCGTTGATAATAATAAAAATTAAATTTTTATATTATTATTATTAATATAGTAAATTATTTAATAGAGTAAATTACTTAAAAAAATTTAAATTACAACAAATTCAATTTTAAATATTTATTAATATATGTATATATACTCATAAAAGTGTGATAATTTTATGAGAAAAAATTCAAATATTTATATAGGAGATTTAATATAAATTTTGTAAATATAAATTTCTTACAATTGCTTTTTAATTCTACAACTTGCAATTAATATTTAATTGCTGATTTTAAATATAATAGTTGAAATTTTTTTTTTTTTATTTAACTTTATCAACTGTTTGATACTTTAGAACTAAAACTGGTCTTATTAGACCAACCATTAGTTTATAATTCTTTAAGCCTAGTAGATGAAAAGTTATTAGGTTGTCCTGTGACTCGCTAATATTTATTTTGATGATTATAACAGAGTTGATAATTTAGTACATAATGTCAGTTGGTTTTGTTCTTTTCAATCTTCTTACGTTGTTTTGAGTGTTAAGCAAGTTAACAGCTTTTATATTAATATGATTTGAAAGTTTATTTTTTTGTTTTGTGGCGATCTACTTCTTTCCTCTTCTACTGTCTTGATTTTTAATTCCCTGTGTAAATCAGCATTTCTGATTACCATGGAGCATTCACTATGGCACGTAATACTCTATTCTGAAATCTTTGTATTTTTTATACATGGCACTTGGATGCACAACCCTAAAGTTGTATACCGTATAACCATACGGGTTTAAAGTTTTGATTATAAATTAATAATTTGTTGTTGATTGAAAGCTTTGAATTTCGCCCAATTAGCCAGTAGTATTTAACATATTTTAGCTTTAATTCTTTTAACTTAATATTGATGTGTTCTTTCCATTTTAACTTACTGTCGAGTGTCATACCCAAGTATTTTGCTGTTTTTTCTTTTGGAATTATATTGTTGTTAAGATAGATTGGTAGTTCATCCTTAATTTTTTTGGTCGTAAAGTTGACATGTGTTGTTTTGTTGTCGTTTAATCTGATGTTCCACTTCTTTGTCCATTCATGCACTGAATTGTTTGCGTTTTGTAGTTTATCTGTGGCAGCTGTCAGGTTCAGGTCTGTGGCCAACAATGCTGTATCATCAGCAAAGGTTGCAGTTGTGATGTCTTCGGAAGTTGGCAGGTCACTGGTGAAGAGAACTTATAGCACAGGACCAAGTATACTTCCCTGTGGGACGCCGGCCTTGATATTCTTTAGCTCTGAATAACATTCATCTGGCTTGACTCTGAAGCATCTATTAAGTATGATTCTAAGAAATCCACATATTGTTTGGGTAACATTTTTGTTAATTTATGTAGAAGTCCTTCGTGCCAGACCTTATCGAAGGCCTGGGCTACATCGAAGAAAATGGCTGAACATATTTTATTTACTTCAATTGCATTTTCTGTTATGTTTGTTATTCGGTGTATTTGTTCCATTGTAGAGCGTTGTTCCCTGAAGCCGAACTGATAGTTTGGTATTAAATTTTTATATGCTATAATTTTTTTTAGTTGGTTCCGAAATAGCTTTTCCAATAGTTTAGAAATGGTTGGTAATAATGATATTGGCCTGTAGGAGTTAATATCATTAGGTTGTTTTCCTGGTTTCGGCAACATAATTATTTCCGCAACTTTCCATATGCTTGGAACATATTTTAATCTAAAAGCAGTATTTATAAGCAAAGTTAACATAGATATAGCCTTAATCTTAATTTGATTATCAATCAGTGAAGACGTGTTTTACCTGTTGCTAAGGCAATAATTAAACAATTTAAACTGTGAAAAAAAAGGAAGCAAATCAAAAAGAAAAAATAAATAACACTAATTAATAAATAGCACTAGAAGTGTATTATAAATATAAGCTGTGAAATATAATAAATTATATCTAACACGTCTACATCGCGTGAAAGAGAATAATAATAATACATAATAATAATAATATTAAACTGTTAAAATCAATTAACATCATCAATCAGTGTCAGCAAATCGACACCTAGCGGAAAAGTATATACAACTAAATATTATTAAGTGCAACACACGAGAACGTCGCCGCTTCTTCAGGGTCGCTGAAGTTGCGTCGTGGGAATAAAAAAAGAAAAACAATTCTCAGGTCTCCGACGCTGATATTTGTGCCTAATGACAACGCAGTCAACACCATTAATAGTAACATGCAAACAAATACGAAAAATTCAAATACATCGAATTCGCAAAGTTTAATTGATAATACATCAAAAAGCTCAACGCATCAAAACATACAGAACGATAAAAACGCAATTCAACCAGTGAACGTAATACACGCTGACGTAATAACTAAGCAAACCGGAATGGATACGTATATAACTGTAGTTAAACGAAAAAGAAGCTCTGAATCAGCAAAAGCAGCAAACAATGCGAAAAAATACTCAACCACAACTAACATTAGCTGTGTTTTTTATTCCTGCTCAGATTAATCTGATCAATCTGACTAATCTGAAAGTGTTTTTTATTCCGCTCAGATTAATCTGATCAATCTGAATGCCTGTTTTTTATTCCAATCTTAGATTAATCAGATTGATTTTTTTGATCGGAGAATTTTCTCGGATTTTTCAGATTTATTTCTGTTTCTGGCTAACTTCATTAATAATTTGAAATTTTAATTTACAGCTTACTTCAATTTAAAATGTATTTTTTTTACGTTTGACATTAAAGAGTGATTTTAAATTTAAACAAATTTTAATAAATATGGAATATAATTTTGAAGAATTAATAGAGGTAGAGGATGAAAGTATTAATAATGAAAACACTTCAAAACATAGTAAGTATATTTTTTTAATGGGTTTCGGTATAATATAGACATTATACATAATAATATAATTGTAATGTAATAATATAATTGGACAATTAATCTTGCTAAACGTAATTTTAATAGTAGAGAAGTGCCAGCCTATATTTTTTATTGTATTTCGTTATTATCTGGTAGCACTGAAAAATTTTTAATCTGAAAAATCTGAAACCTGTTTTTTATTCCACAAGTCAGATTAATCTGATTTCAGATTAAAAAAAATCTGATCGATCTATAGATTTAAATAAAAAACACAGCTATTGTAAGTGAAAACAGATTTAGCGCATTAGATACTGAAGGTGAAGAAATTGCAAAGTCAAAGGAAAGAACTACCAAACCACCAACGATTTATCTACGTGAAAAAAATAGTACGAACTTAATAAATCTCTTAACAAATCAAATAGGTAAAAATAATTTCTATGTTATTAATATAAAAAGAGGCAACATCGAAGAAACAAAAATACAGGTCAACAACGAACAAAACTACCTAAATGTCGTCACAAAGTTCGAGGACATGAAAAAGAATTTTTATACTTACCAGCTAAAATCCAGTAAAGGATTAATTGTATTGGAGTCATCAAAGGAATAGAAAAAATTTCGACACTAGTGAAATCAAAAATGCGCTTGAAGGTGAAGGTTATGAAGTGAAAAGTGTACAAATATACTAAATAGTCACAAAGAACCACAACCGCTGTATAAAGTGGAACTTCTTCTTAAAAACTTAAAAAAAGGAGAAGTACATCCTATCTACAATCTTCGCTACCTCATGCATCGAAGAATATTCGTAGAAGAGCCGCGAAAACGTAATGGTCCTGTACAATGTAATAACTGTCAAGAATTCGGGCACACGAAGAGTTATTGTAAGCTTTCAGCAGTCTGCGTCATAAGCGGTGATCTTCATCCAACAGCTGAATGTACTAAACCAAAAAATGATGCAAATATGAAAAAATGCAGCAACTGTGGAGAAAAGCACACAGCTAATTACAGAGGTTGTGCAGTGAATCTTGAAATGAAACAACGACAATATACAACAATGAAAACTACACCACCTTCGTTCAGAAATGAGAAAATCGCAAAAAGTCCTGCTAGCGTAGATCCAAACTTTTCTTACGCAAACGTTACCAGAGGAGATAACTCGAATCAGCTCAACATGCAAAATAAAGAAAGCGGACTAGAGGCAACGATGAACACATTTATGCAAAACATGATGCAATTCATGACATCAATGCAAAGTATGTTGCAAGAGCTCATCAAAAATCAGAACATGCTAATTCAGAAACTAACACCATCAGTATGAATTGCTTAAAAGTATGTTACTGGAATGCAAACGGTATTTATCACAACAAATTGGAGTTACAGCAATTTCTCAATAATAACCAAATTGACATCATGCTAATATCTGAAACGCATCTTACTGACAAATACAACTTCAAGATTCATGGATACAATTTTTACGACACAAAACATCCGGAGAAGAAAGGCCATGGTGGAACTGGTATCTTGGTAAGACAAAAAATTCGTCATCACTTACTAGAGAATCATTGCTCACTCAGCATACAAGCCACTGCAGTGAGTGTCGAACTACAAGATGGAAATCTAGTTATTTCGTCAATATACTGTCCTCCTAATCACCAGCTCACAGGAGAAGAAATAAACAAATATCTTAAAAACTTAGGTCATAAATTCATAGCAGCTGGCGACTTCAATGCTAAACATTCATTCTGGGGTTCAAGACTAATAACTACAAGAGGCAGACAGCTCATAAAAGTGATTATAGACAACGGTTATGATGTAGCATCCTGTGGTCAACCTACTAACTGGCAACTGACAGAAGAAAGATTCCTAACTTGATAGACTTCGAAATAACTAAAAATATCAACAGAAACAAATTGACCTCGACTGCAATGAATGATCTTTCATCCGATCACTCGCCGGTTATCATTGAGTACGTGTCTGAAGAAATAATTAATGATGGCGCTAGTAGTTTAACTAATAAAACTACGAATTGGTTAAAGTACAAAAAATACATCAGCGCACACATAGATGTGAAAATTTCGTTAAGAACAGAGTCTGAGATTAATAATGCATTAACTAACTTCAATGGTCTACTGACGCAAGCATTGATTGCAGCAACATCAACATGCACTAAAAAATCACTGCGAACAATTAGAACAGCTCGTGATGTGGAAGAAGCAATCTTGGAAAAAAGTAAAATTAGAAGAAAATGGCAACAAGAACGATCTCCAACAACAAAAGAACTTCTTGCTCAAGCAGAAAAAAAATTAAAGGCACTGCTGAAAAGCTCAGGTCAAGAAAAATTTACAAACTTCTTATCTGGTTTATCCGCAAACGCTGATACAAACTACTCACTGTGGAAAGCTACAAAGTCTTAAAAGACCACAACAGCATCAACCACCTATTAGGTTAAATAACGGGGAGTGGTCAAGAAGTGATAAAGAAAAAGCTGATACTTTTGCTAGACATCTTCAAGGAGTGTTCACTCCGCACAACATAAAAGTAAACTGCCGGTTGCCAGCTCTTCCACAGCTTAACTCTAGAGTTAAACCAATACGGATAAAAAACGACTAGTACAACTCACAATTCAAGATAAAATAGACTATAAAAAAGCTCCAGGACACAACATTGTGGGTAAAATGCTGAAAGAACTACCTGGTATAGCAATTGCACACATCACACAGATCTTCAACGCCATCTTTAGAACAGGTAGCTATCCGGATTTGTGGAAATTATCTGTCATCACTATGATTCCTAAGCCTGGCAAAGATCCTACGAAAGCAAGTTCATATAGACCAATCAGTCTATTACCAATACTTTCCAAAGTGTTTGAAAAAGTTTTATTACACAAGCTGCTGAATAAAATTAAAGATAAAGGAATAATTCCAGTTCATCAATTTGGTTTCCAAGCGCAGCATAGTACAATTGAACAAGTACACAGAATAGCAGCTCACACCAGAAAAGTATTTGAAGATAAAAAATTTTTCTCTGCTGTATTCCTGGACGTCGCTCAAGCATTTGACAAGGTGTGGCATGAAGGACTTATCTATAAAATACAAGCCAAACTGCCACCTGAAGAACATCTAGTATTAAGATCTTATTTAACAACCAGGACCTTCAAAGTAAAATATAAATCACATAAATACAACGGAAAAACGAGAAATCAAAGCAGGTGTTCCGCAAGGCGGTGTTCTAGG
Organism: Empis stercorea; assembly: GCA_949752835.1. Lineage (NCBI taxonomy): Eukaryota > Metazoa > Arthropoda > Insecta > Diptera > Empididae > Empis > Empis stercorea. The sequence goes on from OX457085.1 coordinate 46,808,153, forward strand.
GCCGTTTCTATACCTTTTGTATACTTCCGACCTACCTGTAAACTACCTGTAAAGTTTTTAACATCCACATTCGCCGATGATACAGCTATTTTGAGTGCAGATTCAAACGCATTCGAAGCATCTAGACGACTGCAAAATCATCTCCACGATGTTGAAGATTGGTTACGAAAATAGAAGATTAAAGTAAACGAAGCTAAAAGCGTACATGTCACCTTTACTCTTAAAAAAGACTCTTGTCCCGCAATCTCAATTAACAACGCAGCTATACCTCAGTCAGATGAAGTAAAGTACCCATGAGTACATCTTGATAGAAGACTAACTTGGAAGAAACATATCGAAACAAAAAAAAATCAGATGAAACTGAAAATAAATAGTCTGTATTGGCTAATAGGTAGAAGATCTAGTCTAGACCTGGACAATAAGGTTCTACTTTATAAATCCATTTTCAAACCAATATGGTCATACGGGTGTCAAATATGGAAAGCAGCGTCAAACAGCAACATAGAGACGATTCAAAGAATGCAATCTAAAATACTGAGAATCATTACAAATGCTCCATAGTATGTTAAAAACGGTAACCTGCACAATGATTTTAACATTCCTACTGTTAAAGAAGAACTTAATAAATATACTAAAAACTACGCAAACAGACTGACTGATCATGCAAATCCGCTTGCAAGAAACTTGCTGAACACTTAAAATACTAGCACATTAAAGACAAAAATTCTAGCTGTCTAATAAAATATATGACGGAAACGAAATCGTATCTACCTCTGCAGTAGATACTTGGAAGAATTAGGTTTTAAGAGTTGCAATATTAACTTATATGTATTTAAGTTCACTTAAAGTAAATGCTAAATTATTGTTATTTTCTAAATTAGAAAGAATAAATACAATGATAGTTAAAAAAAAAAGAAATAGATATAGCCTTTTTCGGAAGTTTATTTAATATTTCGTTTGTTATCAGGTCGCATCCTGGAGATTTTGTTTGTTTGAAAAATCTTTTTATCGTTGCAGCAACCTCTTGTGAAGTGACGAGTACTACGTCATGATCGTCATTTATTGGTAAATAATCTGTATGTATGTTGTTTGATGTCCTGTTAGGTTCAAATACTTTTTCTAGGTGTTCCGCACATGCATCTAATTTTTCTTTATTCCTTTTTGCCCATATGCCGTCAGCTTTTTTATTGGTGGTACGTATGTTACATCTTTTTTTATTTTTTTATTAGCCTTCCATAATGAGTAGTCGGTTCTTTCTATCGCTGTGATAATTTGTTATTGAAGTTTCCTTGAATTTCTGTATTTTGCGTTTTAGGTGTTGTGTTTTTGTGTTCAAAGTATTTTTATCTGTTGGATCATGTGATTGTTGCCATCTACATCTCGCTATTCTTTTTTCTTTTACTAGTGTTGTGATGTCTTGCAATAGTTATATTCGTTGAAGTCTGTGTTGTTCCAGGCTGCTGCTGCATTCTGGATTTGCTTGGTAAATTTTTCTGCTTCTATGTCTAGTTGTTGTTACGTTTGCAGTGCTACTCTTAAATCAATTAAGTTTCAAGCTCAATTTGAATACTAGCCCAGTCTATTTTTTATTTACTAGAGTTGGATTCGTGCTTTTAACAAGAAGTTTATTTTTTAACGTAAAGATTACCGCTGAATGGTCTGAACTTAGGTCAAAATTGTTTTCCGTACAAACAAAAGTAGGAGCTACTTTTCTACTGATGAAATTACTAGATTTTTTCATCTGGCGTTTTATTGTTGTCCGAAGGCCAGTATGTTGGACTTCCTGACGAGAGGTATCTGCATCCATTCTCAATTATTGGTGACCTTAACTCTTTGCCTTTGGTTGTAGAAAGTCTGGACCCCCAATCAACATGTTTGGCATTTTAATCCCCCCCTAGTATAAAACATTCACCTAACGCTTAGATAATAGAATATAACGATAAGCTATATTAGTTATTTTACACTATAAAATGAATTTTCTATTGAAGTACTTTTTTTGCTCTTTCCCACTTGAAAAAGCCCCAGATAGGTCTGTCTCACTCCCTCTAAATATAAATATGGTTGACTACAAGAGTAGCCGTTAATATAAAATTAATATAAAAAAACGTAAAAGGTACAGTTGAAATATTTGAAGTAAAAAACAAACAGTATTCAAATTATATGGGTAAATTTAATTTTGGTTATAAATTCATATTTTATTATAAATATAGCTAAAATTATATTGAATTTAAGGACATAATTTTATTTTATTAAAGGCGCACTTCGTATTTTTCTAAAAATGTTTAATTGTGAAAATTTTATATTGACAAATATATTGGGAATCTTATTTATTTTTAAATTTAGTTATATATTTTATTCTAGGAATATTATATTTTAATATTTTATAATTACTACAGGTAAAATATAAATAATAACGAAAACGGTATAATTAATTTTATCTTTAATAAATACATATAAAAATAAATTAATTTGTTATATGAAACAGTAATACTTATTTCTCTGTCCACAATAAAGGTTGATATTGATTTTTCTTTATTAAAAACATTAATTTTCTTGTTATAATAATTAAAAATTAATAAATTTTAATTTTGTGTACATTTTGTACTAGTACCTTATTATTTTATTTTATTTTATAACAGCACAATTTATTTTACTGTTTTTGTTGTTCGAACGGCAACTGTTTAAATTTTTCAAATTTATATGAAAAATAATTTTGTGTTTGAAAAAAGTGAAATTTATTAATGAAAAATTTGTTTTGAAGTGAAAATAAGATTGATAATTAAAACTTACTAAATTAACGGAGAAGTGGAATTATTAATCTTTAAATAAATATCACTCGCAGTGTTTAATTATGTGAATACAAAGCAAATCTTGATTCTACTGGAATATCTTTTTATAGGTGATTTATGATTATAAAAATATATAAATTTAATTGGTAAATACCATATTAAACTATTTCTTGAAACATAAGTTAAAGTTTATTTTAGAAAAGTTAATAATTTAAAAAAATATATTTTATATTTTTTTGTGATGAAAATTTTAACCAATCAGAATTAGGCTGGGGCAGTTTTCAGTGACATGCGTTTTTCGTTTATAAGGGAGTGCGTTATAAATTATGAGCATAATTTTTATATAATTATATTGTTTATTTTAACATTTCCAAAAATAAAATAGCGAAATTATGCGTGGGAAAATAGTAAAGAAATAAATTAAGGAGATATTGGGAGCCAATATAGAAATTTTTTTAACAGAAATTGTTGTATTCAAAGAACTGAATTGTTAAATAGATATTAAATTTCATGTTTATGAAATATTTTTATATAAAAAAACAAATTGTGATTAATAATATACAGTTTTATTAAATATACTAATACTAATATTTTTTAAAATATATTCCAGCCACTTGTCCCCCTTTATAACTCCCCTTTCTGCAATTATTCTACTTCAATGCGCAAACCACTACATAAGCAGTCAAATTTCTATGTATGCAAAAGTACTTCACTAAATCTATAATACAGCGCATCCTTATATTCTATTATCTAACAGGCCGTCTCGACTATCCATGACCGTTTCCATTTCCATTTCCATAGCCATTTCCATTTATGGATTTCCAAACAAAAAAAACTGGGCATTTCATGGCTTGTTTTAAAATGTCATTTCTACCTTCAGCTGTCATTAAAAATTCATAACAAACTTTATTTTGGTGTGAACAGTCGTGTGTTTTAAATAAAATAATTATAATTTTGTGTAGTAAATATATGATAAACAAAAAAGTAATAATAATAGTGTGTACAAATAATAAATAATAGTGTGTAAACGTAAACAATTTGTTCTTTTAGTTTTTTTAATATTAGAATATATAGTTTAGTTAATAATATATAGTTTTTTAAATATTTAGAAGCAAAATGGTAGACAAAGTGAATATTTAAAAAAAAATGAAATCTTAGAACAGTTAGAACAGTTAGAACAATATTAGAAATATTAGAAGTAGAAGAATTAAAATTGGTTAGGAGAAAGCCCAAATTTTGGGTCAATCCTTTTTTATCGAAAAGGCATGCATTAAGCATAGAAGAGCATTTGCTCAAAGATTTGTTATGCGAAGATGGTGATAATTTTACGAATTTTTGTCGTATGACTATACATAATTTTGAAGATATACTTTCATTGGTGAATTCATTAATAACAAAACGGGACACAACTTTTAGATATGCAGTTTCTGCAAGAATAAGGCTGGCAATAACAATCCGATTTATTGCAACTGGTGATTCGTTCAGATCACTAGAATATTTGACAAGAGTGTCTAGGAAAACGATAAGCAATTTTGTTCCACATGTTTTGAATGAAATTGTTTGTGCTCTTGAATCAAATTTTCTAAAGCTAATTTATTTTTAATTTCAAATTTTTATTATATTAAATACAAATTTTTTTTAGATGCCAAAAACAGAAAATGAGTGGTTCAAAGTTGCGATGGATTTTCAAAATATTTGGAATTTTCCTCACACTCTTGGTGCACTGGATGGAAAGCACATTAGAATAAAAAAAACCACCTCATTCACATTCGGATTTCTATAATTATAAAGGCTATTTTAGTGTAGTTCTACTTGCACTTGTAGATGCAAACTGCAAGTTTATATATGTTGATGTGGGCAGTAATGGCAGGGTATCCGATAATGTAATTTTAAAAAAAGCAGCTTTTGACGAAGCACTTTCAACAGATAAGCTTGAAATTCCACCTCCAGAACAACTTGGAGAAAAATTGTTGAAGATTCCTTATTTTTTTATTTGAGATGATATATTTGGTTTAGAAAAAAATTTAATGAAACCCTTCAACAGAAACATGTCATTAAATACGCCGCAGCAAATATTTAATTATCGACTCAGTAGAGCACGTATAACTGTTGAAATGAGTTTTGGTCGTCTTGTCAGCCGTTTTCGAATTTTTCATCGTCCAATAGAGACATCATTATAATGCGTCGATAACATCATAAAAGCATGTTGTGTTCTACATAATTATCTGTCAAAAATTATCACAAAAGTTCCAGAAAACGAAGCGATAGAAAAATTACCTCCAACTATACAAAATTTATGTACTCAAAGCCAAACGAATTATAAACATGCCTGTGAAATTAGAAATCACTTAGCACTGTACTGTGTAAATGAGGAAGATGTGCCTTTCCAATGGAAAGCCATTAAAAGATGATATTTACTAATTTTAATAATGTTTTTTTACAATGTAAATAATAAAATATTATAAGCATGTATAAGATAAGGTTATTTTAATCAAATAATTATTGAATACAAAAAAGTGTAAAAAAATATTCTTCTTAAAATATTTTTCATATAAAATATAGATTTCTTCATAAAATATTACTGCGAAGTTAACTCTCTAAAAATTATTAAATAAAGATAAGAAAAATTTTCTCAACAATATTTATAAATTAATTTCAAAGAAAAATTCAATTTTCATTTGATTTTGATTAAAAAAAAATAAATATATCAAATAAATAATTATTTATTAATCTATTACTTCAGTTTTGTTATTATTATTTTGCTAATAAAACTTATAATTTTTGTTTTAGTTTATATATCAGAGACAAAATACGAGGAATAATTTATATTTATATAAATGTTTTTATCAAAAACAAAATTCCTTCGCCATTAAAAATTTATTACCTGACAAATATGCAACAAAAGGATTTAATGCTAAAATTTGAACCTACAAAAATTCTAGGAAGATAAATAATTATTACCACAACATAAATTATATATTGTATACTATTGAAGGAATAATTTATATTTATATAAATGTTTTTATCAAAAACAAAATTCCTTCGCCATTAAAAATTTATTACCTGACAAAGATGCCACAAAAGGATTTTATACTAAAATTTGAACCTACAAAAATTCTAGGAAGATAAATAATATTTTTTTCTTTTTAAATTTAAATTTCAAGTTAGTTACAGTAATTTCTTTGGGATTAATTATTAAAGACAAAAAAGTATAAAAAAATATCCTTTATAAAATATTTTTCATATAAAATATAGATTTCTTCATAAAATATTACTGCGAAGTTAAAAATAATAAAAAAGAGAAGACTAAGTTAATAAAAAACAATTTCAATTATATATTACTTCCATTTTTTTTCATTTAAATTAAATTCATATTTTATTTTATTTTTGATAAAAAACGAGGTACACTTTTTTATATAAATTCCTCAACTAAATAATCACTTTCTTCGAAGTCTGCAGCTGAAATTGCCAACTCTATAATGTTAACATTTGATAGTTCAGTAGAAATAATTTTTGGTGACTGTGATGGTGATGGTTGAACCAATGAGGTTGTCCTTTTCCTAAGTAGTGGAGATGACGCGGTCGATTGTGAAGGTTGAACTAGCGATGTTGTCCTTCTCCATTCTGGCAATGAATCGCTCGATTGTGACGATTGAACAAGTGATGTTGTCCTTGTTCGCAATGGCAATGAATCACTTGATTGTGTAGCTGATGATGATGAGAACCCAGATATTTGGAAATCACCTGCTAATCCTGATAACGATGTACATGTACTTGATGACGAAATCGGATTGCTATGGGTTTTTCTAGAAAATTTTTTCATGGCATATTTCGTCATTACCATTTGAATTTCCAACATTGCTTCTGTGCAAATTTCGTCATCATTTATATGCCTTAGTCGTAGTTCCATACTTTTAGCAAAAGCAGAATATACGTCTGGTGGTGGTGTTGCTGGCTGAGCAGTACAATTTGCAAGTATTTTTTCCACCGCAGAACTGTATTTTTTTTGATACTTCTTCTCTCAAAGTTTTTTTTTTAGCTCGTTTGCTTTTTTTTGTTTCTTCATTTAATTTATTTTCTTCAATTAAAATTACTTCGTCTTCTGCACCAAGATTTCCATTTTCTGTTAGCTGCATTTCCATACATTGTTCAATATACTAAAAAATTAAAGAAAAGCATACTCTAAATAAAGAATATTTAAATTAATTTTGAGAAGTACTTACATTGCTTTCATTTGTAAACAATTGATCTCCACCATTTAAAAAATTATCTTCTCGTACAAACGATGTTGTTAAATCCTGTAAATAAGTTGTTTTAAAATGAAATAAATTGTTTTAAAATGAAAAATAGTAAATTAAATATAAATGTTGTAATAAACGTTTTTAATCTTAATAAATGCTTACCGTAACTTCATTATTTTCGTAATTATTATATGATTGTCGAAGTTTCATTGCTTCGTCCAAAAATTTAACGTCATCGAAATAAAATAGATTACTGACATAAATATTGTCAGCCGCAGCACCAGATTTTTTAGAGCTATCTTTTTTTTTCCGACTGGTAGGCTGTTCTTAAATATTTCATTTTTTTTCACCATTTCAACGGTGCTTCCAATCCCATAATTTTTGGCGAGTTCTTCCCAAGCTGATTTCTTTAAATCCGTTCTTTTTTAATTAGCACTTTTAAAATTCCACAAACACTCATAGTTTTTATATAAATTTATTAAATTTAATACTTTCTCTTTTGAGTTTTCCATTTTAAATTAATAGTACATACGACACTTTAAACTACCAAATATAAACTACTTTCTTTTAAAAACAACCAAATGAAAAATATAAACTACTTCAAAAACAAAAAATTACTTTAAAAACAAAAATTAATTTAAAAACAACCAAATGAAAATCTACTTATTTTAATAAACTACTTTCTTCAAAAACAAAAAATTACTTTAAAAACAAAAATTAATTTAAAAACAACCAAATGAAAATCTACTTATTTTAATAAACTACTTTCTTCAAAAACAAAAAATTACTTTAAAAACAAAAATTAATTTAAAAACAACCAAATGAAAATCTACTTATTTTAATACACTACTTTCTTCAAAAACACAAATTACTTTAAAAACAAAAATTACTTTGAAAACATAAACAACCAAAATATAAACAATAAACAAACAAACTTGTTCTGTTCTATCCTGCTCTCTCACTTTACGCCATATTTTTTTAATTGTGCTTTGGCGGACAATAGACTGCACCAATTGCCATCTTTTGTTTGGTTGTTTCTACTATTATCGTAGTTAGTTGAATTTTATCTGTTTGTATGTTTTGATCTTTGTCTGGATGGTTGGTAGTGTATGTATTATAATTTTTTACTTTCAGGTACATTTGATTATGAAGATGAGTATAAGACACATATCTATATTTTGTTGATGTAGAAGGATCTCTAAATCTTGAATTTCGTTTTGGATGCCATTCGCGTTTCAGGTGAGTAATTTGTATTCTCGGTGTGTCATTTGTGGTTATTTACACTATTAAACTCAACAAAGTATGCTTCTATGTTGTCCATTCTATTAGTTAGATTCAGTGGCGGACCGTGATCAAAAATTCTGGGTGGGCTAAAGGAAAAAGTTTTGTTATGAAAAGCAAAGATTTGAGGTTACTAAATATACAACCTTTTGAATTTTTCGTTTTAGTGAGTTAATCACATTGGCATATAAGCTAATCATTAGTGAGTTAATCACATTGGCATCTAAATGCTTTTCATTTTCTTTACAATAAAAAAAATCATTATGCATATGCACACAACAAAAATAAATCACATATTATACACGAAAAAAATTAGACACATGCAAAAAAATCGACCGAAATAAACGAAAATCATGGCACACTCCGTACATATTTGAATAGTTATATTTGTATGCAATTGTCTTAAGTTTTATCAAGTTAGAAGAAAATTATTCTTACTTTCTGAAATTTATGATCCCCTGGTATTAAATTTGAAATTTATGTTCGAATGTGTGCTATAATGAAATAATTTTTGTGGAAATTTAAGTTGAGCTAAAAATTATTGCTGTGGGCAGCGATTTTCTAGCCCATGATGATATATTTCTTCTATTTTTTAAAGAAATATATTTATTACAAAATAAATATTTCATGCAAATTTTTAGTAATAAGAATTATTCGTTCTAGGGGCTGCGATTTTCTTGCCCACGATGATATGATATATAACGAAATAAATATTTCATGCAAATTTTGATATATAACGAAATAAATATTTCATGCAAATTTTCAGTATAGGAATATTTCTTCTATGGAGTGGAGAGAGATTTTCTATCCCATGATATATTTTTATTCGTATACCTACTTAATATATATTTTTTAATAGAAAAGTAATTTCATATAAGAGAAGGAAATAAATAACTCAACTCAACTCAATAGTGTTCATTATAAAATATGCGCGCCTGGTATTTTGGTTTAAATAATTTAAAAATTGGTATAAAAATTATTATTTTCTTCTTATGGACAGAAATTTGCTTCCTCATATAATGGAAATTTGCTAATAATTTTCTTCCATAGAAATAATTAAATTGTGAAAATCATATAGCAATTACAAATATTTCGCATTTCTATGAGGAACACGTGGTCTTCGTGGGCTAGTTTAAATTAGCCCAGCCTGATCCATACAAAATTCAACACATACGCAAAATTGTTTTATATAAAATTAGTATAATAAGGTGGGCAAATTTCAATTAGCCCCTGAAGTAAAGAGAAAAGAGTAGTTGTAGTTTTATAATGAAAAAGTTATGTAGTGTTAGTATAATATATTTGTATTTTAGCGTTCATATTCATATTTAGATTTAGATTATATTTTTATATACATACATATTATATTTCGCAGGGGTGGTGTACGAATTTTGATGGAAAAAATTATATATACGTATATTATATGACATAAAAAAGTAGAAATTTAGAAAAAAAATTTGAATTTTTTTTGCTCATTTTTATAATATATTTTAAATGAATATTTTGTAGAATTATCCTGTAAATTCAGGTTGGGCTTAGCCCACCCTGCCCAATATGACGAGCCGCCGCTGGTTAGATTACCAATCATGTTATATATACTTTATAACATTCTCATTGGGTCTGTCTCTTGTTGTTGTGCATCGTTTGTTTTTTCTCTGGTATTTTTAACCGCTTGTGCATATGATGTGCCTTCTTGTATTCTTCTTGAGACTGGTGATTTCGGTACTACACGTTGGGTGTTATTGGTGTTCGCTTTTGTGATTTTTTCTTTTTTGCAGTTCTTTTGCTACCATGCAGTTCTTTTGCTACCATTTACATTCGATATTAGATCACATACATATTCTGATAAATGAAATATTTTTACTATACATAATTGCTACACATAATTTTTTCACATCATATTTACCCCAATTATTCATTATAAACAAAGTTAGTTATATTAATTTGCATACATTCAATTATTTTCTTAAATTTGATTACAACATAGTAAAGTACTTAAATACCTAGTTTCACTAAATTAAATAGTTACATAACTAATACAATATTTATATATGTATGTATAAATAAAAAATTTTATTCGCCAATGAGCCCGTCTATCATCAAATTTGCCAGTCCATTTATAAAAAGTTTTTCTGAAAATAATTAATAAATTTGAGATTGAACTTCAATGCATTATTTTGGCAATATTTATTATACATCCATAGGTACATAATTTTTTTTCTTCATGAAATTCCAAAAAAATTCATCTGCATTTGCACGGATAATAAATATTTTAAATTAAAAATATAATTTATAACTATTACTAAACAATTTTACAATTTTACAATACAATTTTATTGCAAATTAAATATAAAAAATAAATACTTTAAAAATACTCTACAATTACCATATAAAGATACAATATTGTTTTTGTCTGACATTTTTATTTTGTTTGCAGCTATTATCCGCTTGGAACGTACGTCAGTTCTCAGTGGGTATGGGTTTAGTAAAGAACCACAGCAGCCAGATACTGTGATCACATTTTTTTGTGGATTTATTGTGACATTTTTGTTGAACATTTTTTGACTTTATTTTGTCACAATAAAATGTGACAAAAAGATGACAAAATTGTTGAAATTTTTGTGAATCCTTTTGTCACAAAAAAAATGTTCACAAAATTGTCAAATAAAATGTGGTCACATTTTTTTATCACACTTTTGTGGCCATTTCACGACAAAAAATTGTGAATTTTTTTCAAATAAAATCCCAAAAAGTCGCAAATTTTTTTGTCAAATTTTTGTCACATTTTTTATGAAAAATTTGTAAACATGCATAACGTGCATGACTAAACATGTAAACGGTAAGAGTTAGTAATGTGTAATTAGTTTTCATTGAAAGTGAATGTGCGCAGTTTATTTAAATAAAAATTAAAATTCAGTGATTTGTTTGTTTTATGTAAGTGATTTTATTTTGTGTATACTTTTTAAGTAATTTAAAAAAATATATATATTATATCAAAAATAATTTTATGTATTATTATTGATTAATATAATTTTATATATTTAATTAGGTATTTATGAAATCATTTTTTTTAAATTTATATATTGAAAAAAAAGAAAACAAAATATTAATTATCTATGATTATATTGATATATTATTAAAAGTTCTCAGAGTATACTTATTTTTATTTTTCAGATAGGGAAGACGATGAGCTAAAAAAGCATTAAAATTTTATGTGCAAAGAAGAGAAGAAAGGTACCAGAAAACAAAGAAAACATCAAACACAAATGCTTTCGCATATAGCTAATTTAATTTTAGTATTTGAATTTAAATTTTCTAGTATTAATTTAGAATAAGTAAAATGAATTAAATTTTTTTAATGTAAATAGTTAAAAATCACTGAAATTTGATGTTTTTGTTTATAAACGTAAATAATTTTAATAATATTATAAGATAAAAATAAGTACAATGAATTTTTTATATTTATTTATGTACATAAAAGAGAAAAGAACTGCATTAAAGAAATAAAAAGTAAATAAATACTGTAACATCCACAAAATTTTATTAATTAAAATATAATAGTAATTGGACCCCAAAAATATTGAAAAAAATTGTTCACATTAATGTCACAAAATTTCTGAAATTAATTTGACAAAAATTCGCACATAATTGTGACAAATATTTTAACATAAATATGACAAAATGTATTACATTAATGTGACAACATTTCTCACATAAATGCGACAAATTCAACCACAAAAATGTGACAAATTTAACCACATTCTTGTCACATTTTGATCAACAAAAATGTGACCCCAGATGTGACAATAGGCGTCAACTAGACTCACAATATCGCCACATTTTTGTGACAATTTTTTGTCGACATTTCTCAATTTTTTGTGGAAATTTTTCACAATATTGTGACATTTGGCTATTGGGGAAGGAAATTGAAAATTCCGAGTCGGTAAATTTGCATAGTGGGTAATTAAATATAAAGTTGAACAAAAAATAAAAATTGTTCGGCATCGGCGTCCTTTTTCTTTAATTTTAATAACTTGTGTTATTAATTTGTATATTTTAAAAACATTTTAAACTAATTCGTAAAATGTCTAGAAACGAATGTCGAATATATGTTGGAAATTTACCTCCTGATATAAGAACTAAAGATATTCAAGATTTATTCCACAAATTCGGTAAAGTTACATTTGTTGATTTAAAGAATCGTCGTGGACCTCCTTTTGCATTTGTAGAATTTGAAGATGCTAGGTAAATTGGCAATGTAAAAATATGAACTTATATTAATATATTTTATAGGGATGCTGAAGATGCAGTGAAGGCAAGAGACGGTTACGACTATGATGGGTATCGTTTACGTGTTGAATTTCCAAGAGGTGGTGGTCCGGGCAGTTACCGTGGAAATCGAAATGATCGAAGTCGTGGTGAAGGTAGAGGAGGTAGAGGACCACCAACCAAAAGATCACAATTTCGTGTACTAGTATCAGGTTTGCCACCATCGGGTTCTTGGCAAGACTTAAAAGACCATATGAGGGAGGCTGGTGATGTGTGTTTCGCTGATACATATAAAGATGGTACAGGTGTAGTGGAGTTTCTGCGTCATGAAGACATGAAATATGCCATTAAAAAATTAGATGATTCCAGATTTCGTTCTCATGAGGTTAATTATTAATTAACTATTTTGAAACTTTGAAATAGTATATTTTTTTCAGGGTGAAGTTGCTTATATAAGAGTGCGTGAGGATACGGGAGAAGAAAAAGGACGTGATTTTAGAGACAGGTTTTTATTATTATTAATTTATTAAAATATATTGACTTATATGCTATATATACTCAAATGTTTGTCGAACGTACGATCAGTGGTCCTAATCTGATTATTCCATGGTTCGTATGAAGAAACTTTACTGCAATGTTTTTATTCGTTTTTATGGTAGTTTAATCAACGAGACAGCAAACAGTCGACAGAAGGAGCATTGGTTAAGCTAAATTTGTCGATTTTTCACTGTGTCGATAGTCAAAATACCAGTAAAAAGAATTAATACATTGCAGTACTGCGATCATACTGCGTTTACGAAAACGGCCTTAGTTTATTATACATGCGAACAGCTGTTGAAGTTGAAATTCGAAAATAAAAAATAAAAATAAAAATATTTTTATTCGGCCTTAATGAAATATTGAAAGTGAACTTAATTTTAATCCTACATATTACATATATATATAATAATTAATTTTAATTTACATGTTATTTACGTTATGTTATTTACATAATTGTTCATTATATACTAATTTGCAAAGAATTGTTTGACAGAAAATTTAAGATAGTTTTTTTGGGAATAATTTTTTTGTTTTAGCTTTTTTCGATATTTTTTTTAATTAAACCGAATCCTTGTATTTGTGCGTGAAAAATCATTGCTTCAAAAAAAACGAAATTCATTGATATTAACCCTTAGTGGGTTAACATCAAAAAAGGAAAATATTTTTTCATATATGTATTTTCAATGTGCAAACAATTTCATGGACAAACTGTAATTTCATATAATTTTCCAAATTAATGTTTTAAGCATTGTATTATGCCGCGGTGCATGAGGTGGTGTGTTCAATTCCTGACCGAGGCATCGATGTCGTTCTGAGTTGACAGCTTTAAATGAGAACTGGTAATGAAATAAACAGAATAGGCATTTTAAAGTGAGTTATCTCATAAATGAGTTTTGAATGTTTCATTTCGTGAGATTTCACTTTTAAAAAATTACATGAGATATCTTACCTCGTATTTTATTGGCAAGAAACTTTTTAACCCGCTGTCAGTTCACTTGACCCTAACGTCAGTTCCAAAAACCTGACTATTTTTATGTCAGTCCCAATGAAACATGTTTCCATGTATTGGTGCGCTCTGAATTTACCCATATTAATTGTCAAAATTTTTGTTTGTAAACAGTTTTGTAAACAATAAATTTTTGATTATGTAAATAGTTTTGTAAATTTTTTTTATAAATATAATTTTTTTTTACAAACCAATGAATTCTATTTTTTTTAATAAAAATTTTATTGCAATAAATAGTTGTTTTTAAATTTAAGGAATATATATTTTCATTCATATTTTTTTTATATCATGTTTAATATTACATTATAAATACCCACAAATAATATATCATAACTATTCTTAGATTTAAAAAATTGTTGAAATATTTGTATCCAACAAAATTTATGAATATGTTAAATAATTACAAATAATTATTTTACAATAATATAAAACATAAATTATAATTAGACAATTATGTACCTCTTTATTTTTATACATAAATAATTATTTCACACAAAAATTTAAAATTTTTATAAATTCAGTTATTCAGTACCAATTTTCAAAATGGCCAATAGTTTTTATTTTAAGAAATTATTTCAAATTTTTTGAATTTTTTACATTTTCAACAAAGTGACATAAATAAAATTGCTTATGTAGTGGAAAGAACTGAAGGGGAAAAATGAACCTGAAAAAAAATGAGTTCAAAAAGATGGCGGAATAGGAACTGGATTTACACTTTTTGAAATGTCAAATTCTCAATAGGGTCACATTTTGACGTAAAAAAAGGGGAAAATTGGGAACTAGTTCCACACTTTAACCTAGTTCCCCGCCAATAAAATTCAAGATTATAAAGATTGTAGCATTTTTTTTATCTGGGTATGAATCATAAGAACACGACACGATTGATTAAAGTGTCGTGAAAAATTACGACAGACGATAGTCGTAATTTGTTTTTAAGATCATATGTGGCGATTGTAATGCTATCGTTTTTTTTTGGTACAAATTAAAATTAGGTATAATATCGCCAACTCAAATTTTAAATTTATTGACAACCTAAGCATATGAAATGAGTGGCTGTCACTTTTTATTGAAAAAATTTTAATTTTAGATCAAAGTAACTTTTTTATTTTATAATTTTCTAAAATAATTTTCAAAAATTATAAAAAACTACTTTTTTATATTTACACGATTGCTACGATACCTAATATCTTGTAAATTTGATAGATAAAACGATATACATTTTACGATATTTCATATGATACTAAATTAAATGGTATAAAAGTTTTTTACACGATACGACATTATAATTTTGACAGCATGTGATGATTGTCGTCTCCTGTGATCTTAAATCCCATATTTAAAGATACACGACTGTCGCAATCGTCTATCATGATTCATGCCCTGAAAAATCGTAATTTTTTTTTATTTTCTTATTCAAGTGGGTACAGAAGCGTAGAAAAAATATAAGTGGTCTTCACGACCTAAATATTTTTTCTTGATATTTTGATATTTTTTTTTTAAATTACGTGAACACCTGTTTTTGGTGCCTGAGATATTTTGATATTTTTTTTTACATTTTATGTCTGGCAGTACTGAATATTTCATGTTTTTACGTTTATTTTACATATTTATATAATCTGGTAGCACTGAAATAATTTAAACAAATATTGTTAAAAATTAGAATTGGCAAAATTTAAGGGAAAATAAGTAAATATGTAATAATACTAATTTTAAACTGCAATACTAATTTTAATAAACAATATTCCCCGTCAATACAACACAAAATAAAATTTAAAATTTCTGACAGTGGTATTTTGACATATATATCAAAATATCAAAATATAAACACTATCGTGATATTTTAATATTTTTTTCAACCAATCAAAACTCGTTATTTCGTAAAATATCAAAATATCAAGAAAAAATATTTAGGTCGTGAAGACCACTATAGAAAAAAATCTATATGCGTATTTGAAAAATTTTAATTTTCGCAATGAATTTAAGAACTGAAAAATATTTTTCAATTTAGAGCTCTCCCTAATAGCCGACGTACGGCGTACGGCGTCTGTCAAAGTGATTTTATTTTGCTGATAACTCCCGAAATAAAACATCAAAACTGTTTGTAGTACTTAATACGCCCGTAAAATTTGGATTTTCCAATATTTACGGGCGTATTAACTACTATTTCGGGAGTTATCAGCAAAATAAAACCACTTTGACAGACGTCGTAGGGAGAGCTCTTAAGAATTAAAATTTTTTAATTATTAAAAATTTTTTTTTGTTATTTTTTTTTATGTGAATTGGTGACTGTGACTTTTAAGTAAACATTTGAGATTTTTTTTATATGCGTAATCGAATAATTTAATTTGATTTGAATAATTTGAGATCTAGAATGTTCTAGAATTTTAATAAATTTATTCAGAATGAATTAGGAAATGAAAAATATTTTTTTGTTATTTGTTTTTTATGTGAATGGTGATGTAAGGGGAAAGAAAATATATGAGATTTTTTTTTATATACGTAATAGAATAATTTTGAATGAATTTAAAAAGAGAAAAAATATTTTTTTTATTGTTCGTTGGCGCTGATGCCGATTTTATATAATTTCTCATATGTATATACTGTTATTATAGTTTTTTCAAATTTATATCCAAATTTTTAAATATTTCTGATAACCACAATATTTTTAAAAACAAATATTGAGAAAACTTTCGAAAATCATATTTCTTTTATTGTTTTCATGTAAAACAATTCTTCTTCTTCAGCGCTACAGCCCGATGTGGACCTTGGCTTCCTTAACAATTCGCCTCCATTTTCCTCTAACAATAGCGGTTGTCTTCCAGTTACGAATTCCTAAGGTTCGTAAATCCTCTTCTACACTGTTTATCCATCTTTTCCTAGGACGGCCTGCAGTTCTTCCTTCTAAATTACCTTCTAATATTTTTTTTGGTAATCTCTCTTCACTCATTCTTTGTACATGACCAATCCATTTAATTCGTTGTGCTTTAATAAATCTAACTATATCCTGATTATTAACTAGGATATTTAATTCACTGTTCTTTCTTATTCTCCACTCATTTTCGGATACTCTTATTGGACCAAATATTTTTCTTAATATTCTACGTTCGAATATTCGTAATGCATTTTCATCTTCAACAGTCCGTCGTGTGAGAAGCGAATTGTCGTAAGCGTTAGATACGTCAATTTGAGAGTATTGATACAGGAAGATAGAAAATTTAAGTATCTATCGCCCTGTGTTCAGACGGCTTCGATCCGAGAATATCCTGGCTACTATTTAATTGAAATTCTAAATTGTTGTAAGTTGTATTTACCTGAATTAATTAATTCCGAAATGTTGTATACATTTTATACGGTATTTTGGTGGTGTGGCGTATATAAATTTCAAAATGTTGTATATATACTTTAAGGACAAATTTTTACTATAAAATTCCAATTATGTTATATTCAAATTGTTGTATCTTTGTCATACGACAATAATATAAAAATAAAGTACAATACAAATAAGTTGTTCTAATTATTGTATGTTAACTATACTACATTTCTTAAGAGCTCTCCCTACGGCGTCTGTCAAAGTGGTTTTATTTTGCTGATAACTCCCGAAATAGTAGTTAATACGCCCGTAAATATTGGAAAATCCAAATTTTACGGGCGTATTAAGTACTACAAACAGTTTTGATATTTTATTTCGGGAGTTATCAGCAAAATAAAATCACTTTGACAGACGCCGTACGCCGTACGTCGGCTATTAGGGAGAGCTCTATTGGTTTATAATTCTGAAACAAATAGTGATAATTCATATGATTTAAATTGTGGTAAGTTGCATTTACAACATTCTGAGATTTTTCCATAGATCTAAATCAAAAATTAAATTATCGTAAAATTTGTGGTGCATCACTAAATTAAATTATAACAATCCTCTAATTCTATTTGAGACCAAAGTAATTACTGTTTTACATAGCTAAAGAACCCATCTTTGTAATAGAGTGTTAATTTATTGGAGTCATAATATTATTTATTGAGATAAATGCATTTAAAGGCCTCAGAAAAAAACTCAAAAACTTAATATTCATTTATCTCGGAACTTCATTTTTGCAGTTACGACAATTCGCTTCTCACACGACGAGTCATGGTCCAACATTCTGAGCTGTACGTTACCACTGGTCTTATTAGTGTTTTGTATAATCTGAGTTTCGTGGATCTTGACAAAATTTTACTTTTCAGCAATTTTAAATTTGCAAAATAACACCTATTTCCAGCTAGTATTCTGTCCTGAATGCAGTCACTAATTGCATTATTGCTATTTAATTGCGTCCCTAAATATTGGAAATCTTTAACACCTTCGAAATTATGTTCCCCTAATAAAAAGTTCTGCCGATTTCTTCTTACTGCGCTACGTGACATTGCCATGTACTTAGTTTTTGTTTCATTTACTAGTAGACCTGCTTTTGCTGTATTTTTCTCTATAGCTATGAAATTTCTTCTCAGTTCATCTTCTCTTCTAGCTACGATTGCAATATCGTCGGCATATGCATTTGTCTGTATAGATTTATTCAGTATTCGTTCTTTAAAAATCTGTGGTGAAAAATTCGTTCTTTAAAAATCTGTGGTGAAAAACTCTCCTCAAATGTTTCAGATGTGCCGTTATTTATAAATAACTTTTTAGAAAAAAAAAGAACTGAAAATCTGCAACCCGAACAAATATACAATGCCGATGAGACTGCCTTAGTTTTTAAAAATTTAAATAGTAGGACATTGGCAACATTGTATGAGAAAAATGCGCCAGGACGTAAAAATTCAAAGGAAAGAATAACCATTATGCCATGCACTAATGCTACTGGGCAGCATAGACTACCGTTAATGATAATTGGTAAAGCCAAGAATCCCAGGTGTTTTAAAAATATAATTTTACCAAAAATGCATTATAGTTTCAAAAAATACTTGGCAGACTGGTTATTTGTTCAAAAAATGGTTTTTTGAATGTCTTGTACCTGAAGTTAGAAACAATGTGGAGTTACATAATTTGCCAAACAAAGCTATTCTTTTATTAGATAACGCTTCTTATCACTTACATACAGAGGAATTAACAACAAGTGATGGTAATATTACTGTACTATTTTTTCCCACCAATAGAACAGCTATTCTTTAGCCATTGGATCAAAATATCATACAGTGAAGCAAAAATATCGCAAAAAATTGCTATATTGGATTATAAACACAACGAATGAGATGCCTCTTCTTAAAGTTTTGTATCAATGTCGGGTGACGTTACGCACGATAAAATTAAGCAAATAAACTTGAAACACGTTGTGTTTATGATAGTTTATGCCTGGAACGATCTTAAAAGATCAGTTTTGGTTCAACGGTTCAAACATCTATTTACTACAAATGATGAAGAAGATAATATCCCATTAGCACATCTTTATCGTCAACTTTTACCAAACGAAAACATTTCAAATGCTGAGGTTAAAACATTTCAAATGCTGAGGCAGCTGGATTGAATGAAAATTCTAGATTAACTACAGATGATAATTTAATAGAAGATTTGGATAATAACTTCGCTCAAGAGACATTAGAAACTGCCGAAGATAATACATACAATATCAACGATGTAATTAAGTCTTTAAATATGAGTGTTGATTGGGCCGAAAGAAATTTAGAATTTAATGATATAAGATCTTTAAGAAAAATTAGAGGAAAAGCTGTTATGAAGAAATATGAAGTGTGATAATGATATAATGTTAAAAAATACGCAAAAATATCACCCATCCCATATTACGTATATTCTATAAATTCGTTTTAATTTTATTCATACTATTTTTTTTTTTAAATTATTAAAATTATACCTATTTTGAATGAATATTGTCGCGGTTTTCTGCATTTTGTTGAAATATAATATAATAAGTCGTTTTACATTTTGTTTCATTAAAAAAAAATTAGGAAAAAAATTGCATTCTTTATTTGAAAAAAGCAACAAAAAAGGCAATATTTTAAAAAAAATCGATTCAGCAAAGTTGTTTTTTCTAAATATTTACTGTATTTCACGTTTCACTTTTCGATTCGACAGTATTACAGAATAATAAATTTTTCGAATCGGTAATACAGTTTCCCTTCGAACGTTTTGTAGAATAACAAAAATTCAAATACGACCGTATTTCAAATACGAAGTTTTCCAAAATAATCATGAGAATAATAAATTTTTCGAATCGGTAATACAGTTTTCCCTTCGAACGTTTTGTAGAATAACAAAAATTCAAATACGACCGTATTTCAAATACGAAGTTTTCCAAAATAATCATGATTGAATAAAATATGATATGAAAAAAATCATTTTTATTGATTCAATATTCAGTATTTCATATTTCACTGGTAAATATGTAAATAATCCAATATTATATACATACATATATATAATTATATATAAAAACGGTTGTACAATACTTGTTTTTAGCACATTTTCAAGCAATTTGGTAGAAATGTGTATATTAGTTTCACTCTGTCCTTCCGTCTGTTCGTCCGTCCGTTTACACTAACTTCTACATCTATTAAGATAGAGTATCAAAATTTAGATAATAAAATAATGGGTCCAGTGGAACAAAATTCTCTTCTATCTCTTCTCCCTTCCGAGTTATTCCCCCTCCAAGATCGAAAATTGCCCATATTCAATTATTTCATATCACATTATGTTCAATTAAAACCAAATTAGGGAAAACTTAAATGAATTAATAAAATTCCATAAAATTAATAAAATCGAACTGGGATACATTTTTTACTTATATTTATCATTTTATATTTTTTCTAAAAAATACTATATGGGAATTGCCTTTGGATAAGAATAGCTCATAGTTCTACATGAGGCGATTTTGATGAAATGTGCTTTTGACAAACCCGCGGTTTGTTTTTCATATTTTTTTATAATTGGCGCAGTCGAAAAGGATTTATATTTGCATCTTACGTGGCAAACAAGTAATATATGGACTTAGAACGCAACAAAAAATTACATAAAATTTCAAACGGTGGTATCAATCGGGAAACACAAAAATTTATAAAAAAAAACTATTAAATAAAAAATAAATTATATTTTTTTTACGATCAACATTCATCTTGAAAAGTTATCGAATTTGACATTAAAACAAATAAATTTAAGTACAGATTTTTTTCATTGTAATGAAGATAAACCATAAAATTTGTGACAAAATAACTCAAAAAAAAATCTATTAAAAAAATAAATATATCATAAACATACGTACGATTAAGAATATTTTTATACTACAATATAGCAATGTAAAAGCATATAGTACTGTAAGTACCTTTACCTTATATATGAGCCGTTTTCTTTGAAAGTGGTGTAAGTCCATATTTTATTATATGGAGATATTTAAGGGTTTGCATTTGAATGGTTTGAAAAATATTGGTATATGTTAATACGCATGTTTTATGTTTTTTAAATATTAAATTGATGTGATTTTAAAATGTGATCGTTTTTAAAGTAGTAATTAAAAGAAATTTATACTTTTGTTGACCTTAAATGGACTTACACCACTTTCAAAGTCAACAAAATGTGAAAATCATGCATTTATGAGATATTAAATATGGGATTTTAATTGAAAGAAACCAATTTTTTAATGAAAATTTTATTAAATAAGTATATAAAAAAAAAAAAAACAAAAAAAAGGCTTCATTTCAATATTGCTATTTAAATTACTGTAAATATAACTTTATATTAATATGTGCAAATTTTTAAAGTTTTTCATTATTAGGAATTGTTTGAAAATAGTCATGATGTATTGGAGGAATATAAGCTAATAGATCCATCATCGTTGAATTTATCGGATGTGATGGGCCTGGGATGATGGTATAAAGGTCGAATAATATAGTGGTCTTCCTCGTCTGGGGGATAAATCTAGAATTGTATATGGTTTGTTTTTTAAAAACCTCATCCAAAATATCTTCAGCCAGTTTACCTCTCCACCATTAGTATATTATCCTTTTCGAATATTATATATTAATATTGCACACTTTTTATAAAATTATTTACTTCAAGTTAAGCGAACAAGCAGGACACATTACTAAGTTTTATACTATAGAGAAATTATGTTGTATAATTTTTGAACTAAATAATATGCCTTTGCGGAAAGTGGACACCACTTTCAAAGTAAATATATTTGTAATATCATTAACTATCTAATTTTAGATTGACAAGATAATGAAAATTTTAAAGGTTTTTTTAGGGAACTGTTAATAGATAAAAAGCTAATCGAAAATTGCATTCATTGTTATCATTAACTAACTTTGTGTCAAAAATGGACTTACACCACTTTCAAAGAAAACGGCTCATATATCCTAAAATTATCTCCCCAAATGAATTAAAAGACAATTTTATAAAATCGATTTAAATTTTTTTTTATATTGTGTATATTTTAATTAAATACTTAAAATATAAATACAGTACCGTACAATAATAAAATTAATTATATAAATTATTATAAGCTCATTATATAAAGTCATTATATTTACACATAATATTTTATTTTAGATATCAGGTTTTGTTTATATATTAATTTTTGGACAATAATTATTTATACACAAAAAAAGAGGTTTTTAAAATGACTACGAATATTATTATTACTCTTACTTCACCTACTAAACATACTTTTCCAACCTTTTTAAAAGTACACGCCGAAACTATTCTCTGAAATGAAAATGAGCTATTTTTTTATTGAGAGCATAATAAATATAGCGAACCATTTTAATGATGACAAAAATCATAATAATTACCAAAATTTAATAATTTATCGTCAATAATAAGAAAGGTTCGGCTAGGGAAGTAATAAGTTGTGCTTCCTCCATCAAAGAAATAAACTTGTACGAAATTTTAGCGATCCTACAGCGAGACATGCCTTTTATTTGATCTGAATAACATTAAATTTTTTATGACAGAGTTCTTAACACAATTTCCAATTATCTTGCTCTGCACGAAACTAATACAGAAATTCGGAAATTTAAACAAAACATGTATAACCAATAAGCTTTTTAAGTATTTATAGCAGGACTACGATAGCAGGACTACGGGATTTATGGTATCTACAAAAGAACCAAAAAACAATGCCAGACGCAATTAATTTTATTGCAAAAGAAGAAAATATTAAATACCTACAAAACTCACGTTCATATTCTAATTCGATTCCGAACTATTCTGCTAAAAAACATTTAAAACCACAAACTAATTATGGTCAAAATTTCAGACTTTAATTAAAAAATAACCACAATTTAAATTCCACAATTTAATAATTTGTTCCAACTCGTATGTCCACAACAAACTCACAACCCACCCAACTTTTCTAATAATATTGTTCAGTACCCAGTAATTCATGTAAAAATTTTATTCTAATAGCTAAACACCTGTAAACCCAACTAATTCTTGGAATACCAATAATAAACCCAAGATAAACCAACTCCGATGAACATTTCAAGAAATACTTATCAAACTCTAAATTACTCATCAGGACAACTTTTTATTCAGAGCAAATAAGTGTAGTTCAAGAACCAGATTCCAATACTAATTTCGAAGAAAATACCAATGAACAAATATATGAATAGGAAGGAATCTCAAATACTGAAACCAGATCAACATTTTCAATTGGACGAAACTTCGAACCAAAAAATGTAATTTGTTCAACATCACATTCTTGCTCAGTAACTATTCCTGCCTTCAAAGAATTTAATGGAAATCAAGATTTAACGAATATAAATTTCACAATTGGTTTAATGAATTGATAGGAATTTATTTAATAGGATTATTCAATGTTAAATTAGATTTCTAGCATTCATAATTTATCACAATTTCCAATTTAAATATTTTTTAAATATTAATTAAATAGCATTATAATACCCCTAAAATATTAGGTGAAAAATTATTACAAATTAAACCAAAAATAAATTATAGATTACAGAAAATTAAACCAGAAAACTATTGAAGATAGGTATCCACTCCCCAAATATATATATCTGATATTTTAGATAAGCTCGGTAAATAATTACTTTTCAACGCTAGATAGCGGATTTCACCAAATTGAAATGAATAAAGACGATATAGAAAAACTACATTTAATATAGAAAATGAGCACTATGAATTCTTAAGAATTGCATTTGACCTTAAAAAGTCCCCTGCTTCATTTAAATGTGTCATGGCTAATGTTCTCAAAGTACTTCAGAATGAAATTTGTCTGGTCTATTTAGATGACATTATCATTTTCTCTACCTCATTACAAGAACACATAGTAAATTTAAAAAAGTATTTAAAAAAGCAATTGGACAAATCCGAATTCTTAAAAAAAGAAACATTACACCAAACTGGATTAAACCCAACCCTGTTAAAATAAATTGTATTAGACAAATAATTATTAGTTCCAGGTTTTTAGTCTTGTAAAGAACTCCTGACAAATGAACCAATTTTAATACTATACCCGAACTTTTCTTGCACAGTCAATTTAACTACGCATGCAAGTCAATTTGCAATTGGTGTAGTACTTTTGTAAGGACCACCAGGACGAGATAATCCGGTCCCATATATTTCAAGAACATTGAACGATATAGAGTAGTACTATGGAAAGAGAACTACGATATAGATAGAGAGTAGTACTATGGAAAGAGAATTTTTTTTTATTTACACTTGATCACAAGCCGCTATATTTTTATGTTAAAGATCTTAATACAGGACTTAGCCGCTGGAGACTCAAACTTAAAGAATGTGATTATGAAATTTTATAAAAAAAAGGAAACGTAAATGCTAATGCTGATGCATTATCTCGTGTAAAAATAAATTTTCTAAAATCATATTTTAGAATTATATAGTTAAATCAACTTCAAACTTAAATTAAATGAAACTACTCAAGGAATAAATAATGAAAATTATATAGAATAGATAATCATTTATTAGATAATGAATCAATTATTGCCAATATAAGTGATACGAAATCTATTATCGAAGAAAACAATAATTTTAGAGAAAATAGCACTAAGAATAGTCACAATAATAATAGTATTAATATTAATACGTATAGATAGCAATCATGAAAAGTAATAAGAGTAATGCCTGGTTTTCACACTCGTCTTATAAGCCGCGACTAAGCCACAGGCAAAAATCTGGCTCGTGAGCTACAGATGATTTTCAGTTGTGGCTTAGTTTCAGATAATTTGAATTTAAATTTAAAAAATTATTATAAAAAACCTTGATATTTTCAAATTTTCTGTTCAATTTTTTATTTTTGTTTTTATATTAAATTTAATAATTGTAAATAATTTCAAATTAAAGTACACAATAATCTCAAATGTCAAACCAGGCATAATACATATAAGGCTGTAAGTAACACAACCTAGCAGCAAAAAAAGTTTCAGCAGCAGCAAAATCTTTAAAAACAATAAGGCAGTAACACAACCTAGCAGCAAAAAAAGCATCGGCAGCAGCAGTAGCAGCGGCAGCAACAGCCAAAAAAGTTTTAAAACAGAACATAGCAGCAAATAGTAGGCAGCAGCAGCAATCTGACAAATAATTTGTATTGAAAATAATATTTTATAGTATGCTTTGTCAAAATTATTTATTTCATGTCGGCAGCAAATTAGGGATGAGGATTGATGAGCAGCGACGCGGGTGCTGCTCGCTGCCATGTTGTGTTACGTATCATTCAAACTGTATTGTTTTTAAAATTTTGCTGCCGCTGCCGATGCTTTTTTTACTGCTAGGTTGTGTTACTGCCTATAGAGTTTGAATGATATGTAACACAACAGTAGCTGCTTCGCTGCTATTCAATCCTAATCTATAATTTGCTGCTTTGCTGCCAACATGAAATGAGTAATTTTAACAAAACATGCTAAAAAATAATAATTAAAAACTATTTTTAATAATAATAAATGCTGCCGCAGCCTACTGCTTGCTGCTATGTTCTGATTTACTACTTGTTCGGCTGTTGCTGCCACTGCTGCTGCTTTTTTTGCTGCTAGGTTGTGTTACAGCCTATAGATAGCAATCATGAAAACCCAATATAAAATCAAATTTTTATTAAATTAGTTTTACATTTCTCCAAGACTACCAAAAATTACTCGACTATATAATTCTAAAATAAGATCTATATTTGAAGTTACACGGAATAACTTTGAAGATGATATTATAATTTTTTTTAAAGAATTAATACCTATAAAAAGCACGCTATCCACTTAGAAAATAAAGAATTACTGCCAGAATTGTGCAGAACTCGTAACAAGAACATTTAGACATGAAATTGCTACATTTCTATTATGCAATAAAGTCTTAGAAGATGTTACAAATCTCTAAAGAAGAAACTAAATTATTAAATCTTATTATTATGATAACAAATCATAGAAGAATTCTTGAAACCGAATCTGAAATTATTAAAATTACTTATTAGCCCTATTTTTTTGTAGACAGGTATATTGCATTGCAAATTTTTACATTCAAAACAATAATTTGTTGGCAATAAAATAAGAATTACAGTACTTATTTATCCCTGACAATTGAATTGTAATGGATAAATAGTTAATAATATGACATGTAGATAGATCTGTTGTCAATATTTAATTTCATTTCATATTCATTGGACAAATTTGTTTTTACATTAAAAAATGGCAATTTATTAAAAATAATCCAAAATCCAATTATATTTAATGATTTTTTTTTACGTTTATAAAACTCAGAGCTAATGTGATTTAAAACAAATTGTTGG
Organism: Empis stercorea; assembly: GCA_949752835.1. NCBI lineage: Eukaryota > Metazoa > Arthropoda > Insecta > Diptera > Empididae > Empis > Empis stercorea. The sequence goes on from OX457085.1 coordinate 46,835,013, forward strand.
CGATGTGTAGTGAATAGTTTTTTTGCAAAAATTTTGCAATGTAATATACCTGTCTACAAAAAAACAGAGCTATTATTAGAAAGACAGTTAGTACTTTTATTAATAATTGCAATTTATGTCAACAAATGAAGTATGACAGAAATCCACCTAAGCCAAAATTCGAACTCACTCCAACTCCAAGCAAACCATTTGAAATTGTACATATAGATACGTTTACAATAAGAAATCAAAAATTTCTTACCTATGTAGACTCATTTCAAAATATGCTCAAGCGTATCCTCTAATTTCTAATAGCTTTAACCGCAATTCACTTTGCTAAAGCTTTTATTACATGTATGACTCATCAATTACTGGTTCTAGATAATAGTGCTGAATTTAAAAATCAATTAATAAATGAATTTGCAACATTGCACAAAATTGATATCCACTTCATAACTCCATTACATCCAAATTCAAATGGATTTATTGAAAGATTTCATTCGACATTAATTGAACATATAAGAATTATTAATGTAAAGGTGCTGGTATACTTGACCCAGATGCCTTATGCAATACTGGGCTACAACCAATCTATACATTATTATTATATATCATTACACAAAACAACAACTCTAGAAAAACAAAATGAAAAAAGACATTACTCCATCACATATGAATGTGGTACCACAGCATATCATAAAACCAGAGCTCTCAATAAAATAAGTGCCCCATTTAAACCACATCTTATAGAAGTCGACAATAATATTACAGTAAACGCACATAAGAATAAATAACAAAAAAACAATTTGCGAAAACCACTATCTAATCAAAAAAATATTTTTTTTCAGGAACCTTCTCATTCTGATAATAATTAAATTGGTAACCTCAACTTATAATATTAAGTTTACTAGCCTTGAAGCAAATCCAGGAATTCTGCCATTTAAATTATGTGACGCGAAAATTAGAAGAACATATACATTTATACATTATTTTGACCTGGAACCAATAAAAACTGAACTAATAAAAATAAGCAATCAATACGAAATTATTAAATCTAACGGAGATACTTATAAATTTTCTAATGAAGTTACTAAATCTAATGGTGAAAATAGTGGAATTAGCGAGTATTTGCACAATTCAATAGATCTAGTGTCTTTTCAACTACATAATGTAGAAAACAAATTAAAATCTTCATCCAAATGTAAGATCTAAAACAGGTCTTTTTGATGGCGTTGGTAGAGTATTAAAATTTGTTACTGGTAATTTAGTTTAGATGACAAAGACGGTAAACATAGAAACCTTAAACAAAACCAAAACAACATAGCTAGCATACTTAATAAACAAATTTCTTTAAGCACAAAACCAATAGAAGAATAAAATAATATATTAAATCGTATTCAGCTAAAGGTAAAAAAAACATTGGAAGGTTGACAAATATGATAAACAAAAGAATAACAGATAAATTCATATTGATTAGAGATGCTCTCGATGAAATAAAACTAATAGCTCAATTAATCACTCACAAATTGATTGACAAAGAAAATGCAATCACTTTCGCAAGATTAAAATTTTCTCATACTAGCATATTAAAAACGGAAGAATTAAATTTTATTTACAGGAAATGTGTAATATTTATTCAATTAAAGAATTAATGTTCGTAAATGCTATTAATAATTTATATAAATATTATGATATTTTAGAAATTGAATCATTCTATTACAAAAACAAAATTGTCTTTTTAATTCATTTTCTTATCAAATATTCAGAAACATTATCCAATTATCATTTATATCCTGTTCCTAATAAAAATAACCCTATCCTTATCTCAATAAAACTTATCAACCAAGCATTATCAGTACGACAATGGTTATTGTATAAATATTCATCTATTATATTACTGCAAGAATGGCAAGATACCTGTTTTAACTGAATTAAATGACTGTGTTTCTAATGCTGGGTTTGAATGATAAAAATTTGCCGCTTGTGCATGTAAAATAGAACGAGATAGTATATTATATTTTTACATGAGAAAAAAGTAGATCGCTGCAGAAGGGAATTTATTTTTTACAGGGGAATATAAAATGGCTGATTATCTCTGTACAGATCACAGATGGCACTGTTGAATGGCAGTAGAATTTTATTTAAAAAAATAATAAATCATTTCAACTATTATATTTAAAATCAGCAAATAAATATTAATTGCAAATTGTATAATTAAAAATCAATTGTAAAAAATTTATATTTACAAAATTTATATTTTAGTGGTCTTCACGACCTAAATATTTTTTCTTGATATTTTGATATTTTACCAAAGCCGTATATAATATAAAGATATTCAAAATTTCAAAAAGACTTAAAAAACTGAAAACATTAGGACGCCAATATGAGTTCCCCTGGTGAATATAATATCTTTGTTAAGAAAGTTGAAATAACGAGTTTGTGGATAAGACGTAGAAATTGTATAGAGACGACAGAAGGTACACACATATTTAGTGGTGAAATTTAATAATATGCGCTCTTTTATTTTCTGTATACTATAATAATAGAAAAAGGGAAGGAAAAGGGACGAAAAAAATATAGAAAAATATGTATGAGATAAGAGAGGGTAAGGAAATATTTATGTATATTTCTGGTTATTTAGATCATTTTAACAAAAATTTAGAAACTCATATTTGGAATCTTATATTTATTTTCAATTTTGTTCTGGAAAAAAATAATTTGAAGCAAAAATTCTACCTGTTTTGGGTTTTTTTAAACTAAAGGATTTTAAAGGATACAAATTTCATTTATTTTTTCAAATTTGTATTTTTCATTATTTTTGGTTAAAGATCAACGAACTTGCAATCGTAGTAAAATTATGAATGATTAAATTTTATAGGAAATACAATAACAATAATTGTATATTGATTTTTTGTTTAAAACTATTCCATTATTAATTTGTCTTTACGAATTTAGTTTTTTAGCGCCCTCATATTGATTTTTATAATTTTGTAATTTATTTTTAATAGAAATAAATAAAATATAATGCAGAATTAACTTTGTAATTCTATAATATAGATAGAATCTATATAATTGTTTTAAAATATATAGCATAAAACGTGGGAAATATATGAAATTAGAAATTGAATCGTTCTATTACAAAATTTTTAAAAAGCTGATTATTATAATAGGTGAAAATCATTTCACCTATTATAATAATCAGCTATTTAAAACACCATAATGCTGGGTTTTAAAGATAAAAAGAGATAATCAGCTATTTAAAACACGATAATGCTGGGTTTTAAAGATAAAAATTTGCCACTTGTGCAGGAAAAATAGACCGAAAGGTTTTATTTCTTATGGAAATTTAATATGTGCGAAAAGAACAACAAATTCTCATTTGCAAGGGATATTTTTCATTTACCCAGGGATAATTTTTATTTGCAAGGGATATTTTACCAGGGATAATTTTTTTGCAAGGTATGATTTTCATTTTGCAATACATAATTCTTAATATTATTTAAAAACCATAGATAAAACCATAGATATCACAGTTTTGTTAAAATTTGACATTTCAGTATTTCCATTAAAAAATTGTATTGCTTACATTTTTTTATGTTAATTATATTTCGAACATATTTTATATGTATATAAAATGTAAAAAATGGAAATGTTAATAAGTTAAAAAATAATTTAATTAACTGTTTGTGCCGGGTTTTTTCATGTACAAGGATGTAAATAATTAAGTTTGGACTGTACCATTAAAACTATTATTTCCAATTATTAATGGGTTTATATTTATTTATTTAGTAATTTCGTATTTTAAAATATTATTACCGATTGGTAATCAAATTATTTTCAGGTTTTTGTAAAAAATATATACGTATATTTTTCAAAACTTTAATTGATTGAACGAAATTGACACAAATGCATCACAATAATATATTAATCAATATAATTTAATAATAATAATCAACGAACTATAAACGTTCGTTGATAATAATAATACAAATTAAATTATTTAACGTTCGTTGATATTAATAAAAATTAAATTTTTATATTATTATTATATTATTATTATTAATATAGTAAATTATTTAATAGAGTAAATTACTTAAAATTACTTAAATTTAAATTACAACAAATTCAATTTTAAATATTTATTAATATATGTATATATTACTTATGAAAGTGTGATAATATTATGAGAAAAAATTCAAATATTTATGTAGGAGATTCAATATAAATTTTGTAAATATAAATTTCTTACAATTGCTTTTTAATTCTACAACTTGCAATTAATATTTAATTGTTGATTTTAAATATAATAGTTGAAATGATTTATTATTTTTTTAAATAAAATTCCACTGACCTTCAACAGTGCCATCTGTGATCTGTACAGAGATAATCAGCCATTTTAAATTCCTTTGTCAAAAAAAAAAATTCCCTTGTGGATCTATTTTTTTCTCATATAAAATTATAATATACTACCTCGTTCTATTTTTCATGCACAAGCGGCAAAATTTTATCATTAAAATCCAGCATAACTGTAAATTATAAAGGCCTAAAGAGAACCAAAGATACAACGGCAAACTACAAATACAAATACATTGTCGGTGGGTGAGATCGCTCTAAGTTAACACAATCAGAGCGTCAACGACCGGCTACAATATATTGAATTTTTTTTTATTAATAAAAAATATTAATTTTTTATCAAAGTCACCCGTAATTTATAAAATATAGTGCTCTTCACGACCTAAATATTTTTTTTGGATATCTGGATATTTTACGAAATAACGAGTTTTGATTGGTTGAATATGTCAAAATACTACTGTCACAAATTTTCTGTTTTGACATTTAAAATTTTGTTTTTTTTATATTGACGCGGATTATTGTTTATTAAAATTAGTATTATAGTTTAAAATTAGTATAACAGTAAAATTTCGATAAGTGTCCTATACGATTAATGTAATTTTCTATAAATGTCCTACATGATAACTGTCACAAAATTCAAATCAGTTTTTCGTTATTTGTCTCTAATAGTTTTCGCAACTTTTAAGTGATTTGATAAAGTAAAATAGGTAAAATAATTTTAGTTTTAGGGTAATTTATTAAAGATAAACTTAAAGATTAAATTATTATGGGTAAAACTCAACTTTCATTAAAATTACAATGATATATTGAAAAAAATTGAGGATAAAGAGAAGATTGTAGACATCAAGGAATACAAAATAACTGCGAGAACGGTATGGCGAATAAATAATTCGAAGTTTAAAATAGACAAATTTATGACCGAGAAATCTGATGTGCGGAAAACTATTAAGCGAATGAGACAGTCTGTTGTTCCTGATGTTGAAAAAGCGTTATATACATGGTTTTTAAATGAAAGGGGAAACAATAATACTGTAACAAACGAATCACTTCAACTAAAAGATCTAGATTATCACAGATTACTGAATGCCGATGTTAAGTTCATTGCCAGCCAAGGATCGGTCCAGAAATTCAAAAGCCGACACAGTATAAGATTACTGAAAATCTGTGGAAAAAAGCTATCAAGTAATCACTCCATCCTTCCTGAATTCATCAAGGACCTTAAATGCAAAATTGCAAACTTAAATCTTCGCCCAGAACAAATATACAACGCCGATGTAACTGGATTGGTATATAAGGACCTTAATAATAAAACTTTGGTTTTGAATAGTGAAAAGTCAGCTCCAGGCCGCAAAAATAGCAAGGAAAGATTAACGATAATGCCCTGCTCAAAAGCATCTGGAAATCATCAATTACCACTAATGGTTATCGGTAAATCAAAAAATCCCAGATGCTTTGTTAATTCAGTTCTTCTTGATATACACTACGGATCGTCGAGAAATGCCTGGCAGACACGTGAGTTGTCTAAAGAATGGTTTAATACTATTTTTATACCAAATTAATACTATTTTTATACCAAACATAAAATTAATTAGATATTTGATATTGTTTTTTAGATAATAATGCTTCGATATTTGGTTCGATCGAAGTAGTTGCAATTCTCAGTGAGTTCTCAAGATGCTCATCACATCAGATACTTTCATACCAAATAATAATATAAGTACCCGTCTGTCGTTATAAATTTTACCAATAATCACTTTGTTTTTTCTCACATATAAAATATTACCGTTAATCACTTCTTTTTACTGACCAAATCGCCACAAACACATGTAACGTTTTCACTATTCTTCTGTGTCAATTTGACTAATTACAATTGCACATTAAAAACTTTCTTCGGTTACACTGCACAAATGTACATTTATTATATGTAGAGAAGTTGCATAAATATAAAATTAATTAAGAATGTTTTATGAATCCCAAATTGTTAAAGAGGGTCTTCAATTAAGTAAGGTTTTTTGAGTCGCAATTTCATAAAGTTTGTAAGTCTTTTTTACACGTTGCATAGGTAACGTATAGAAAAAGTCCATATATTAATTTCTCTATAAAAATAAAACATCTAGTTACCTCTTTTCAAAATTTTTTTTTACAAAATCATTTAAAAAAATTGTGTAAAGAAAGATTTTGATGTATATATTTTTTTATTGGGCCGCATTCATAGCCGAATTGGGCCGCATGCGGCCCGTGGGACGCGGGTAGGACAAGCCTGCTAGACCAACAAATTATTAAGAGCATGAAGCACGCGGTTCGGTGATAAATGCGCACACGAAATTTGCGCACACGAAAAATGCGCACAGAAAATTGCGCACAGACATATATGCGCACACGAATAATGCGCACACAGAAATTTGCGCACACAGAAATTTGCGCATACGAAAAATGCGCACAGAAATTTGCGCATACAGAAATTTGCGCACACAGAAACATGCGCACATAGAAAAAGCGCACACGAAAAATGCGCACAAGGAAATATCCGCACATGGGAAAAATGCCGCGCAGCCTAACTACTGATCAGTAGTTTTATAATTACGGGCTTTTTTTAAATTCAACTACTCTAAATGCATATTTGGAGTATATATTGCACCCTCTATCCGCGTAAATGAAAATTATAACTGTGATTTTATACTACTACTTACTACCTTTCCTTTGCGATATTAAAACTAATTTTTGGAGCTTATTCACAATTGTAAAACACGATTTTAGTATTCGGCGCCTCTAGCGGTAGAAATTTGAAATACAGTTAATGGAATCGTATTCTACTCTTAACTACGTTTCCAACGAGTAGTCACATTTCATTTTTGGTAAACATTTACTATATTAAATTACAAGTTTTTACTTGTATTTTACTGCCCTCTAGTAGCAAAAAATCAGATTATGAGAATGTCTGGTTTATTTTAGTTTATATTAGCTTTCCAGCGCTTGCTTTCCCTTCATTTTTGGTAAAGATTCACCAAGTAAAATAACATTTTTAAAAAATATTATAATTATATTTTACGCCGTGGCAGAACTTGAAATTATAACCACTGTGGTTTTATATTACTACTTACTAACTTTCAGATGTGATATTAAACATAATTTTTGGAGCTTTATTGACGATTGAAAATGATTTTTTGATATTAACATTTTACTTACTTTAGTATTCAGCGCCACTAGCGGTAGAAATTTGAAATATGGTTACCGGCATCGGTTTCTATTTTTAATTATCTTTCCAACGAGTAGTCAAACTTCATTTTTAGTGCACATTTACTATATAAAATTACATTTTACATCGAAAACAGATGTTTTGGCAAATTGCGAATAGCGCCGCCTACCGGCCGAATTTTAAAATTCTATCAATTACATCTGGTTCTCAATTAATCAAGCTTTCTATCGGTGGGTTTATCTTAAACCTCGGTGTACAGTAACTATGTGAAATAACTGCCTTTTATTGTTTACATCGGACAGACGGACAGAAAAGCGTTAACATAAGGGATTTTTTTTTTAAAAAAAGCCCTAAAAATAAAGGATTTATTGTTTTATTAAAATATTAAAATAAATATTAAAATAAATAAAATAATTATTTATTAATATAATATATGAAAAGCTTTTTTTATTGGTATTATATTTCTTAAAGAGATATAAGAAAAAATTACGAAAAGGAAAAATTCATATTTACTGTCAATATTAAAATTATTATTTTTATTTTATTTTCCTCAATATCTTACATATAAGGAAAAATTAAATTTAATTTTAATATTTAAATAGTTACATAAATTATTCGTCAACATTTTTTGTTTTTATGTATTATATTAATTGAGAAAATCTTAAGTTATTTATAAAAAAATATAAAATATTGTTTTAAAATAAGATAAAAATTAAAAATAAAATAAAAATTAATTAATTTTAATATTTTGAAAAAAAAAAAAAAATGCAGGCGGCAATGACAGCCGTTAGTGCAACACCACGCAATGTAATGGGTAGTGTTTTAGTCAGCGTTAGCGACGAAGCATTGGCGTATATGCCAAAAAAATCATCATTATCAAGAAATTTATTGTATTATAGGAGTAATGGACATCTGCCGGCACCAACAACAATCAATTTTGAAATTCCAGAAAAATATAAAAATTTAATTCTTCATGATTCTAGATGCAATGATCCAGAAAGAATCCTCGTTCTACGAAGCAACGATTTATTACAACAGCTGAATAACGCAATTATATTTGGAGATGGAACATTTGATAAAGTTACCAATATGTTTTACCAACTATACACATGGCATGCTGAAGTTGGAAACTCATATCCACCATGTGTATATTTTCTATTACAGAAAAAAACAACAAATACATATAATAGGATGTTTAACATAATGAAATTATTGCTGCCAAATATGTCGCCGGAAAAGATTTTGCTGGACCTCGAGAAAGCAGCTATGAATGCAGCCAAAACTGCGTTTCCAACAGCAGGGGTGAAAGGTGGTTACTTTCACTTATCGCAGAGTTTGATTAGGAAAATTAACTCTGTCGGGCTGAAGGCAACATTCGAAGCAAGCTTAGACGAAAAATTAAAGCTTAAATCTTTAGCAGCATTAGCGTTCGTTCCATCATCGGAGGTTAGAATTATATTTAATAACTTTGCTGCAACTTATCCGGAGGAAGATAATAAACTTACATTTCATTGGATATAAAATTATACATCTAATGTATCAATATATGTATATATTAAATTATATTCTAATTTTAATATAATATTATATTTTACCTTTGTTTGTTATAAAAATTGCCTGTCTTAATTCATTTTTTTATATTTTAATTCTTTTTTTTTAATTTTACTTATCTGAAAAACGTAAAAACCCGAGATTTAATATTTAGTCCTTTTAAAGGCGTTTTAATATTTTGAAATTAATTAATTTTTATTTTATTTTTAATTTTGATCTTATTTTAAAACAATATTTTATATTTTTTTATAAATAACTTAAGATTTTCTCAATTAATATAATACATAAAAACAAAAAATGTTGACGAATAATTTATGTAACTATTTAAATATTAAAATTAAGTTTAATTTTTCCTTATATGTAAGATATTGAGGAAAATAAAATAAAAATAATAATTTTAATATTGACAGTAAATATGAATTTTTCCTTTTCGTAATTTTTTCTTATATCTCTTTAAGAAATATAATACCAATAAAAAAAGCTTTTCATATATTATATTAATAAATAATTATTTTATTTATTTTAATATTTATTTTAATATTTTAATAAAACAATAAATCCTTTATTTTTCCCATGTGCGGATATTTCCTTGTGCGCATTTTTCGTGTGCGCATTTTTCTATGTGCGCATTTTTCTGTGTGCGCATTTTTCTGTGTGCGCAAGTTTCTGTGTGCGCAAATTTCTGTGTGCGCATTTTTCGTGTGCGCAAATTTCTGTGTGCGCAAATTTCTGTGTGCGCGTTTTTCGTGTGCGCACATTTCGTGTGCGCATTTATCCGGTCACGGAAGCACGCATTTCGTAAAAGATTACTTCTACATTTGTTGATTCAAGATGGGACTGACACTGCGATAAAACCAAAACAAATAAATTTAAAATCAGTGTTATTTTTAATTGATGAAGGAAGCTTTAAAAATCTGTTTTAATTAATGGTTGGAAGAAACTTTCCGAAGAGACTGAAAATTTGGAGCTAAATCTACCGGAGAATCATTTTGATGCTGAATGCTATATCCCTATTTCTCACTTGTATCGTCAAGTTCTGTCAGAAACAAGTTTAACTGAAACCGATTTTTAAGATTGGACTTATACGTGTACGGGTATTCATCAATGGACCAAATGGTCATTACTGATCATTACATTGTTGACGACGTAACAAATACAAGTGGTGAAATTAGAGACATGATTACCGCAAAGAATATTGAGGATGTTATAAAATCATTGAATACAATTACTGATTGGGCTTCAGACCGCAAAATTCCTCTTAGCGAATTATTAATTCTTCGAAAATTATCGAACATGGCAGCAATAGAGAAGTTTTCTTCTGAAATTAATTAACACAAATTTTCTAATCTTTAATTGTACATACGAAGTTTGATCAAAAACTATGAACACTTTTCCAAAGGGTTTCCGTTAAATTAAATCTATCTGCTTCTTTTTGTTTCCCAGTATATCGGGTAGTTAATAAAAAAAAATTTATATAGAAAATTACTACAACAAAATTTCCCACATCAAAAAGAGTATAAGTACATAGAATTTTTTACCAAACTTCGTATTTCATGTGTTTATAATAAATATATATTATTTGTCATTATAAATTTCAAACATTAAATTTTTGTACACCATTTCATTAAGTGTCATAAAATCGCGATAAGAGTCTAATTTTAAAAAAAATTGAATCAGCAAACTGACACTTATGGAAATTTTACTGTATTACATATTTAGTTATTTTTCCTTAAATTTTACCAATTCTATTTTTTAACAATATTTGTTTAAATTATTTCGGTGCTACCAGATTATATAAATATGTAAAATAAACGTAAAAACATGAAATATTTAGTGCTGGCTGACATCAAATGTAAAAAAATATCAAAATATCTCTGACACAAAAAAAGGTATGTGAACAATATCTGGGTATTACAAAAAAATATCCAGATATCCAAATATACAAAAAAAATATTTAGGTTGTGAAGAGCACTTATATTTTTTGCACGACGACAAAATTAGAACTAGATTCTAAATCGACGACAACGACAATGTCGCTCAACGCCAACGCCGTGATTGTGCGAGCAGCATATGATTTACGTATATTTCTAATTTGACAGACATTGTAATTGGTCGTTTTATCTTTTGGTGTGTTTTTTATTTAAATCTGGATCGACTAGATTTTTAAACATCTGAAATCAGATTAATCTGTCTAGTGAAATAAGAAACAGTCAGATTTTTCAGATCTAAAAATGCTACAATGTTGCTGGGTAAAATGAAAATATTGGTCGGCAACTCTGGAATTCTCAAATTTACGAAATTATTTTTCAATTTAAATAACAATTTCTTTAATATTTTTCATTAAATATTACTTTTTATAATATTTTATAGTTATTAATTTACAAAAAATATAAATAATTAAAAAAAATTGTTAAACAAATTATTGAGATATGACAAGCTGATAATAGTTTATAGATGATTCACAATGTAATTTCTTCAACGCAAATCAAAGCAAGCGCAAAGCAAACGCAAAGCAAACGCAAAGCAAAGCGACGGTATAATAATTTTTCAATTCACAATGTGTTGGTATTTCCAGCGTGAAATGACATGTGATTTTGAATTATTTCAGTCAATTGTCCATTTGTCCATTTTTTCCACAAAAAATAAAAAAATAAAAAAAAACAACTACTAGAATTGGTATATTAATATACAAATCGTCACCTCATAGTGTTCTATGTCCAAAAATAAAAATGTTGAGAAATTGAAATTTATGATTTTATAGCATAAAAGTTTTAATACTTTTTGCAACATTTCAACAATTGTAATTATTTTTTATAAATATTTCATTTCTTTTTTTATATAAAAGTGATAACAAAAATATTTATAAGTTTTAATTTATATTTTTTTTAAAAAAAAGTAGTGATCGATGTCGAATTGGATATTAACAGTATACTATATTTAGACCGGTAAATTATAAATAACTTTTGAACAGAACTTTTCAAGAATATCTTGGAAACGATTTGTGATAGAAGAAAACGTTTTACGCCAATCGAAAGGTCGTAGTCAAATTAGTAAAACTGCATATTTAACTGATTTTGTCAAAAAATGGTCTATTGAACACTTAAGAACTGAGGTGACGAATTAATAATTTTTTTAAACTATTATTTTAAAATTAAATTTCTTCTATCTAGTTTTCTACAAATACTTTTGAGAATGAGAAATATTTTTATTATTATCTGTCAATTACTCGCGTTGATTATCGTAAAAGTTGAAAGTTGGCCAACTTTTGCGTAGTTACGTGTCGCGTCGGGTTTCTCTCTTCATTGTGAACAGAAGTATTGTTTTCATATAGTTCAACTTTTTAACTTTGATTTGCGTTCCGTTGCTTTGCGCAGCGTTTCTCATTGTGAATCAGCAGTTAGCCATAACAACAAAATCTGAAAAATCTGAGAAAATTCTGAGATCAATGAAATCAATCTAACTAATCTGAAATGTAAATAAGAAACAGCCATCAGATTGATCAGATTGATCTAAGCAGAAATACGAAACAGTTTCAGATTAATCAGATTGATCAGACTAGTCCGAGCGTAAATAAGAAACACACCATTTGATTCTGTTTAGGCCTTAACTGTAAAATTTCTGACATACATTCTTTTAATTCAGTTGAAACAGGTATCTTGCCATTCTTGCAGCAATATAATAGATGAAGATTTATACAATCACTATTGTCGTACTGATAATGCTTGGTTTCTTGGTTGATAAAGTTTTATTGGGATAAGGATAGCGTTATTTTAAAGAATTAATGTATGTTAATGACCGAGTATCTGCAGCTTCGAAAATACAAAATCTTGTACATGAGCAAGGACAACCTTATAATTGGTTACAGTGATTTTCTGAAAAAAAATTTACACTAACAAATAATTTCTTTTTCCGTATAAAAAATGTACACTAATATCTTCTTCGAACTAAAAAAACAATTACTAAAATATCTTCACCCTACCTCTCAAAATTTAATTTTTACTGAAATAAGTGTAAATAGGAAAAGATTTGTTTAAGTAAAAAAAAACATAATCACACTTAATAAAATTCTTTATTACATACAATAATAACTTAAAACTGCAATAACACTTAGAGATGATGTTCGAAATGCGGTGGACAAAAAAATATTATTTGTTAGTGTACATTTTTTCAGAAAATCGGTTTTTAGAGCAAAATTTAAAATCTCTTGAAAAGTTATGGACCCAAATATGATATTACTTTTTTTTAGAGCTCCCACTAGCAAATCGTCTTTAGCTCGAAGTGAGGTCCAAATCCAGGAAAGTGCTCATATAATTTTGCTTCATATATTGTAAATATGTATATGAAGCTTTGTGGTGCGGTCTAAATTTCGAAAATTTTTTTTTCGAGATTTTGATTTTTCTGGACGTTTTAGATGTCAGGGAATCGGAATCAGCAAAAAAAAATCCGTGTCCGCCGTACGCCGTACGCAAAGTAAAAATACACTTTTTTAAACGCTTAGAAATAGAATAAGCACACGTGCGATTTGTACAAAAATTGCGACATATATAAAGTAAGGATGGAAATTTATGTATATGGTATCCTTTTTTGAATAATTTCCCTGCAACCCCCCTAGCGGAGCGTTGAAAATGCACAATTTTGTGCACTTCAAAAAAATACCCCTAAATATAGTCGGATCTTTACATTGTTTTACAGGTATATGTATAGACGCCATATAATGAAGATTGTAAAAATTTGGAGCCCTAGGTCCTCGCCCCCCTATTTTATAGTAATATTAAAACAAAAAATTTTAAATTTGAAATGGCTATAAAACCGGTTTGATTTCATATAAAACATTGTTACTTCTAACATAGATGCAGCAGGTAAGTGCCTTTCGATTTCATATAAAAAATTTAACCCCCGCCTTCTTAAGTGGGTGAGGGGGCTTATGTACGAAAAAAGCTACACATCTTGAGCGGGGAAATGAATTGAAAAAATGAGAAACTATGTTCTTAAATATACTATGTTACACATTCTGCATAAAAATCGGCCTCGTACCTTTACCCCCCTGGATTTTACAGGTGAAAGAATTTAAACAAATTCTAAATGAAACTTATTATGGACATAACCGCGAAAACGAGAAAATTTATAAAATTATATACTTAGGGATATTTTAAAAAAGTGAAGGGAATATATGTCGATTTATGTCCATAATGGAATCTCAACAAATTAAAAGATAGAAATACTTTAATAAATGAACGATATTGACGCTAATTCAAAATGAAACTTTCTAAAATCAACGACTAGATTCCTGTCAATGACCATCTCAATCATTTAAACCATAAAAACCAAAATGCTCAAAGTTTTCAATAAATCAGCTCATGAAATATAAAATTCGCGTAGCAAAAACTAGTCACAGAAAATCAATCCAAAATTATTGAAAATTGTGACAAGAAACATGACCATCTCAATCTACACAGAGCAGTGAAGCAGACTGCTTCGCATAAAAAAATTGGCAAAATATTTTGAAAACGAAAATGTCTTCAATATTTTGTTCAAATATAAAATAATAAATCAAATAATAGATGGAAAGATTATCTTCTAGATGAATTATTTGATGACATTTGAAATTAATTACTTGATGATATTTGGTACGAGTCATCAATCAATCCAAAAACCGTTTTCATAAACGGCCAACAGCATTACAAATGATATGTGGAACTATTAGACAACGACAACATAAAACTATTATCGAAGATTTTATAATCAAACCCAAACGATTCTGGTGAAATGTTAATTTACCTACAAAGGATAACGCATCAAACTCAAGAAATAGTAATAAGTGTAATTCGTAAATATATACATACTGAAAATAATCCACAATACAATTTACAATAAACTAGACTTGGATATCAGCAATACTCAGTTCGGCCTTTGGAAATGTGGACGTGGACGTCTAAGAAGTTCTAAGAACAATTGATGTAATGAAAACTTTCATTGTTAATAAAATCCCGTTTACTCAGCTATCTAGCCATATTAAGAGAAACAACAAATATGAATTGCAAGTCGTACTTCAAGGGAAAATTTATGGCAAAAGGAGTACAGGAAGGCAGATCATCATGGTTAAATAATATAATAATAGTTCAATATGCGTGTTAATATCGTATTTAGGAAAGCGCTGAATAATTAGGATATTTACATAATGCTGTGGACCCCCACCTTAACCAACAAAATAAATTAATAATAAACATACCTTTCTATACTTTTTATATTATAAAGAAATATAAAAATTCGCAAGACCGTAAAATTCGACAAAAACCGTAAAAAGATTAAATTTCCTCTAACTGAAATAGAGATAAATTATTTTGACGCGCTCATATTTTCGATATTTTTACAAATTTCTTGGAATGGGTGGCGGTATTTCTAGACGAAACTAAGCAACGTCGGTGATTACTTATCTGGTTATATAAAATCAAAAGTAAATTGGTTGTGAACTCTATGTACTGTGAGATTTCTGTCCTGCCAACAGAATGGAATATTGAACTTCAAAAACTGTTGCACAGAACCACAGAAAGCACACAGAAAGAATAGAACATTTGCAAAACAAACCATGTGGTGTTTAGCAAAAAATCAAGATAAAATAAAAAAAAATTATCTAAAGAAAACCAATCGAAATTTAAAAATAATTAAGTGATATGTGTATAATTCTTTTATACGGGATGGAAAGCTGAACGTTAAGAGAAAATTCGATCTGCATATAATTGAATCCTTTAAGTATTGGGTGTACAGGAAAAGTTTAACATTTCACTGTAGATATCATATAACCAAAGCCGAAATGATCTAGACTGAACTCGAAATCCTACTTAATTCTTAAGTAGAATGAACTCGAAATCCTACTTAATCCAAATCATGACGGAAAGGAAAACGGAGGAACACCGATTGCGGGATATTACAGATAGTACTTCAAGGTAAAAGTAGAGTCCTTTTGACAACGAACCTAGAAGGATGGTTCGACATGACAACAAGTGGTGTTGCTAAGAAAAGTAATTTCAAAGCATCAAGTACCATACATGATAAACAGCCTCAACAGAGGAGAGGAACCTTAGAAGAATTTCAAATTTCGTACTGTTGTTGTAGATATTTTTTTAAATTATACCTCAAAACTATAAAAACTATTTAATAAGTAGATTCTTACCTCTTTCAAAAATTTAATAATTTTAATTAAATTAATTTATGGAATTTTAATTTCTTTCTTTATATATTGGCAGTCTAACCAAATTAAAAAAACTTTTTTTCAGATCTCGGTCTAGATCATATTCTCCAAGAAGAAGGCGAGGTACTCCCACATATTCACCTGTACGCAGATCTTCATTTTCCAGATCCCGTTCGGACTCCAGGTCAAACTACTAAAATGATTCTGATTTTATTTTTTCAAAAATTTAAACATACCATAATTATTACATATAAAAATGTATTTCTTACTAAAAGAAACATATTTCAAGGAATATAATCTATATACGTATAAACATTCCTTGACAAAAAAGTATCTATTAATTAATAAAAACCAATTTGATTTAAAAAAAGGGAAATCAGTGTATTCAAATTATTATAGTAAACTAATAATAATTTTTTTAAAATAGAATTACTGTACATACATATGAATTCAACTCAACTTTTGAATAAGTTAATTTCTAAATGAAATAAGGAAAAATTAATTGAAAGATATTTGCATTAATTAATTCCATGGTATTAATTTTCTTCAAATTAAACGTAAAATTGCAAACATGAAAAACGATTAATCTTACTAAGTTACATAGCTATATATACTAGGATATAACTATATATATATATATATATATATATATATATATATATATATATATATATTTTCTTTTTACAATTTTTTAGAATTTTATTAATCTTTCTTTTGTGTTCTTTACTCGTTTATATCCATACTAATAAATTAAAAAAATAATTTTTTTTCAATAACTAAAAAATACTCATAATTTTCGAAGATTACATAATTCGAAGTTTAAAATAGTACAGGTCGTCTTTCTTCATGTAAATATTGTAGTGCGATTATTTTGATAAATGGCAAATGGAAAAGTGCTAAAATATAGTATAGACATAAATCATATATTTGAGCTATTTAGGGCCATCTATGTGTATTTGGCGATCTGAAACATATTTTATTTAAAGTTGTGTCTAAATTGATTAAAATTCGAAAAATTTGACAAAAATTGTTTTCTTGTATTTGAATAATTTAACGAGCAATATAAAAAAAATATTTTCAATACTTAAATTCATTCAAAAGTATTCAAATTACAAGAAAATATTTTTTTTATAAGTTTTCTCTCCCTTCCACCACTTACACTTCTGTGCACTCACGTAAAATAATTAACAAAAAAATTACAACAACAAAATATATACAAATTTGACAGTTAGGCTGCCGAAATATATGATTTATGTCCTTACAATATTTTAGTTAGCACTTTTCCCATGGCCATTTAGAAAAAAAATCGAGTCAAGTGATAGTAAAGTGATGCTACTATATATTTCTATATACAAAGCTAATATTTATTAATAGTTTAGTCAGATAATTATATGATATCGACAAATTTTTATTGGTAGATGTCGATATTTACATATATTTGTTTCAAGTAGTAATACACTTATAACATTAGTAAGCTTCTCAAATTACTCTTTTTGTAAATTCTATTCTCCAGCCCCAAGGGTGACCGGCTCATTCTTCTCAGACAATTCTTCTCAAGCACCATTTCTTCTCAGACAATTCTTCCCAAGTGCAATTCTTCTCAAGGCTCAAGCGCAAGTAGTCTTAAATGTATTAATTTTGTTACTTAATTTTTTGTTTTTGAATAATGAATTAAATAAATAACCTAAATATATAAACAATATATAGTATATTGGTATTGAATATCAATATATAAAAATATAATGTCCGAGTGAGATAGAAGATAGTCATAATATTTTATCAACTTGATGTATACACGTCAGCCTGACGATATACCAATTATCACCCGACGATTCGTATGTATTTGACGAAAACTACGCCCCAAGCGGGTAATTACTGCAAACAAAATTAAAATGTAAGAGAAAAACAATATTGTGTCTTTATATGGTGATTATAGAATATTTTTAAACTTTGTATTACACTGGACTGGCAAATGGATGATTGGCAGGCTTACTAACAAATTTTTTTTTGTATTTATAACTAAAAGTAATACATATAATGAAACCATTTAATTTAATGAAACTATTTAAGTTGCAAAATTGTAATCAAATTTAAAATAACAATTAATTGAATGTATACTAAATAATATGTGATAAAATTTTGTATATCTAATAGTCGGTAAATATAAATTTGTATATTTATACTAAGTTAGATATCAACCTTTTGAAAAGCTGTAAGCAAAAAAAAATCTAAATATGTATTATAATTTTATAAATTTGAAGAAATCTAATATCGAATGTAAAAGTAAATTTAAATAAATAATATTGCAATGTCAATAATAGAAAAATTAAATATTAACTGTTTTTAGTTTTAAGCTATGTACAGACAGAAAGTGAAATGATGATTTCCCACATAAATTTTCAGATCGTGAAAAATTCGGGAAATTTTATTGAATTTTTTTTCAAAAAGTAGTACATACTCGACGTGAAATGAAAATTACTTATCAGAGACACGAACCTTAAAAATATCAAGCTTTTCACGACTATACTAGTGATCTGTACATTTATTGAACGTGAAAAATTAATATTTTGACGTTTTTTATTATCAAATATTTTAAATTTTATTAATTACTGAATTATCAATTTCAATATGATTGAAAACGATATGTTACTAGATGAATATGAGTTAGAAGAAAGAACATTATATATATTTGACTTTTTACAATAAATATATTTGACTTAAATTTGGCTTTTCTTTTTTATGTAGTCAATTTCAAATTTCAGTCAAAATTTTCACTAGGTTTAAATGTACAAATTTTAAATAATTTTTTCACGACGTTTTCACTTTCTGTATAATACATAGCTTTTAAAAAAAAAATAAAAATCCAATAAGACATTCAATATGATATGAACACCAGTCGCAGAATAGATAAAATACATATTAAATTTCTTCATTAACATACAATTATAATACTTAGATTTTTTTTTAGCTTAATAGCTGATTCACAATGTAATTTCTTCAACGCAAATCAAAACAAGCGCGGAACAAAGCGACGGTATAATAGTTTTTCAATTCACAATGTGTTGGTATTTCCAGCGTTAAATGACATTTGATTTTCATTTATTTCAGTCAATTGTCCATTTGTCCATTTTTTCCACAAAAAATAAAAAAATAAAAAAAAACTACTAGAATTGGTATATTAATATACAAATCGTCACCTGATTGTGTTCTATGTCCAAAAATAAAAATGTTGAGAAATTGAAATTTATGATTTTATAGCATAAAAGTTTTAATACTTTTTGCAACATTTCAACAATTGTAATTATTTTTTATAAATATTTCATTTCTTTTTTTATATAAAAGTGATAACAAAAATATTTATAAGTTTTAATTTATATTTTTTTTAAAAAAAAGTAGTGATCGATGTCGAATTGGATATTAACAGTATACTACATGTAGACCGGTAAATTATAAATAACTTTTGAACAGAACTTTTCAAGAATATCTTGGAAACGATTTGTGATAGAAGAAAACGTTTTACGCCAATCGAAAGATCGTAGTCAAATTAGTAAAACTGCATATTTAACTGATTTTGTCAAAAAATGGTCTATTGAACACTTAAGAACTGAGGTGACGAGTTAATAATTTTTTTTATAAATCTGTCATTTACTCGCGTTGATTATCGTAAAAGTTGGAAGTTGGCCAACTTTTGCTTCGTTTCGTGTCGGGTTTCTCTCTTCATTGTGAACAGAAGTATTGTTTTCATATAGTTTAACTTTTTAACTTTGATTTTCGTTCCGTTGCTTTGCGCAGCGTTTCTCATTGTGAATCAGCAGTTAGGCTTTTCAAATTTATCAAATTTGTTTTTATTAATACAAATTTATATTTAACTATTCCCAGTGAGAATGTTTATACCAACGTCGGCCCGACTTATATACCAACGCGTATGTCTGACACGATACATACTCTCCCATGGCAAACACACAGGCCATTGGGTATTGTAGTTTATTTATTTTACGGTAGGTGGCTCAAAGAATGTTCATATTGGAATTTGCTTTTTTTTTATTGAAAATGAAAAAAATTGAATATATTTTTAATCTGTTTTTTTATTGACATTGCAATATTAATTTATTAAATTTTACATTATATATTAGATTTCTTAATTAATATAAAAGTATAATATTTTTTTTTTTGTTTGATTAATGCTTTTCAAATTTGTGATATACATATTATTTCTTATAAATACAAATTTATATTTAACTATTACTATACATAATTTTATCACATAGTATTTACAATTTACCACAATTACTCATTATAAAGTTAATTAGTGTATACATTCAATAAATTATGTTTTTAAATTTCATTAAAATTTTGCAATAAATAGTTGCATATTAAATTAAATACTTTCATTATATTAATTTTAATTATAAATAAAAAAAAATTTGCCAATGAGCTCGTTCATGATCCATGATCCATTTTGCCAGTCCAGTATTTTCTAGGTTTTATTAAGTTAGAACATGTATTTCTGAAAATAATTAATAAATTTGAGATATATTAGAATTTCAATGCATTTTTTGTCTGGCTTTATTATACATACATACATACTTTTTTTCTTCATGAAATTCCAAAAGAAATTCATCTGCATTTCCACGGAAAAAAAAATATTTTAAATTAATAATACAATTTATAATTATTACAATTAAAAATACAATTTTATTGGAAATTAAATATACAGAATACACACATTAAAAATACTCTACAATCACCATATAAAGACAATATTGTTTTTCTGACATTTTTATTTTGTTTGCAGAAATTATCCGCTTGGGGCGTAGAATTTTCTTCCAATCCATACGAATCGGGTGAAAATTGGTATCGTGTCAGGCTGACGAGTTTACATCAAATCGAGAAAATACTTTGATTATCTTCTATCTCAGTCTGACATTATATTTTTATATATTGTCATTTCGATACCAACAGAGTACCTACGCGTTGGTATATACGTCAGTTCTCTCTGGGTTGTACATATTCACCCCAATTACGTATGGCGTGTCACTTGGTTAGTCGTATCGTTTTTAATTTGGTATTCTCTAAGCTATACGATACGACAAGTTGATTCACGAAATTTTTCGACCACACGATAGATGTCGTACTACTCGTCACTTAATAAACATATAAAAATAATTTAAATTTATTTAAATTATGGTTTTTTTTTTGAGAAATTAGCTTTTCCTAGTGTTATTTGCTGTGTATATAAAAATTTGTACAAAGTAAATAACAATAACATATGTATTACACAATCGGGAAGAATTCTATAGTTTAAATGCAGTGATTGTACCTATATTCCTAAAGTTATTTAAATTATTATTGGTCTTCACGACCTAAATATTTTTTCTTGATATTTTGATATTTTACGAAATAACGAGTTTTGATTGGTTGAAAAAAATATTAAAATATCACGATAGTGTCAAAAAAAATATCAAAAAATACATGCCGCTGTGCATGTATTTTTTGATATTTTGATATATATGTCAAAATACTACTGTCAGAAATTTTCTGTTTGAAATTTGAAATTTTATTTTGTGTTGTATTGACGGGGATTATTGTTTATTAAAATTAGTATTGTAGTTTAAAATTAGTATTATTACATATTTACTTATTTATTTTTCCTTAAATTTTGCCAATTCTAATTTTTAACAATATTTGTTTAAATTATTTCAGTGCTACCAGATTATATAAATATGTAAAATAAACGTAAAAACATGAAATACTCAGTACTGCCAGACATAAAATGTAAAAAAAAATATCAAAATATCTCAGGCACCAAAAACAGGTGTTCACGTAATTTAAAAAAAAAAAATCAAAATATCAAGAAAAAATATTTAGGTCGTGAAGACCACTATTAAAAACATTTTTACGGCTGAATTTCTCATTTGAAACTAACCCTGGAGTTACAATGTTCGCTCTCATTTCGCGCTCAATACGCAGCCAGTTTACAATGAACGCACCCTTTTCGCTCGCATTTCGCAACTATGAAAAAAGTTGGTTAACTTTTAACTTTTTCGCTGCAACTACGCGTTGATGTATCAAAATAATAAAATTGTGTGCAAATTTTTCTTTATAATTTTGTGGGCCATCATTAATTATTTGTTTATAATTATTAGTTATAAAAAAATTACAATGTTTATTGAAAAAAGAATAAACACAAACATAGAACTGATATTTAAGAACAAAAAAAATTCTCATTGTGACTACTATGTTTGTAGACTGCACTGCGTAAGTGAAATGAAAGCGAAATGAGAGCGACATTGTAACTCCAGGGTAATATCGCCACTTCGCAATAGCTTACTGAATACAAAAAAACGCCGTACATTTAATGACATAAAATAAAAATTATCACTACGGCTTCGCATGACAATAGTGACACAACATACGTAACTCAGGTGAATATTTTTCTTCCTTTAAAAACTTCCAGAATAATTTAATTTGGTTTTCATTGAAAAATAATTATTAGAAATATTAAATTAAAAATACAAAATAATGCACAATCACTACATAAAGACATAAATAAAATATATAAAAAAAATCCGTATTGTTTTTCTTCGACATTTTAATTTTGTTTGCAGAAATTCGCCGCTTCAAGAGTACACTTTTCCTCAAATCCATACGAATCGGGTGATAATTGGTATATCATTAGGCTGACGAATATACATCAAATAGATAAAATAATTTGACTATCTTCTATTTCACTCCGACATTATATATTTATATATTGATATTTCAATACCAACATATTACATACGCATTCGTATATATGTCAGTTCTCACTGGGTATTATTACTATTCACCAACAACTACTTGATTATAATAATTATATACCATGTTTCCATGTACGAAGTTGAGTTGAATTATGGTTCAGTTGTAAGAATTCTAATTTCAACTCTAGTCGTTTCCATGCAAAAACTGATTTGAGTTGAACTGACAGTTTTGACGATATGACATAAAATTTTTTTTATTCATTTTCAACTATTTTAAAAATATGCTTACTTTTTCATATTTTTTTCCGGCTATTAAATTTAATATATATTGCTCCCTCATTCCTGATATTAATACTTTTATTTCATGGTCAGTTTTATTTCAAGAAATTCTTCCATTTGGATATAAAGACATAAAATACCAATTTACAAATAGATATACATAACTCAACTCAATCTCATTAGTTTCGTGGAGTT
Organism: Empis stercorea; assembly: GCA_949752835.1. Taxonomy (NCBI): domain Eukaryota; kingdom Metazoa; phylum Arthropoda; class Insecta; order Diptera; family Empididae; genus Empis; species Empis stercorea. The sequence goes on from OX457085.1 coordinate 46,858,495, forward strand.
GAAATGCATTTAACGAAAACTCAATTCGTGTTTACATGAAGTTAAACTCAGTATGGAAACGTAATAATATTTTATAATAATTTGTAACGTTTCCATGAATAGAAATTGAGTTGGTATTGGATTTAAATGGGATTATCGTTAAGTAAAAAAATACAAATTTAATCCGCATCGTTTTCATGCACATGGGAAAGAGTTGACAGTTTTGAGAAAATAACATTTTTTTTATGATGAAAAGAAAAATTCCTACTACATATATTTTTAATATTTAAATGTTTGATATTTATTAAATATATTAATTTTCAATTTCTAGACTTTTTTTTAATAAATTTATTTCTTCTTTGCTCAAAATATTCTTGTCACCGCTATATTTTACAATTTTTAACACAAATACACATTCTACATATACAATCAAACATTTCAATCCAATACCACTAGTTTTTCGTGGAGTTGAAATGGTTTTAACGAAAACTCAACTCAATCCCTGTTTCCATGCACACTAATCCGGATTGAACTTCAAATCGCATGGAAACGTCAAAAATGCTGGGGGGCTACTATGAAACTATTCGATCGCCGCGCATATCGAATATTATGCGCAAAATAAGAATTCGATCCGCGTCGAATTACCCTACTATGAAAATTAGATATCGAACAACTTTTTTGACGCTTTATCCGAGACACATTTACAAAAAACATTGGCGCTTTACCATTTTTTATAGGCGCATTGCCATTTTTTTGGGGTATTTAGAATAAAATGATCAGCTGATTGTTTAAAAACATAATTTTTGACATTTATAAATATAAACAAGAAGTTTATTTTGGTAAACTTAAAGTTATTAATTTAATTTTGAACTAAAGAAAGTAAAAAAAAGTATAAAATGGATTTATTGCATTTTGCTTTATATCGAGGAGCATTTAAAAATTTTTTAGCGATGTCGTCATTTTTTATTAAATAAATACTCCACTAATAACAAATTGTTTTGAATTTGTTGAAACCCGAAAATAAAAAATTGAAAAAATTTCTTACTTTTATTTAAACTACATTTATTGTTTTTTTTTATTTAATATAATTTATTTACACATTAAATAAATATATTTTTTAATTTAGAAATGCTTACATTTTAAAATAACTACCGGAAATAAATATCCGTCATCAATTTTGCTATCGAATATAAATATCCGTCATCAATTTTGCTATCGAATATAAATATTCGATCGCGCATAAAATGCGCAGGCGCGGCAATTTAACGTTCATGGTAAGGCGGATCATTCGACAGACGTCGAATATTTTTATTTCATAGTAGCAAAATTCGATATTCGATAGGCGCGGCGCGCGCATTTTTTTCATAGTAGCCCCCCTGTATAATCAATTAAAACAAGATTTTGATCTGCTTAGGCATGCAAATTTTATTTACTTTATTTTCAAAACTATATTTACTTTATTTTCAAACAATTTATAATATAACCAATCTAAGAATCTTATTTTACTTATCAAATTTTAATAAAACCTATGAAATTAGTTTAAATGATTTTATAAATAGATTTTTAATAATATTTTAATAATTTATCACAATAATCTAATACATGGGCGAACTATATTAAACGAGATGCTGTCTACTACCGCCTTAAAAATGCTTCCCATTATATCACTAACATAAAGAAAGTCGATCTGTATTAATATTTTCGATTAATTTATTCTCAATGTTTTTTAATACTACTATATTTTATTTTATAACATTAATACTTTTTTATTTTTTTATTTTTGTGAATGGATATGACAGCATGTACAAGGAAATTTGTTCATGGATCTTGTTGTAAACACTGGATTATAACTTATAAGGAAATTATCAGTTTTAGAATGAATGTGATTGAATATGGAAAGGAATATGTAAAATATTTTTTCACATCGTGGGATAGGCTTAATTTTATTTAGAGAATGAAGGAAATAAATATTGTACAGTAAGGAACTAGCTTCGTTGGATAATTAATGTTTTTGGAAACATCGCAATTTAGCATAAATGCAACAGGGTAATATAATAATATGATCTTCTCAAGAAATGAATTATTGTGTATTTACTAAATTAAATAATGTAGAGACTTTTAACTGACGAGCGCGATTTTTTAAATTACATTAAATAATCATATAAAAATAAATCGAAGAAAATATTGTATGTCCTTTTTCACAGTGAGACTTTAAGGCAAGTAAATTAAATAATTTCATTTATTTGGTTTAAGGCTAGAATTAAGCTCATTATATGTAATGTCACCTTGTACAATATAATATGAATTATTGTCAATTATAAAGAAATGGATTAACATTTTAAACTTGTTTTAAATTTTCAAATTTATAATTTCCTAGAAGCTTTTTACTTTTTTAACATTGAAATATTATTAACTAATGTATTCGATTTAATATTTATAAATTTGCAATACAAAAATATCTATATAATCCAGTCATTTGTTGCTTAAATTAAAACCTTATTTTTTGAAATATTTAACATTATCTGAAAAACCCCAAAAAATATTTATTAAACCAAAGCAAAGCTATATACAGTTGCTCACAAAAGTATCCGGCCACTTCTTTTATTCAGTAGAATTAATCTTAGACGTTAAGTTTTAAATATCAGAAAACAAATAATTATTATTTTTTAACATTATTTAGTCTTGTAATTTATAATCCAATCATAGAAATATCAAAATTAAATATACTTCAGAAAAAATCGACAACCAAACAATTAAGTACATAATTCGGAAATGCAATTTTTCTCGAAAGGCGCACTATTTGGAAACTATTTGGTAACTAAACTTACTTTGGGGAAGTCCCCCGTATGCATACACACTTAGTGGCCGACTTTAGTGTCAATTGTTTTATGAGTTGGGACAGCTATGTAAGTTTTTCTGATAATTAATTCATTTTTCTAATATGTTTTTCTAGTATTATAAAGTGCATTAGTAAAGGCTTTTTATAGCCAATATTAAAAAAAATACTTAATTGAAAATGAAGTGAAAAACATTAAATATTTTGAACCAAGTAGGGTGGCCGGATACTTTTGTGAGCAACTGTATATTATAAGATAATGTTTTCGATTTAATATTTATAAATTTTCAATCCAAAAATATATACATATATGTACTCCAGTCATTTGTTACTTAAGTTAAACCAAAGAATATATAATAATAACGAAGTGGCATGTGACAATATATATTTGAGAAATATAAAAAATTTACGCCAATTATGTATGTATTATTATACATTTCAAAAGTTGTATACTTAATCAAAACCCTGCACCTGTATACCCTGAAATCTATTTTTTATTACTACACATTAAAAATTTGGGGCCATGAATTTCCGCCACTTCGCATTTGTTCAACATGCGACTTCTTTATTATATAGGTATTCTTTGGTTAGAACTTATTTTTGTTTTTGTTGCTTAAGTTAAACCTTAGTCCTCAGAAAGTCATATTTTCTTATTCTAAAAACCAGGCAGAGCTTTATTATTTAAAATATAGTTTGTGTAGAATATATTCTTTACACAAATATATAGAATAGCTTTTATATTTCCATTGATTAGTTTTTAGTTTTTATGTATGAAATTTTGTGTCTACGTCTACGTACAATTTGTTGTTGTTTATCATACAAAAAATCTCCATACTGAAAAAGCCTGAAAATAAAGAAAAAATTTCTTGGGACAATCACGATACTAATACAAAAATACAAAGAGAATAGAGCAAGGGTTTTTTTTTTATAATCTTAATGCGTATTGATGTTAGTATTTGTTTATATTTATATTTTCATTAAAAAATTCAAATTTTTATTTTGATAATTTTAACATAAATGTGTCAAAGAATATAGCCTATACATTAATATTAAAAAAAAATTCAGGTTTACGATTTAACTTTTGCCAATACTACATACAATTTTATAGACTTAATACAAAATTAAATAATTTTATTAAATATAAACAAATTAATGTTGATGTATCATTTCTTTCATACATCAACATTAATTTGTTGATATTTTATAAAATTATTATGCTGGGTTTTAATGATAAAAATAAGAAAATACGAATTTTTGAGGAACGATTATATATAGTCTTTTATCAAAGTAACACCTTTAGTAGAACATATATATCAAGAAAAATATAAATAAAAAAAGTTTTTTAAATATACTTTCTCTTTAAGTAATATTCAACTAAAACGTAATAAACAATCAAATAATACCACATCAATGTAGTTGAGCTTTAGTAACGGCAAACAATATTAAGGGTAAGTAGACCGCCATATAAATGCTATTAATTCTGATAATGCCTACGTTCCCTTGTTGACCGTTACTCAAAATAAAAAAAAATTGACCTTAGAAATAAATAATTATGAAATAACTTTTTTTGTTAGATGAAGAAGGTGAAAATCTCATAAGACCCTGCTCCCGTGTGTGTTACATCAGATGCAAATCATTCTGATGAAACCAAAATCAATACAGGAATTCGTCACCAACTTTAAGTTTTCCTGTATTAGATATAAAAGAAATAAGAAATAAATACGAAAAATAAATGATCGTAATTTATTATTTATACCTAAAATAGACAAATATTAATCATAATTTTAGTCGTTGTATTTTTATATAGATAATTTCAACAAACAAAAATATATATATACTGATTTGAGAAAATTAATGAATTTTGTGATTAATTCTGTGATTTCAATAATGGAAATCGTTATCTTTAAATATTTAATTTTTTTATATAATTGAATTGTAATACGGTAGTAAGAAGAAGTAGAAATGTTATTCAGTCAGAAGACCACCTTTAATAAGTACTGTCCTAAATATTATTTGCAATGAATAAATTACAATTAATAAAATAATACTTATTAACTTGTAAAAATTTCTTTTATTTATTAATTTAAATAAAAGTGGCGCAGTCGGTAGGATTCTCTTCCAAAGAACGAGAATTCAGTGAAATCGAAACTATAGGAAAATAATATTATTCTAATTAAATAAACACTTATAAAATAAATATAAAAAAATTAATTATAAAAGTGAGAATGGCAACAATTCATGTCCTCAATCAACAATTAACATTAATAATTCCGCCAGCAGGAAGTACAATTAAACACATATCTTGATCTGAAAACCCTCATAACAAGCAACTAATAGAAATCCTGTAGAATGTCAGCTGAGCGCCGACAATATTATCAACCAATTTCGGCAGCTGTTAAAACCGCAAAGGTAATGACGAATATAGTCTAACGCCATTCATCAAATCTTAGAAAGTGCATCAATCTTATTCTGAATTATTCAACTATTGCAGATAGTTAACAACAAAGACAAAAGACTAAAATCTTGGATGACTGTATCGTTAATTTTGTGCATTATTATTTTGCCTGTAATTTTGGGAATTATTATAATTTCTATTCCGGTTTCCGTTAAAATTCCGGTTGATATTGGTATTTCTATTCCCATTATTATTTCTATTATAATTATTATTATTATTATTGTTATTATTAGAATTTCCGTTATTATTATAATTATTAAAATTATTATGTGACCTTCTAATATTTTGATTTTAGCCATTAAAATGTCGTCTATTATTATTATTATTACTGTTATAATTATTATTTTGATAATTATTATAATTCCGGTTATTATTATTGTATTGGTGGGAATTTCGGTTCCTGTTGTTGTCTACGTATGTCACAACTTCCGAATTCCTTTCCGTACCTGGATCCAATTCCAATAAATGTTTTATGGCAGTATCGAAATCGGTATGCCTAGCACTGTCCAATATAATTTTGTACCGTTAGCTTACTCCCCTTTTTAAAAATGCCAGTCCTCTTCGATTATTGGCTGCTGTTAGTGCCGGTCTTTCCGACTCGCTTTGTGCACTGACCTCTAATTCGGTCATCCTTGATATTAGACTTTCGATTTCGGTTATAAATTCCCGCATCGGTCTATTTCCTTGGCGTGTATTGCCTAACTTAGTTTGTATTATTTCTATGGAGTCTGCATCCACATTTTGATTTTATTTGCCTTTTTAATTCGGCGAAATCTGTAGTAGTTACAGTTCCCAATTCAGTTAGTGCCTTCCCTTGAATTTTGCACTTAATCAAAAATTTTACTAAAATTGGTTTGTCTTCCGTTTTCAATAAGTCATAGTAAAATTCTATATATTTTGTCTAAAAATTCCTCATGTCTCGAGCAGAATCAACGCAGAATACATACGCAGCCAACATAAGAAAACGCAGCCTACATAAGAAAAAAAATTGTCGACCACAATGAAAAGTAGTGTTGCTGCGTTATGTAAATTTGACAGATATTTGTTTTGCTTTTTTTTAATGAAATTTTTGATTTTGTTTTAGCTGGTGTTGATTTTTTTATTTTCAACTTACCACTTACTCCTAGCTCTTTGCCAATGGTGTTCCAAATTCTACATTTCACTGATACATTTTTGTATCCCCCAGCGCTCTTTTGGTACAAAACTGGATACTTTTGCACTTCACCAATTAATTTTTCCTCAAAACTCATTATTTTTTTTTTAATTTACACGCTTAATAAATTTCATCAAAAATAAATTTGAAAGGATAATATTTATGACATTCACCGGCGTTACCTGCGAAAAAAGTTAAAAGTTGGTTAACTTTTTTTTCGATTCTGCGACGAGGCTGCGTAGGCTGCGTTTGTTATAATCGGTTTCATATGTTTTCATACATTTTAACTTTATTGACATATCTTATGTAGACTGCGTTATGTATTCTGCGTTGATTCTGCTCGGGGTTTTAGACTTTTTATCTAAAATATCAACTACATAGACTCTTACAACTACATAGACTCTTTCAAATTTTTCCTTATAACCCTTGTCTTCCTTATATAATTCTCGCCAACTATTGCTACAGGTTTCCTTTACTTTTTCCACATACCTACGCTAATTTTTGTAGTATATATTGCGACGTATACTCTCTATTCGGTGTTTTTTAAAATTTTTAATTAATTTTTCCAAATTGTCTATTTCTAATTCTAATATATTTATCATTCTTTATATATAATAATGCTAATTTTTCATACTAATTTTTTTTTCTCTATATATAATTAAAATATGTTCCAAATTTAAAGTGTGGGTACATACAAAAAGAAAATAATTTTTTATAAATTCAAAAACATATTTTTAGGCGTTAGATAAAATAATAAAACGAAAATATAGCTTAAAATGCTTTTAAAAATTACTATATAAAAAAAAATTGATATACATATATATATATGTCTCTCTTAAAAATTTTTAACATAAAATATTTAATATGAGTTTCTCTCTTTTTTTTTTATTTAAAAATCTTAAACATAAAATATATTTTTTTTTCTCTTTATTTAAAACATGTTATTTATAAGGTATACATAAATTTTTTTTTTCTCTTTTTCTCTTTACAATATTCTTATTCTTATTATAGTTACATATACATTCAAAATAAATTTTACTTCTAATTACAAAATTATCTTTATATTTCAATTTAAGATATAATATATATATACATATACGTTTACTTTAAAATTTTTCTTTACTTAATATTTTTTCATAAATTTTACTTTACTTAGTATTTTTTTTTTCATAAATTTTACTTATACGGCAATCATAATAATTCTCTTTTAGGCCGTGGAAATGGTAGATAGATTAATTTGTCTCTTTATTTTTTTATCAAGGTATTCTTTGGCTTTTGTCCATACAAAATATAATGCTACAACTATTACAACAATAATAATAATTAATTGTAAGTCAGAGTCAACGATATAGAAGATATATGGATAGGGCATAAATGTTCCCTCTTTTTTACACATTAAAATTTTAATATATTGAAATATTGTTTATGAAGCCACGATTTTGGTAGTTCTCTTTCCTTTTGCTCGCCGAAGTGTCAAATTAATAATATGAAAAATATTATAACAGCTGATTTTAGATTTACAGGGCTGGCTTATTTTTTTAAGTTTAAGAGTCTCAATATAAATTAACAATATTAACTAGCTAAACAAATTACTCTATTTTACTTTCCATTTGTATAATTATCGTTGCGCGCCCTAAAATATTCCTTAGGATGATCTTTACTTGTATTTTTCAAAAAAAAAAAAAATTATCTCCTTAAAAATTGTTGCCCGAATTAAAAAAAACCTAATCCGCCCCTAATTTCTCATTTTTATATTTTGACAATTCGGCTAGCAAAAAAAGAGACAACTATACCCGGCGAGGCTTCAAATTTTTATATTTATGCTCTATCCATATATATCTTCTATATCGTTGGTCAGAGTATATTCTGAGCTCATTTTTTGTATTGTTGTTAGTAGTTGTACCTGCATTATTGTTTATAAACACTTCTTCTTGTTTAGAGGTCTTTTGCCCCATTTTGGTAAATAAATAATATTATGTATGTATATAAATTTATTTTCATATAATTAATAAAATATTAAAACGTTATGACATATATACTATTATTTTTATATATAAATATGCTAAAATATGACAATATATATATACTTATTTATTTATTTCGTTTTTTTTTTAAAGGTTTTTAACCCAAAAGAAAATTATTATTTATGTTGATTGTGTTTTTTTTTTAAATTAAATTTAGAACATTTTTTTTTTTCTTTGAAATAATTGATATTTTGAAATAATTGATATTGATATGTATATATATATATTTTTTTTTCTTCTTTTTACATAAAAATACTAATTTTGTTGCTATTTGTTCATTATTTATTTGATATTTAATATTTTTTTTTTGTTTGACATATATAAAATAATTTTGTTTATAATATTAATTTATATGGTATCCGGCTAGTTTATCGCAATAATAAATTCATAGCAAAGTTCATCGCCCGCAATTCATCGTAAGCAATTCATCGTAAGGCAATTCATCGCAAGCAATTTATCGCAAGGAAATATTCATCGCGAAGTTTATGGCGATGAATATCCGATACCTAATGAATTCATATACCTAATGAAATATTCACTTTGTATTTTCCTAAAAAAAAAATCTAGCAGCCTTAATTGGTAATATTTGTCAAATATATTTTCTAATTTCAAAAATCAAAAATTATTCAGAATAAAGCTGAATAAAAATATGGATACCTAAATGGAGTTTGAATTTTCATACGTAGAAAGTGAGAAAGGTAAACAACAAGTTCTTCTTGATGGGTTTGTTTATAACAAGGAGCGCGTGACTAACAAGAAATCTATTTGGAAATGCTATTCTAGGCTCGTTTATCACAAGCAATTCATCGCGAAGGAATTCATCGCAAGCAATAATAATATGTAATAATAATATGTTTTCTTTTTTTATGGTAAAGAATTAGGAAAAAAAATCCTAAAAATTTATGATGATGTCAATAATTAAGAGCTTTATTACTATAATATTGTTTTTTTTTTTCATTTTTTATTTTTTGTATACACAATAAATTTCGTTATGTTTAATTTATAATTATTTGAATATTTAACTCAATTTATTATTTTATTTAATTATTTAACTCTGGTAGCCAGAACAATCGCGCGATTGTTCTGGCTACCAGAGTTAAATAATTAAATAAAATAATAAATTGCTTGCGATGAATTGCTGGCGATGAATTGCTTACGATGAATTGCTTGCGATGAATTGCTTGCGATGAATTGCTTGCGATGAATTCCTTCGCGATGAAATGCTTGCGATAAACGAGCCTAGAATCATTTATATTCATATTATTTATTTATATTTATAGCATATTTATTTATATTTATATAATTTTTAATATCTCCTAAATACTATGGTTCTCCATCTTTCTATTAACAGTACAAATTCTTCGGTTGTTATTATCACCATTAATAGTGGAGATAACGAATTATTTGTTGACTCCTTAGCTTTCGTTGATACAACCTACGGCGGTAGCGAAACATTTGTTGAATAATTGGTTGATTTTTTCCGCATGGTTCTTCTTTCGCTGTTTTTCTTCTTCTAGTATTTTCTTTTTCTGGTTTTCGAAGTACTGCTTCTCTTCCTTGGTGACAGCTATTTTCTTTAAACATTTGAACTCTCCTATTTGTTGCCTTGCTTTGGCAGCCTTTCCTCCTCGTTTCTTTATTTTTGTTGGGTTTTCCGCTGGTTGACTCTCCTTGTTGATTGGTGAGTTTTGTGTTGATTGGTGTTGATTTTTCCTCTGTCGTTGTCGGTATTCCTCGATGCTTATTGGCCTTGGGCCAGCCTTTGGATTCTTCAATAACTCTTCTAATTTTTCTCCTGGCAGGATCGCCATGTGAAGTCTGCCCGTATTTATTTTCCCCTAAACAGACTTCACGAAGTTACACTGAAAATAATAGCCGTTGGCCGAATGTGTACAACGTAGCGTGAGCCTCAGTTGCTTCAGTGAACTTCTACTTTTGATTTTGGTGCTTTCTTTCCTATTTAGCGATTAGCCGATAAGGTAGTTTAAAACACAAAGTTTCAAGTTGAAGTGATATTTCTTTATTAAAAACCCATTTCTTTTATACCCTAAAATTAAAATTACATTGATTCTTATGGCTAATGGTTATTTTGCTATTTCAGCAAAAATATACTTATGTGGAAATATTCAATATTTAATTATTATTTATTATAAAGTCCGCTGACGTTGGTACTGACGCGTAGGTATCGTGTTGGGTATTGTAGTTTATTTATTTTACGGCAGGTGACTCAAAGAATGTTCATATTGGAATTTCCTTTTTTTTATTGAAAATGAAAAAATTTAAAATATTTTTAATTTTTTTTATTATTTATTATTAATTTATTTAATATTACATATATTGGACATTAGATTTCTTAATTAATATAAAATTATATATTTAGATTTTTTTTAGCTGAAGGCTTTCAAATTTATGATATACATATTATTTCTTATAAATACAAATTTATATTTAACTACTATTACTATACATAATTTTATCACATCGTATTTACAATTTACCACAATTATTCATTATAAAGTTAATTAGTATACATATGTACATTCAATAAATTATTTTTTTAAATTTGATTACAAATTTGCAACTTAAATAGTTGCATATTAAATTAAATACTTTAATGATATTAATTTTAATTATAAATAAAAAATTAAAAAATTAATTTGACAGTAAGCTCGTCCTTCATCCATTTTGCCAGTCCAGTATTTCCTAGGTTTTATTAAGTTAGAACATTTATTTCTGAAAATAATTAATAAATTGTGTATTAAGTTTGCTAGATATATTAGAATTTCAATGAATTTTTTGGTCTTGCTTTATTATACATACATACATAATTTTTTTTCTCCATAAAATTCCAAAAGAAATTCATCTGCATTTCCACAGAACAAATAAAAACTTAAGAATACAATTTATAATTATTACAATTAAAAATGCAATTTTATTGCAAATTAAATATACAAAATACAAAATTTTAAAAATACTCTACAACTAAATCACCATATAAAGACACAATATTTTTTTTCTCTGACATTTTGATTTTGTTTTCAGCAATTATCCGCTTGGAGCGTAGACTTTTCGTCCAATCCATACGAATCGGGTGAAAATTGGTATCGTGTCAGGCTGACGAGTTGATATCAAATCGAGAAAAAACTTTGATTATCTTCTATCTCACTCGGACATTATATTTTTATATAATGTCCGAGTGAGATCTTCTATCTCACTCGGACATTATATTTTTTATTTGTGCAATACAACAGTAAACAGAAATGAGCAGAAAATTTTGTGCTCTAATTGTAACTCATACTATCACACAAAGTGCGCGAAAATCTCTACAGTAGAATTAGATTATTATGAAAAATCGAAACAATCATATAAATGTGTTAATTGCATTAATCTGAGGCGAAACTCTTTGTTATTAAAAGACTCTCCAGCCGCTTCCACTTCTGTTTCTTCTTTTACAACAACTTCTCCATCTAATTGTGTTGTTGTAAATGCTGTTACTGCTTCACCAATGGAAAAACATCAAGGTAATGTTAATGTTACTTTCGATCTTCTCTACGGGGAGATCCTCAAACTTGAACAGCTGAATTGTGAGGCCTTAAATAAAATCAAATAGTTGGAAGATCAAAATGTAACTCTCATAGAGCAAAATATAACTTTCTCGAAAAAAATTGATAGTCTTGAAACAAAAATAAATGTTCTAGAGCAAAAACAAATACAGAACAGTGTAGATATTTACCTTGTTTCCATGACGAGTTGAACTCGAGTTCAACTCGAGTTGAACCCCATGGAAACACGAGTTGAGTTGAGTTTTCGTTAAATCCATTTCAACTCCACGAAACTAGTGGGATTGAGTTGAGTTATGTCATTGTATTAGTAAATTGACATTTTATATCTTTGTATGTGTAAATGAACAAAAAATTATTATTTTTTCAATAATAATGGCGTCAGGAAGACTTTTTTGGAGTGACGATGAAGTAAAAATTTTAATATCAGTAATGGAGGAGAAAAATATATTAAAATGAATGACATAAATTTAATTATTATGAAATAAAAAAACCTGTTTTATTTCGTGCTACCAGAACTGTCAGTTCAACTCAACTCAACTCGAGTTTTTGCACGGAAACAACTGGGGTTGAAATTTGAATTTTTTCAACTGAACGATAATTCAACTCAACTCAACTCAACTCCGTGCATGGAAACATGGCAATTGTTAATATTCCTGTTGTTGATAACGTTGATGCTAAAGAGAAAGTTATTAAGCTAATCTCAGAAGTTACAGGGGAAAAAGTTAATGCTGATTTAATAGAATCTTGCTTTGTTAAGAAGTTAAAAAACAAAAACAATTCAGCTTTAAATGTTGTGTGTGTTAATTTTTCAACTTTGCACACTTAAACATAATATTATGAAAGAAATGCGTTCAAATAGAATAAAATTAAATACTAAAATATTTGGTATTCAATCCAACAAAGATAAAGAAATTTACATAAATGATAGTCTCACTGCACACAATCGACATCTTTTAGAAAGAACTAAGAAGCTGAAACTAAACTACAAAGTTAAATATGTATGGATAAAAAATTCATCTATACTGGTCAAGAAAAAAGAAGGAGACAAAGTATTTAAAATTAATAGTTATGAGGATTTATCTAAGATTTAAATTAATTTTTGATTATTTATATTTCATTATTATTATTATATGTAAGATACTAGTAATGTATATTTAGATCCTCATGATAATTTAAGTATTAATAGTTCATTGTCTTCAAATTCCGAAAATTTTAAATGTCTTTGTATAGATCATTCAAATATAGAATTAGGTTCTGGGTTTTCCGTAATTCATCAAAACATACGTAAGTAGTATAAAGCCCCCCTTAGATCGAATTATATACTACGTACAATAGTGACGACATGCTTAACAGAAGCCAAAATCACACAACCGTTCTAGAAATAATACTTGCTGTGTGTAATAAAGAGACAGGTGATGAGAGACGGCTAGTCTTTCTGTATTTTTGGTTGGTCAGAATATGAATTCGTGGGTTGGGCTTGCCGTGCAGTCTGTAAATAATGTACAGATCTGGATGTACTGCTGGAGTAAAAATGCTCTGGATGTACCGCTAGTGTAAAAATGATTTTAGTATAGATTTGTATGGTGACTAACCAAAAACTGTAAACAATGGATGTACCGCTGGAGTAAAAATGCTCTGGATGTACCGCTAGTGTAAAAATGATTTTAGTATAGATTTGTATAGTGACTAACCAAAAACTGTAAACAAGTCTGTTAGAGTGGGTGTCGTGGTTGATGATCTTTTTGATGATATTTCCCGAATATTTGTGTATTTGTGATTTTTTCTGATAGTATTGTGCCCGCGCATATAAATAATTTTTGTATTTTTGTTTTGTGCTTATTCGCAATAACTATAGTCCCGCCTTTGCAAACAAAACAAAGGTAACAGGCGCTAGAATGGTTCAGAAGTTATTTGTAATATTCATACACAATCTCAAAAAAAAAAAAAACAAGAAAAAAAAACGTCATAATATTGAAAACATGTATTGCAAATGTAAAATATATTATTCAGTTGAATAACCTACTGTTTGTCAACAGAAAAATTGAAAATTTCTATATTCAGATTATTTAATGTATGAACTTGATATTATATTTTTTTCAGATTGATACTAATATTTAAATACAAGGTCAAGTGAAAGCTTAAGCTTTATTTTGATTATAAAATATTAATGAAAATAACAGAAAAAATACACTAATATTCATACACAATAACAAAAAAAAAAAACAAGAAAAAAAGACGTCATAATATTGAAAACCTGTATTGCAAATGTAAAATATATTACTGTATTGCAAATGTAAAATATATAGTTGAATAACCTATTTTTTGTCAACAAAAAAAATGAAGATTTCTGTTCAGATTACTTAATAATATAAACTTGATATTATATTTTTTTCAGATTAATACTAATATGTAAATACAAGGTCAAATAAAAGCTTTATGTTTAATTTGATTATACAAATTCAAATGTTTTTCGATTTTAACACACTATAATTAATTAATTTATACATAATAAATAATTGATAGAATATATAGAATAGGTTCTTGTTTTATAAATATTTTTCGTCGCTTAGCAGTGATATGCATATGTAAATTATTTTTAAATTTTTCTTCCGAGCTTCATATTATATATGTATATATTTTTTATATTGAGGGTAAGTAAACTTTGATTGTAATCAGGAAAAACAATAGATAAACAAAAATATTTTTTTCCAGTGATCAAAGTGAAACATTTGGGATGACAAATAATATAATAAAAGTTAAGGAATAAACTTTATTTTTGTAGAAAAATTTATAGAAAATGTTTCATTATTTTTTTCGAGTTTAGAATTAGAATCCCAATAGTGAAATTAAAAGAAAAAATACTACAGCAGAACACAAAAAAAAAATATTTTTCATAATTTTTCGTATAATTTTTTTTTTAATAAAATACAATAAATTAATTTTGAAAACAAAACAATTTTTTATTTTTTATTATTTTAAAACAGAATTTTTTTTATTATAAATAATTTTGGGGTTTCCTGTAAATAAAACAATAACAAAAGCTGCATGCAGAGAATAAATACAACAACAAAACAATTAGGAAAAAAAACAACTTTAATTAAAAAAAAAACACAGATTAGAGTAGAATATATGTATGAACATTTTATTTTGTAAAAAAAAGAATATAATCAGTTTTATTTTTTTTTGTTAATATGTATGTACTAAAGAAAAATATTTAATAGATTTCAATTTGTATATTTTTTTGTATTTGTAATAAAAAGAAAAATTTTATTTAATTTTCTGGTTTATTTATTTTTGTTCAACTTTCTGCCTGGTTTATTATTTGTCGTTTTCCTTCACAATAAATCGATAACTTAAATTATCAGACCTTTCATTTTTTTCTGCCACCATATAAAAGTTGTCCGGTACTTTTGAATTTAGGGGTAGTTTATGATCCGAAAATCTATTCGGTAGAAAGAAAACATGTGTCCCTAAGTCCGCAAGGTATTTTTCGCCATATTTTGTCTTTACCCTAGAAATGTTAAAGATCTTATATTCCTTTCCTGTTATTAAGTCGACCGTCCTGAGAATCGGTTTCAGGTCAGATGAACTTTGTCCCAACTTGTTGAGTTGAGTGTTTCCAGAAAATTTGCCTGTAGAGTTAATAGAAGATGATTTAAATATATATATATATATATATATATATATATGTATTTAATATAATATTTAATATAATATTAACTTACCATTGCTTTTTTATATTTTCAAAAGGTTTTGCTAGATTGTTTTATTGATATTTTCAATAAGTAACTGATGGTAAGTACAAGAAAAACAGTTTAATTTATATCCAATTTTTTGGTCGGTTATTTGAAAGTTTTTTTTGCTGAAAAAAAGGAGTAGTGCCACAAAATATAAATATCAAGGTATTAAAAATTAAAATATTTTTTTATATTAAATTTATAAATTACGATTATAATTTTACATTATATTTTTTTTTCATAAAATTTATAAAATAAAATTTTTTTATGTAATATTTAAATTGTTTTTTTTTTTTAATTTAATTCATAGATGGGATCTATTTCAAGTTCCATGTTTTCAAAGTTTTTTCCGCACCATATCAAAATGTCCCTTATGGTGAATTCTTTGCATAAGTCCTGTTGACTGTCCAAATAAAAACAGCAACTTTTAAAATTTAAATAGTACTTTTGGGTGTCCATCAAATATAGATTTTGTAACACTCCATCTGTATGGCACTCCCACAAATCTTCATAGGTGTATATGCGCGAATTAAATGCTGCCCTTAGTGCCAGGTTAGCTAATGTTGGTGGTTGTGGAATTACAATCAAATTATTTTCCTCATCACTGTAACTTATATTGTTGTAATTTGGATGATCAAAATATCTCAATGGTCGTGGGTTATCCATAGCCCGTTTTTTCTTCATAAATTAATTTCAAAATTGTGTGTTATTTATATATGAAAAAAACTTGTAAAAATAATATAAAAAATACATTTCACAATAAATTTACATAAAATTATATGTACTTAAATTTAATGTTTTTTTTTTACAATAAAATAAAATTTTATCATTATTTCTTATTGATAGTAAAATATCATATGAAGGTTATAATAATAACAATAATTTATCAACATTATTACTATTTTTACTACATATTAAATATATAGTGAATCGAAGACATTGCAAAACAAAGAACATTTGCAAATGTTTACAAAGTAAATCCTTTTTTCTTATATTTTTTTCATATATAAGAGTAGAAAATATTCTAGATGTAAACTAGAAACAAAAGTTACATTTAAGTTGTATATACAATGGATTTGGTAAGTTCTTTTAAATAAATATTTAAATATGGAGAAAATTAAAAACAATATATTTTTTTTTAAGAATATCAACAATTTATCGAATCAACTTGCTGAAGTTATAGAAAAAGCTTCAGCACTGATGAACCAACTTGAGGGCATTATTAGAAACAGTTCGGAAATCGCAAGTTTGGTGCAACTACAACAACAAGAACAACCAGCAATCCCAAGTACTAGTGGAGGTTTAGTGCAACAAGAACAACAACCACCAGCAATCCCAAGTACTAGTCGAGGTTTAGTGCAACAAGAACAACAACCACCAGCAATCCCAAGTACTAGTGGAGGTTTAGTACAACAAAAACAACATACAAATTCCACAATTTCATCTTCAAATGAGCAGATGGGCCGCGGTGGTAAGCAATATGTTAATATTATTAAGCAAAAAGTAGGATTTAGTCCTAAGTTGAAAGTTAGTAATAAGGACATTGTGTTTAAATTAAACGACTATAGTGAAGACTTTGACACGATTACTGAGTGGCTAGACACTTGCTTTAGGCACATTTTATCCATTGTTAAATCGGACTTTTCAAAAGACGATTTAATGGGTCTTCAAATTTCAATTCCATCTATTGAAAATACTAGACCTATTGGATTGTCGTTCAAGAAAATTTCAAGTATAAATTCGGAAATGATCACGGATTTGTTAGGTGCTGTTATTCAATCAAATGAAGCCTTTCATTCAACTGATTTGATTGAGATTTCAGTAAAAGTAATACGAGTACATAGCGGTAAAGGACGTTTAAATTTGACCAACATGAGAGAAGCACAAATTTTGAAACGTAAAACAAGTATAATCGATGTCGGTCGTGAATCTAATAATAATTGTTTACCTAAATCAATTATTATAGGTAAATTTTTTGCAAGTAATAATAACGTAGTATTGAAAAAATGTTTGCGTAAAAATTCAAAATTATTACGCCAGGAAGTTGAAAAACTGATCAAAAAAGCTAAAGTTAGCAGAGGATCAGATGATGGCTTTAATATCGAGGATATTTTTAAATTCCAAAAAGTTTTGCCTGATTTTAATATTATAGTTTATATTGATAAAAACGATTTTACTAAAGTCGTAAAAATTCAAGAAAAGGGTGTAAAGGTTATAAATTTGTTCTATTTTGAAAAATCGAAGCACTACGTCACTTTGAAAAATGTTAAATCATTTTTTGGAAAAAAATACCAATGTAGCTTTTGCAATATTTTGTATTCAAATATACACAATTGTCAGGAACTATGTAAGTATTGTCGGACAAACCCTCCATGTGACTTCGTCACTACTGCATGTAAATGCAACACTTGTCTAAGGACTTTTAGGGGTACTCAATGTTTCGAGAACCATAAAAAAACAAAATATGGTAGGGGTTCTATTTGCGATATGATCAAAGTATGTGAAAAATGTTTCAAATTTTATGATTTGCGTAAAAGAAACTATAAACCAAATTCTTGTGATGAAAAATATTGTGATATTTGTAAAAAATTAGTGGAGAAGAGCCATGAATGTTTTGTGGATTTGTACACAACAAAAAGGCCTGAAAAGTATACTTTAATTTTTTATGACATTGAATATACTCAGGATCAGAGCATAATAATTTCAAATAGTTTTCAACATATTCCTAACTTATGCGTAGCAAACAGAGTGTGTCATCATTGTTGTTCGAATGATCAAGATGACTTTCAATGCCAAAACTGTAAAAAGAGACTGCACGTCTTTGAAAATACTTCAGAGGGCAATTGCAAATTGAAAATACTTCAGAGGGCAATTGCAAATTTCAGAGGGCAATTAAGCATATCGCCGATATAACTAATATTGACGGTATATTCCATCGAATACTGGTTCAGGGATTGAGTTGAGTTATGTCATTGTATTAGTAAATTGACATTTTATATCTTTGTATGTGTAAATGAACAAAAAATTATTATTTTTTCAATAATAATGGCGTCAGGAAGACTTTTTTGGAGTGACGATGAAGTAAAAATTTTAATATCAGTAATGGAGGAGAAAAATATATTAAAATGAAGGACATAAATTTAATTATTATGAAATAAAAAAACCTGTTTTATTTCGTGCTACCAGAACTGTCAGTTCAACTCAACTCAACTCCAGTTTTTGCACGGAAACAACTGGGGTTGAAATTTGAATTTTTTCAACTGAACGATAATTCAACTCAACTCAACTCAACTCCGTGCATGGAAACATGGCAATTGTTAATATTCCTGTTGTTGATAACGTTGATGCTAAAGAGAAAGTTATTAAGCTAATCTCAGAAGTTACAGGGGAAAAAGTTAATGCTGATTTAATAGAATCTTGCTTTGTTAAGAAGTTAAAAAACAAAAACAATTCAGCTTTAAATGTTGTGTGTGTTAATTTTTCAACTTTGCACACTTAAACATAATATTATGAAAGAAATGCGTTCAAATAGAATAAAATTAAATACTAAAATATTTGGTATTCAATCCAACAAAGATAAAGAAATTTACATAAATGATAGTCTCACTGCACACACTCGACATCTTTTAGAAAGAACTAAGAAGCTGAAACTAAACTACAAAGTTAAATATGTATGGATAAAAAATTCATCTATACTGGTCAAGAAAAAAGAAGGAGACAAAGTATTTAAAATTAATAGTTATGAGGATTTATCTAAGATTTAAATTAATTTTTGATTATTTATATTTCATTATTATTATTATATGTAAGATACTAGTAATGTATATTTAGATCCTCATGATAATTTAAGTATTAATAGTTCATTGTCTTCAAATTCCGAAAATTTTAAATGTCTTTGTATAGATCATTCAAATATAGAATTAGGTTCTGGGTTTTCCGTAATTCATCAAAACATACGTAAGTAGTATAAAGCCCCCCTTAGATCGAATTATATACTACGTACAATAGTGACGACATGCTTAACAGAAGCCAAAATCACACAACCGTTCTAGAAATAATACTTGCTGTGTGTAATAAAGAGACAGGTGATGAGAGACGGCTAGTCTTTCTGTATTTTTGGTTGGTCAGAATATGAATTCGTGGGTTGGGCTTGCCGTGCAGTCTGTAAATAATGTACAGATCTGGATGTACCGCTGGAGTAAAAATGCTCTGGATGTACCGCTAGTGTAAAAATGATTTTAGTATAGATTTGTATGGTGACTAACCAAAAACTGTAAACAATGGATGTACCGCTGGAGTAAAAATGCTCTGGATGTACCGCTAGTGTAAAAATGATTTTAGTATAGATTTGTATAGTGACTAACCAAAAACTGTAAACAAGTCTGTTAGAGTGGGTGTCGTGGTTGATGATCTTTTTGATGATATTTCCCGAATATTTGTGTATTTGTGATTTTTTCTGATAGTATTGTGCCCGCGCATATAAATAATTTTTGTATTTTTGTTTTGTGCTTATTCGCAATAACTATAGTCCCGCCTTTGCAAACAAAACAAAGGTAACAGGCGCTAGAATGGTTCAGAAGTTATTTGTAATATTCATACACAATCTCAAAAAAAAAAAAAAACAAGAAAAAAAACGTCATAATATTGAAAACATGTATTGCAAATGTAAAATATATTATTCAGTTGAATAACCTACTGTTTGTCAACAGAAAAATTGAAAATTTCTATATTCAGATTATTTAATGTATGAACTTGATATTATATTTTTTTCAGATTGATACTAATATTTAAATACAAGGTCAAGTGAAAGCTTAAGCTTTATTTTGATTATAAAATATTAATGAAAATAACAGAAAAAATACACTAATATTCATACACAATAACAAAAAAAAAACAAGAAAAAAGACGTCATAATATTGAAAACCTGTATTGCAAATGTAAAATATATTACTGTATTGCAAATGTAAAATATATAGTTGAATAACCTATTTTTTGTCAACAAAAAAAATGAAGATTTCTGTTCAGATTACTTAATAATATAAACTTGATATTATATTTTTTTCAGATTAATACTAATATGTAAATACAAGGTCAAATAAAAGCTTTATGTTTAATTTGATTATACAAATTCAAATGTTTTTCGATTTTAACACACTATAATTAATTAATTTATACATAATAAATAATTGATAGAATATATAGAATAGGTTCTTGTTTTATAAATATTTTTCGTCGCTTAGCAGTGATATGCATATGTAAATTATTTTTAAATTTTTCTTCCGAGCTTCATATTATATATGTATATATTTTTTATATTGAGGGTAAGTAAACTTTGATTGTAATCAGGAAAAACAATAGATAAACAAAAATATTTTTTTCCAGTGATCAAAGTGAAACATTTGGGATGACAAATAATATAATAAAAGTTAAGGAATAAACTTTATTTTTGTAGAAAAATTTATAGAAAATGTTTCATTATTTTTTTCGAGTTTAGAATTAGAATCCCAATAGTGAAATTAAAAGAAAAAATACTACAGCAGAACACAAAAAAAAAATATTTTTCATAATTTTTCGTATAATTTTTTTTTTAATAAAATACAATAAATTAATTTTGAAAACAAAACAATTTTTTATTTTTTATTATTTTAAAACAGAATTTTTTTTATTATAAATAATTTTGGGGTTTCCTGTAAATAAAACAATAACAAAAGCTGCATGCAGAGAATAAATACAACAACAAAACAATTAGGAAAAAAAACAACTTTAATTAAAAAAAAAACACAGATTAGAGTAGAATATATGTATGAACATTTTATTTTGTAAAAAAAAGAATATAATCAGTTTTATTTTTTTTTGTTAATATGTATGTACTAAAGAAAAATATTTAATAGATTTCAATTTGTATATTTTTTTGTATTTGTAATAAAAAGAAAAATTTTATTTAATTTTCTGGTTTATTTATTTTTGTTCAACTTTCTGCCTGGTTTATTATTTGTCGTTTTCCTTCACAATAAATCGATAACTTAAATTATCAGACCTTTCATTTTTTTCTGCCACCATATAAAAGTTGTCCGGTACTTTTGAATTTAGGGGTAGTTTATGATCCGAAAATCTATTCGGTAGAAAGAAAACATGTGTCCCTAAGTCCGCAAGGTATTTTTCGCCATATTTTGTCTTTACCCTAGAAATGTTAAAGATCTTATATTCCTTTCCTGTTATTAAGTCGACCGTCCTGAGAATCGGTTTCAGGTCAGATGAACTTTGTCCCAACTTGTTGAGTTGAGTGTTTCCAGAAAATTTGCCTGTAGAGTTAATAGAAGATGATTTAAATATATATATATATATATATATATATATATGTATTTAATATAATATTTAATATAATATTAACTTACCATTGCTTTTTTATATTTTCAAAAGGTTTTGCTAGATTGTTTTATTGATATTTTCAATAAGTAACTGATGGTAAGTACAAGAAAAACAGTTTAATTTATATCCAATTTTTTGGTCGGTTATTTGAAAGTTTTTTTTGCTGAAAAAAAGGAGTAGTGCCACAAAATATAAATATCAAGGTATTAAAAATTAAAATATTTTTTTATATTAAATTTATAAATTACGATTATAATTTTACATTATATTTTTTTTTCATAAAATTTATAAAATAAAATTTTTTTATGTAATATTTAAATTGTTTTTTTTTTTAATTTAATTCATAGATGGGATCTATTTCAAGTTCCATGTTTTCAAAGTTTTTTCCGCACCATATCAAAATGTCCCTTATGGTGAATTCTTTGCATAAGTCCTGTTGACTGTCCAAATAAAAACAGCAACTTTTAAAAATTAAATATTACTTTTGGGTGTCCATCAAATATAGATTTTGTAACACTCCATCTGTATGGCACTCCCACAAATCTTCATAGGTGTATATGCGCGAATTAAATGCTGCCCTTAGTGCCAGGTTAGCTAATGTTGGTGGTTGTGGAATTACAATCAAATTATTTTCCTCATCACTGTAACTTATATTGTTGTAATTTGGATGATCAAAATATCTCAATGGTCGTGGGTTATCCATAGCCCGTTTTTTCTTCATAAATTAATTTCAAAATTGTGTGTTATTTATATATGAAAAAAACTTGTAAAAATAATATAAAAAATACATTTCACAATAAATTTACATAAAATTATATGTACTTAAATTTAATGTTTTTTTTTTACAATAAAATAAAATTTTATCATTATTTCTTATTGATAGTAAAATATCATATGAAGGTTATAATAATAACAATAATTTATCAACATTATTACTATTTTTACTACATATTAAATATATAGTGAATTGAAGACATTGCAAAACAAAGAACATTTGCAAATGTTTACAAAGTAAATCCTTTTTTCTTATATTTTTTTCATATATAAGAGTAGAAAATATTCTAGATGTAAACTAGAAACAAAAGTTACATTTAAGTTGTATATACAATGGATTTGGTAAGTTCTTTTAAATAAATATTTAAATATGGAGAAAATTAAAAACAATATATTTTTTTTTAAGAATATCAACAATTTATCGAATCAACTTGCTGAAGTTATAGAAAAAGCTTCAGCACTGATGAACCAACTTGAGGGCATTATTAGAAACAGTTCGGAAATCGCAAGTTTGGTGCAACTACAACAACAAGAACAACCAGCAATCCCAAGTACTAGTGGAGGTTTAGTGCAACAAGAACAACAACCACCAGCAATCCCAAGTACTAGTCGAGGTTTAGTGCAACAAGAACAACAACCACCAGCAATTCCAAGTACTAGTGGAGGTTTAGTACAACAAAAACAACATACAAATTCCACAATTTCATCTTCAAATGAGCAGATGGGCCGCGGTGGTAAGCAATATGTTAATATTATTAAGCAAAAAGTAGGATTTAGTCCTAAGTTGAAAGTTAGTAATAAGGACATTGTGTTTAAATCAAACGACTATAGTGAAGACTTTGACACGATTACTGAGTGGCTAGACACTTGCTTTAGGCACATTTTATCCATTGTTAAATCGGACTTTTCAAAAGACGATTTAATGGGTCTTCAAATTTCAATTCCATCTATTGAAAATACTAGACCTATTGGATTGTCGTTCAAGAAAATTTCAAGTATAAATTCGGAAATGATCACGGATTTGTTAGGTGCTGTTATTCAATCAAATGAAGCCTTTCATTCAACTGATTTGATTGAGATTTCAGTAAAAGTAATACGAGTACATAGCGGTAAAGGACGTTTAAATTTGACCAACATGAGAGAAGCACAAATTTTGAAACGTAAAACAAGTATAATCGATGTCGGTCGTGAATCTAATAATAATTGTTTACCTAAATCAATTATTATAGGTAAATTTTTTGCAAGTAATAATAACGTAGTATTGAAAAAATGTTTGCGTAAAAATTCAAAATTATTACGCCAGGAAGTTGAAAAACTGATCAAAAAAGCTAAAGTTATCAGAGGATCAGATGATGGCTTTAATATCGAGGATATTTTTAAATTCCAAAAAGTTTTGCCTGATTTTAATATTATAGTTTATATTGATAAAAACGATTTTACTAAAGTCGTAAAAATTCAAGAAAAGGGTGTAAAGGTTATAAATTTGTTCTATTTTGAAAAATCGAAGCACTACGTCACTTTGAAAAATGTTAAATCATTTTTTGGAAAAAAATACCAATGTAGCTTTTGCAATATTTTGTATTCAAATATACACAATTGTCAGGAACTATGTAAGTATTGTCGGACAAACCCTCCATGTGACTTCGTCACTACTGCATGTAAATGCAACACTTGTCTAAGGACTTTTAGGGGTACTCAATGTTTCGAGAACCATAAAAAAACAAAATATGGTAGGGGTTCTATTTGCGATATGATCAAAGTATGTGAAAAATGTTTCAAATTTTATGATTTGCGTAAAAGAAACTATAAACCACATTCTTGTGATGAAAAATATTGTGATATTTGTAAAAAATTAGTGGAGAAGAGCCATGAATGTTTTGTGGATTTGTACACAACAAAAAGGCCTGAAAAGTATACTTTAATTTTTTGTGACATTGAATATACTCAGGATCAGAGCATAATAATTTCAAATAGTTTTCAACATATTCCTAACTTATGCGTAGCAAACAGAGTGTGTCATCATTGTTGTTCGAATGATCAAGATGACTTTCAATGCCAAAACTGTAAAAAGAGACTGCACGTCTTTGAAAATACTTCAGAGGGCAATTGTATAAAAAAATTTATAGATTTTTTGTTAACTATTGACACTAGCGAAAAACACAAAGTTTGTTGTATAGCCCATAATTTTAAAAGTTACGATGGGATGTTTATAGTATCAGAGTTATTAAAAAGAAATAAATCTATTAAACCAATTATGGGGGGTTTTAAAATTCTAAAAATAACTTTTAATACTCACATTTCATTTATTGATTCATTAAATTTTTTGTCAATGCCATTGTCAAAATTTCCTAAAACATTTGGTTTGCAAGCAATTTGCAAAGGCGATTACCCTCATTATTTCAATACTGATAAAAATTATACATATATAGGAAAAATTAGAAAATTTTAAAAAGTGGTGGCAAGATTTAAAAAGTTCTGGTTATGTTTATAATAACCGACTGGAGTTAATAAAATATTGCCAAGGGGATGTTAATATACTTAGGAAAGGTTGTATTAAATTTATGACTGATTTTATATTATTAATGGATGTAAACCCTTTCCTAGAAAGCTTTACTATAGCTCAAGCTGTAATGCTTGTTTATAGAAAAAAATTCCTTAAAAAGAATACAATGGGTATTGTACCTACTAATAATTATTCTTCAAAACAAAATCAATCATTTATAGGTTTGAAATGGTTAGTATACGAGAATGAAAAATGTAATGGGCAAATAAAATATGAAGTAATGTTACCAAATTGTGGTAATATCCAAGTCGATGGCTATAATTCCCATACAAATACGGTATATGAGTTTTTGGGGTGTTTTTATCATGGTTGTCCTAAATGCTTTTATAATAGATTTGCATTACACCATGGAGTTACATTTGATGATAAATACAATAATCTTTCTTATAGACTTGATTATTTAAAAAATAAAAATTTTATTGTAAAAACCATATGGGAATGTGATTTCAAAAAATATTTAAAGGAAAACCATAAGGAAAGTAATCTACTGGACACAAATCCGTTAATTTTGTATAGTTCTTTACAACCTCGTGATGTAATATTTGGAGGGCGTACTGAAGTGTTTAAGCTACATCATAAAATAAAACCTGGTGACAAAATTCGATATTTGGATTTTACTTCTTTATACCCTTTTGTAAATAAGAATTGTAAATATCCTATTGGGCATCCTAAAATTTATAATAGAGAGGAATGTAAGCATATCGCCGATATAACTAATATTGACGGTATAATAAAATGTAGCATCTTACCTCCAAAAGATTTGTTTATACCTGTTTTACCTTCAAGAATAAACAATAAATTACTTTTTGTACTGTGCAGGACGTGCGGTGAGACCGAAAATGTATTAGAAAATTGTACACACAATACGGACGAACGTAGTTTAATTGGTACATGGGCTTCTATAGAAATTAATATAAGTTTAGATAAAGGTTATACAATTTTGGAATTGTTTGAAGTATGGGAATACCAAACAACTATATATGATCCTATTACCAAAACAGGAGGTTTGTTTGCAGAGTACATGAATAGTTTCATAAAACTCAAACAGGAAGCAACGGGTTTTCCAAGAGAATGTAACACTCTAGAGGAGCAGAATGAATATATTAAAAAATATTTTAATACTGAAAATGTTCTATTGGATAAATCCAAAATGAATCCAAACCCATCTTATCGAAACACCGCAAAGTTATGCCTTAATTCGCTTTGGGGGAAACTAATTCAGAAAAATGAAATGAATCAAACCAGCGTAATATCTTCAATTGATGAATTCCAGAAACTTGTGCATTCGCCCGGTGTAGAAATTGAAGATTTGTATATAGCTGGAAAAGAACAAATATGGGTTAAGTGGAAATATACACACATTGAGTGTGCCCCACCGCTTAAACATGTTTCCCTAACTGTAGGTATATTTACAACGGCACATGCTCGATTAAAATTGTATGAGGAATTGTATAAGATAGGAAAGAATGTTCTGTATTGTGATACAGATTCCATTATCTTTGTTGAAAATAAAAATTCCTCATATAAACCTACCACAGGTAACTTCTTGGGAGAATTTACTGACGAATTAGCAGATTATGGCCCAAGAACATTTATTACTGAATTCGTTGCAACAGGTCCTAAATGTTATGCCTACAAATACTTTAATTCAGAAACCAAAAAAACGGGGGAAGTTGCGAAATGTAAGGGGGTAACATGCAGTATAAACAACAAGAAAATATTAAATTTCAATAATTTAAATAAATTGATTATGGATCCATCGAATACTGGTTCATACACAATACATGATGCCAAAAAAATAAAAAGAAAAAAGAATTTTGTTGTCGTTACAGAAAGTGAGAGCAAAAAATTTGGATTTACTTTTACCAAAAGAGTGTGTGTCGGAGACGATTTTGCAACAATCCCATATGGATATCAATTCCAAAATTAAATGTAATAACGAAAATTTAAAAAATATAAATTAAAATGTAACTACCGTAATAATAAAATGTTAAATGTAATAATCATAAAATTATAATGTATTGATATTTGTAGTAAAAAAACTTTTTGTTTGTTAGCGACAAAATATATTAAATATAAAAAATATGTGTTTTTTATTTATTTGCATTTTACATTTCACAAAGAGCGTTTGCTTATTAACTGCACAATAACAATAATAAAAAATAATGGGAAAACTAATATGTTTTGTTGATCTTCAGTTTGTACTAGGAAACGGACGTCACCATTTTGAAGGAAATGGCCGTACTTCAACAAGGTTCTCTAGTTCCAACACTATTTTCTTTCAAACCACCCTTTCCTCAAGAAGAACTAAATGATGAAACTACACAACAAGGCCTTTACATATATCACAATATCAACAATTTGCAGTGGAATGATGGTTTAATTTCTTACAACGAACTTCCAAATATTTTGAAAACTTATGCCAACCATAAAATTTATGTTAAAGGATTGCAGAAAAAAGTTTTTTTACGTCGATACTTACAAACATCAACAGAGATTATAGAGCTTGAAAATGATATACCTAAATTAAACTCTTTAAGAACATATGAGGTTTATTGTGAAATCCACTACAACAAAAATAAAAATAATAGATGTGCTGTTCAAAATTGTATGAATATGTATATGTACATGTTACAAAATAATAAAATAGATTATTAAATTTTATATATTTTTTATTAATTTCAAAAAAAAAGTTTTTACATTTCAATATTAAAATTAATTTTTATAAGATTTTCAAATAATTTACTGGAACAGTATATTGGTATTTCGAAAAATAATCGGGAATAGTTGCAGTGTACATGTGAAAGTTCCATTGGAATGTAATAGTCATCATATGATAATTGAAATACACCTTTGGCTTTACATTTTTCCAAATATTTGTTGAAATATTTTTTTATGTTGCATGTAGCATTGTTGTTGTAACTCATAACAATATTTAAAAAGTCGACTATATTTAAATATTGGTTATATTCTTTTTTAAACAATGCAACAATTTTTTTGTTGTTATTATTTTCGTTGTCCCAAGTAAAGTTGAATATCGATTTTGTTGTATTTTTTGCATCAATATTTTCTAGAAGAGCGTCTAAAATATCGACATCATTTGTAGAAACTTTTTCTTCTAATTTTTTGAAATTATTAAAATAATTTTCCCACTCTTTAAAAGAAATATATATAGGAATTTCCTTTACACGATGAAAGATAATTTCTGCCTCAAACGTATCAGCGCAGAATCCAACAACAACTTTACAGGTATGCTGTTCATTTAGGAAGTAAGTATAAGCCAATAATAAATTTTTTGGTATATTGCTTGACTTTTGTCGGACCTTCTTTTCTGTTGTTTTAATTCCTTCTGAAGAATTTCGTTTTCGGGTCTCCTTTGCAGCACTCATTTTAGTAGAAAATGAAAACTTTTGTGAAAATGTACACGCATTTATACATTTCCAGATCTGCACATTTGCAATTTGTTTTTGTATTTTTTATTATTATGTTTGTTTGTATGTTTAAAAAATTTTTTTAAACTCTATTAAAATATATTTATCGTTTTTTTCAAAATTATATCTATCAAAACTATTTAAAAAACGTTGCATGCTTTTGCCATTACATCTGTACCATAAATAAACACAACAATAATGACCGCATACATCCGAAAATGAACTCTGTAACCTTCGGCCGTTTACAATATAACATAATGAATTACGTTTTAAAAATTGCAAAAACTCGTTTTGTAAAGGTCGACGACCATATGAGTCAAAGTATTCTATACAACCCACAGATGGACATAAAATTGCTATCCAATGAGCGCCAGGTTTTGTGGAAGGATCTGTATTTACAACAATTATTGCAGGTCTTTTAATAAATTTCGGAATTTTATTTATGGCAAAAACTCCTTTAAAATATTTTCTAGTATATTTGTTGCATTTTAGTACATTAACAATTTGAAATGTATCCATATTATTCCAGAGTTGAAAAATCAATTACTTTTATATCTGCTTCCACGAAATGTTTTAAAAATTCGGTTTTGATCTTACCGTTTGTGAATAAAATATCAATTTTCTTAAATATATTTTGAAGTTCATTAGTTGTCTGTTCATTTGAAAAATTTCCAAATACATAATTGTCACTTTTATCTATATCATTTATTCCATCTGTTGTTGGATATTGATATTTAAATTCCTTACTAAAGATTTTACAAGACTCTTTTATTCCAGTAATAATAATAGATTTAACGAATATCGTATTCTTATTATTAGAGCAGAAACTCATATCAGCTAATGCATAATTTTTATAAACCATATTGTTGTTGTTTATTTAACTGTCAATTTTAAAATGTATTAAATCTGCTATTCCACCCTATTTATAGGTTTGTATATACGTTTCGATTCTTATCAATTTGTAAACTCCCATCAAACTCTCCATAAACAAGACATGTTACAGTCGTATTTAATGCTCTGGAAAACTTGGCTTCAATTCTAACAGTTCCTTGGTTCAATAAACTTTGACACGAATTATTTCCTGATAAATCTGGAGTTAAATCGAATGCAAGAATGTAAAAACCTTTGCTGAACATTGATTTTGTGATTTGATGGCCTCTGTCCGAATGATGAATTCCAGTTCCATTAAAAAGGGTATAATATGCACGTGTATCAAAACGATGTTTGTCAGCAAAACTAGTTTCAATTGGTAAATTCGGTATTTGAACGCCATTAACATATAGCATAAATTGTGTCATCTCAAAATGTTTGAAATTAAAAGGATTTTTTGAAAGTTTTCCAGTAAAAGCTTCATTATCCGTCATGCAAAATAGTATAGTATTGGGTAGTTGTCCTATGAAAACATTGTCAAGCGATATATTAGTACTACTTGATGGTACTGTGAATGATTTTATTTCAACACGTTTGTAATTGTATTTTGCATTCGCCTTTTCTAAAACAGCATTATGTGCAAGTAAAATACTAGGATTTACTGTGACATGTCTCATAAATAATGTAGCTTCAATTATTTTCATTTGACTTTCATCATTATCGTCAGAGAAAAAGTAAAAATCTGGTTTTTCCAAAGTTAGTAAAACTCTGACATCCACACCATTTATTAATAATGTGGGTTGATTAAACATATCAACATGGAGTTTACCCATCAATTCAACAACACCACTATTATTATATTGTTTTTTACGTTCTGAGGCACCACTATTTCCAGATTTGCCTACATCATGTTTATCTAACGACCAACCAGCACATTCTAAATGGGTATTGGCAGCATCATTTCCATAGTTAAGTAAAGACTCGATGTAAGCTCTATAATTATAATTGTTGTCAGATGAAGTAATATTTTTACCATTTAACTGAACATTGCATTGTTTAATCATAGAATGTAATAAATTGTTAACAATTGCCGGCTGGGCTATTAATTTAGGAGGTGTAGAAGTATCTTTATCATCATTCCACACTGATCCATCTTTCTTTAATATTTGTATTTTTAATTTTAAATATGTTGGTGACAAATCTCTATACGTATCGCCATGACCCAAAGAAACAAATTCTATAGTCGAAGAATTATCTAAAGAAGCAATTGGGTTATAAGCAACTTCTTCTGATTTTAAGATGCTTGATTGAATAGGTGGTGAACTAAATATATCTAACTCTGACTTCATGCACTCCAACATCCTTAATCAAAAATGTCTAATACTCGTTTTTTTATTTTTGCTTCTTCTTTTAACTTTACGTCTCTTCAATTTGAGACGTAAATGACTAGGTTTTGTAGAATTCTTTCTTTTTATAGCCCTCCTTTTACCTGAACCATACATCGTATGCAGTTTATTCACAGCTTCGCGTCTCAAATTTGTAAATGCTTCTTTACCTCTATCTTGTAACACTTCTTTCGGATTTGCTCCTGACGCAATATCTGATAAAACACCAATTCCACTTGAAACAGCTTGTTTTTGTAAAAAATTTAGACCTGATGATAATATACGCTTTATATAGCGAAATAACCCTCCGAAAACGTCTCCTAATCCTCGGCCTCTCTGATAATTTACAGCCGAATGAAACAGGGGTCCTATTTCTTCAATATTATCCCCTGTTTGAGATAAATAGTATTTAATATAATGACGGTTCATTGATTAATAATTAGAGTGTAACGATTTCTCTTTATTTATATTAATTTTTTATAAAATGTAATAATATTTTTGTAGCTATTACACTCCTGCTAAAATTTATATCAAATCCAAATTTATCAGCTAGTTTTATGGATATGTTATCAAAAACTTTTTTTTCAACATTATGATATTGTATACGTTTATATTTGATTATTGTTGATTCAAAAGAGTTTTTTGTTTCAATAATATTAAGAACTCGTACCTTTGAATCACCCACAAAACATGGTTCTATTATATCAGTGTACATAAACAACATTGCTGCTTTTGATATTGAAGTAAAATCGTTTAAAAATACTTCAAAAGCTTTGACAATTTTTGTTTTATGTGATCTAATATTTTTAACTTGGGAAAAAATAGTTTTCATAAAGCTTTAGACTGAATATGATCTGCTAATAGGAATCTTTACATCTATTTTAGGGCTAGTTACACACACTTCAATATATTTTGACTCTTTAATATCTAGAATTTTGTCCGGATCCTTATAATTTTCATCATCAGTGATAAAGGTGTAAATCTCCGAAATCAAATATCGTTCACATTCTTTTTTGTTTAAGCCTGGTCCCCCAGATATATTTTCAAGAAGTATTGGTAAAATAGAGGCTTTCCAGTCACATTTTACATCATCTTTGTTATATGGAATGTATGTTTTCCCTACGCCTAATTTATTTTTTTTCCGTACTTCCAATTATTATAAATGCACTTTCTTCATAATTTTCGTTATACCTATTCGGTATAAAATCGTTAATATATATTTCCGAAACACCTACTTTCCAATTATTATGTGTTAAATTAATTTCAGTTGGAAATTTATTTGTAAAACGTGTCAACGAGTTATTGTTATAATAATTATTAGAAGCATCACTCAAGAGAGTAATGAAAAAATCATCTGTTTGATTCATTTTTTTTATTTATAAGTTGTCCACTGTGAAAGATTTAATGGAGTTGTCGTTTTAGGTTTTAACTTATCTTTTTCTGATTTGGCTTGTAAATTATCCTTTTCTGATTTTAATACTTTTTTACGAACTGGGAATTTCAATAAAGTTTGAGCGGATGCTTTCTTAGTAGAAGAACGTAATTGACGATTTAAACTTGTATCTTTTTTAGGTCTTTCAAATATAGGTACTGAAATAATGTCACCTCCATCCGATTCAAACATACGTACATCTGACGAACCAATAGATTTCCTTTCTTTTATACGTTTTCCTGCTGGTGTTGCTGAGAGTGCTAAATTTAGTATTTCATCCTCGTTATCAAAAACTTCGTCATCCGTTTCGAATTCATCAAAATCTTTATCAGATGTTGGAATTATCTTACCAGGTGTAAATGTATACATATCGTTTTGGGGTTCATCTTGAGATGTAATTGCACATCTTGAGATGTAATTGCATCTGTTTGTATCCTTTTTCCTTTTTTTGTATGGGGTTCTGTTTGGGTTTGCATGTGTGATAAATTTTTATTTTTAGTATCTGTAATTTCTGGTTCTGTTTGCATACTCATATTTGACAATACTTTGTTTCTAACAGCCATTGTTTTATTAGAAGGCATGTGTTGTACTGTTTGTATGTGATGCGTATTGTTAGAGCTTTGTTTTAATTGTTGTCGCCTTTTATTTGCAAATTTTATTAGCTTTTGACGATATGTATACCATTTTTCACTATCTGATAATTTTTTATTTAAAAGTATGTCTTTCATACTTTTATCTAGGTATGAAAGTTCTACATCATTATTAAAATTATCCTTAAGTTTATTATAAAGTTCAGGTGGTATAACAATCATTCGTTGTAAATTATTCATCTTAATTTTTATTTTGAAAGTAAACTACCAATCAAACCTGATAATACTGTACCTATTAGCATAGGTAAAAAACCTCCTTTCTGTAAAATAACTTTTCGTTTTACTTGCAATGATTTTTTAGGACAAGCTAAACAACGCAATACCTTTTTATTTTTATTTAATTTATTATAAGTGTGATTAGACACTTTGTGATTTCCATTAAGCGTATTTATAGCAATTTCACAAATAGTTTTAATAACTTCCGGATCACAATTTTTTAGCAAAATTTGACGAAATTTTGGTTTAGAATTTTTTAATACATGTAAGATATGACGATTTGTTTTCAATCGTTTCATGTTTTTCAGATAGATCTGTTAATTGTTTTAACGTGCAATAACATTCAAAATAATTATTATTAAGTATATTTGATCTAAAACGAAATATATCGTTAATGTCTTGAGTTAAATCCAGTATAATATAACCATAAGGAATAGATGTCACCTCATTATATACTCTCAGAAATTCTTTGGAGTTTTCTGGATAAATTTGTTTCGCTAAAGGAGCTATTTGTGATTTGTCGCGAGGATTTTTAAAAAGAACCAAATATTTACAATTAAGTGATATATCTCGACAATGTTTTCCCTGATGAAACACATTTTGTGTAATTAAAATAACTGATAAATTTCTATGGTGTGAACCTTTTGTAAATAATTCACATACTTTTGTATTATAGGCATTTAACATTAAGTCATCCAAAACAATTAATATTGGTTCATTATTTTCATTTTTGATGTTTTCCGGAACTTCATTATGATATTCTAAATTTCTTATATTTTTTGGAACCGCGCTAAATTCAGGATTGCACCATAATATTTTTGTTGGCACCGGTTTAATAAATTTGTGTATATATCTAATCAACTTACAAATAAATGTAGTTTTGCCACAACCCGACGGGCCTGCTATCATCATGGTAAACGGATGATTAAAAACTATCATTTTTTTACATAAACTTTTTGAAGTTCTTGATAATAAAATCTTCCTTCAACCTCATGTCCCTTCAAGTCTTTCAATATAAATAAAGGATATGGTTCTCTATTTATAATTTTTTGTACTTGAAAAATTTCTTTTGTCCATTTTGGTGTATATTCATGCTCGAAAATTGCTTTTTTTTAACTATTCGTACATAGTCGTCTTGAAATATATTTACATTAATTTGTGGATCTCTCTTATGAAGATTTTTGTATATTTCATAGATTTGTTTCACATGGCTCTGATTAACGTCTGATGGTTTCATTTTTATTGTACTATGATAAGATTTGTTGTAAGAATTTACAAGGTTTGGTAATACATCGATATATCTCTTAGTTGAACTTTCAGTAAAATATTTAAACATTTTTTCTTTTATTGTACGATTGAATCGTTCAACAACTGCAGCTTTTTGGGTAGATAAAATAGTTGGAAAACGTTGTCGAATATTATTTTGTTTTAGATAATTTTGAAAATTTGAAATTTTGAATTCTTTTCCTTTATCTGATTGAATTGTTTTTGGTTTTCTACCACTTTGTTGAAGAATTTTATGAAAGTATTTTGTTATTTCTTTTCCAGTTTTATTTTTTATTGGTACTACCCAACCGTATTTTGAAAATACGTCAATTACCGATAGTAAAAATGTATAATTGTCATTTACTTTTTTATACATTTTCATATCGCATAGATCAATTTCCCATAATTGGTCAATATCTTGTAAAACATAATGATTCCTAGGAAATTTTTTCTTAACAGGATAATGTAAGGTATAAACATCTTGGGATTTAAGCCAGTTTTTGATTTTATTATGGCTTATTTTGTTATTTTTTAACGCAGCATGAAGTTTTGCAACAGAACCATATATGCTAGTTCCTGTTTTATTGTAGTACGTGTTTTTAATTTTTGAATTTGTGTTTCCCATAGGAAAGTAGAAAATAGTATAAATACCTCCACAAAATTTACATTTGCCTTTATATAAAAAATATCTTAAAATGACACTATTAAGTGATGAAGAAGAACGGTACAAAACATTTGAATTTTGGCCAAAAACTTTTGTAAGCAAGAAAGAGTTAGCATCAAATGGGTTTTTTTATTTAAACATGGGTGACATTGTAAAGTGTTACTACTGTAATGTTCAAATATCTCATTGGAATAGAGACGATGTTATTGCAGATGAACATAAGAAATATTCTTCTAATTGCTATATTTTTTCCGATGAGTACAAAATGAAAGACAACGAAGGCATGGATGTTTGTGGTACAACAGGTAGAGGGTCGATCAAGCAAGAAAAAAATCTAAATAACCCCAAAAACATAAAATATTTTTGTTATTGTGTAAGTAGTACGGATGTAGCAACTGAGTAAATCCCATACAAACTAATAAAGGACAGCCTGATTAACAGGTCGACTGTAATTCGCTTAACTGCTACAAACCCATTTAAGGCAATGTATTAAAAAGAGACGGCAATAGCACCTATTGGTTAGGAACTAGTTTTGGGGGCGTGAAAATCTGTAAAACAAATGTTCATCCATGTTAAAAATATGTAAGCTCAATTCACTGTTAAAGTGAATTTGCTCGCTACCTTCACTACTGAAGTAAATTTGTTCTATCAAAAATTTGTATTCTACATTCACTACTAAAGTAAATTTATTTTATAAAAAATTTGTAGTCTACATTCACTACTAATGTAAATTTATTTTATAAAAAATTTGCAGTCTACATTCACGGCTAAAGTAAATTTGTTCTATCAAAAGTTCTACATTCACTGCTAAAGTAAATTTGTTCTAAGAAAAATTCTACATTCACTGCTAAACTAAATTTGTTCTATTAAAAATTCACGGCTAAAGTAAATTTGTTCTAACAATAATTCTACAGTCTACATGCACTGCTAAAGTAAATTTGTTCTAACAAAAATTCTACATTCACGCGGATAAAGTAAATTTGTTCTATCAAAAATTCTACATTCACTGCTAAACTAAATTTGTTCTATCAAAAATTCACGGCTAAAGTAAATCTGTTCTAACAATAATTCTACAGTCTACATGCACTGCTAAAGTAAATTTGTTCTATAGCAGTTGTTGTGTTAACAGATTAAGTTAGGAACCTGTAAAAAAAAAAACCTGTATGACTGCATTTAGCTTGCTTGACTCTCTTTGTAAACAAAATAAACTTGTAAGCCCCGCCTTTGTAAACAAATCTAAACTTGTATGACCGCATTTTTTTTCACAACTGCAGGTTATCCTAAATTAACTTTTGTTTCAAAGAAAAAGAAAGAAAAAAAAGCTCATTGCACAACATGATAAACACATAAAATTCAAGTTGTGTTATCCCGCCTCTGTAAACAAAACAAACAAAAAAATCATTTAATATGCAAATCTGTGTTTTTGATTTCATTTCACTGTCTAGGTTAAGTTCATTATCATTAATAAAATAAGAAAAAAACAAGTTATCAAACACAATCATTTATTCAAATTTAAAAAAAAATTTCAGGCTAATATTATTTAAAAATATAAATAAATGATATCAAATTAAATAATAAACTTATGATACACATAATATAGTAAAAATATTGTGGTTTTTTGCATTGATTGATAGTTTTGTTAAATGTTATTCGTTCATATAAACCACATACATCTGTACCTTGGTCCTTTGTTAATGTCGTTTCTTTATAGGTATCAGAAAATACACGTTTTTGATAACAGTCATTGATGTGTTTTCAAAATATGGTTGGGTATACCCACTAAAAAATAAAACAGGTAAAGAAATAACTAAAATGTTTCATAGAATTCTACAAGAAAGTGGTAGAAAACCAATGACAGTTCAATCAGACAAAGGTAAAGAATTTAAAAATGTGAATTTCCAAAATTATTTAAAACAAAACAATATTCGTCAACGTTTTCCACAAATTCTATCAACACAAAAAGCTGCAGTTGTTGAACGATTTAATCGTACCATAAAAGAAAAAATGTTTAAATACTTTACAGAAACTGGAACAAAAAGATATATTGATATTTTACCAAATCTTATTAGAGCCTATAACAATTCTTATCACCATACAATTAAAATGAAACCATCAGAAGTCAACCATAAACATGTTAAACAGATTTATGATATTTACAGAAATCTACATCAAAATGACCCTCAAATTAATATAGATATATTTGTAGGAGATTTTGTACGTATAGTAAGAAAAAAAGCTATATTTGAACATGGATATACAGAAAAATGGACAAGAGAAATTTTTCAAATGTATAAAGTTATAAATAGACATCCATATCCTTTATTTATTTTAAAAGACTTAAAGGGACGAGAAGTTGAAGGAAGATTTTATTATCAAGAGCTTCAAAAAATTAATAAAAAATGAAAATGATAGTTTTTACTCACCCGTTTACAATGATGATAGCGGGGCCTTCAGGATGTGGTAAAACTACATTTATATGTAAATTAATTAGAAACATAAAACAAAATATTGAACCTGTACCAACAAAAATTTTATGGTGTAACCCTGAATTTAGTGCTGTACCTAAAAGTATAAGGAATTTAGAATATCATAATGAAGTGCCAGAAAACATTAGCAATGAAAATAACGAACCTATATTAATTGTTTTAGACGACTTAATGTTAAACGCTTACAATACAAAAGTATGTGAATTATTTACGAAGGGTTCACACCATCGAAATTTATCAGTTATTTTAATTACCCAAAATGTGTTTCATCAAGGAAAACATTGTCGTGATATATCACTTAACTGCAAATATTTGGTTCTTTTTAAAAACCCACGAGACAAGTCACAAATAATTCCTTTGGCAAAACAAATTTATCCTGAAAATTCAAAGGAATTTCTAAAAGTATATAATGAAGTAACATCAGTTCCTTATGGTTATATTATTCTAGATATGACACAAGATATCAACGATATATTTCGCTTTAGATCAAATATACTTAATTCAAATTATTTTGAATGTTTTTGTACATTAAAACAATTAACAGAGTTATCGGAAAAAAATGAAACGTTTGACAACAAACCGTCATATCTTACACGTATTAAAAAAATCTAAACCAAAATTTCGTCAAATTTTGCTTAAAAACTGTGATCCAGAAGTTATTAAAACTATTTGTGAAATAGCTATAAATACCCTTAATGGAAACCACAAAGTGTCTAAACAGATTTATAATAAATTAAATAAAAATAAAAAAGTGTTGCGTTGCTTAGCTTGTCCCAAAAAATCTTTGAAAGTAAAAAGAAAAGTTATTATACAGAAAGGAGGGTTTTTACCTATGTTGATAGGTTCAGTACTATCAGGCTTACTTGGAAGTTTGATAACAAAGTAGCTTTTTAGAAACATGAATAATTTACAACGGATGATTGTTATACCTCCAGAGCTTTATAACAAGCTAAAAGAGAATTTCAATAATGACGCAGAGCTTTCACACCTTGACAAAAGTATGAAAGAAATACTTTTAAATAAAAAATTATCA
Source organism: Empis stercorea (assembly GCA_949752835.1). NCBI lineage: Eukaryota > Metazoa > Arthropoda > Insecta > Diptera > Empididae > Empis > Empis stercorea. Next base: position 46,897,381 of record OX457085.1, read on the forward strand.
GATAATGAAAAATGGTATACATATCGTCAAAAACTAATAAAATTTGCCAACAAAAGAAGACATCAATTACAGCAAAGAGCTTATAATAACCCCAGCCACAACAATTAGAACACCCACCTTCTATAAACGCAAGTAATTTTACAAAAAAAATATTTTCAAGTATGAGCACCCAAACCGAACCAGTTACCAAAGAAAAAAGAACACAAAGAGTCTTAATTACACCTGAAGATGTGGTTGGGCAACACCAAAAACCTGAAAATGTTGATGTGCAACACCAAAACCTCGAAAACGATATGTATACATTTACACCTGGTAAGATAATTGCAACATCTGATAAAGATAATGCTAATTCTGAAAGGGATGACGAAGTTTTTGATAATGATGACGAAATACGAAATTTAGCACTCTCAGCAACCAACAGGAAAAACAGGAAAACGTATAAACGTATTCCAACAGGAAAACGTATAAAAGAAAGAAAATCTATTGGTTCAGCAGATGTACGTATGTTTGAAACAGATGAAGGTGATATTATTTCAGTGCCTATATTTGATAGACCTAAAAAAGATACGAGTATAAATCGTCAATTACGTTCTTCTACTAAAAAAGCATCCGCTTAAACTTTATTGAGATTCCCAGTTCGTAAAAAAATATTAAAATCAGAAAAGGATAATTTACAAGCCAAATCAGAAAAAGATAAGTTAAAACCTAAAACTGCAACTCCATTAAATCTTTCACAGTGGACAACTTATAAATAAAATGAATCAAACAGATGATTTTTTCATTACTCTCTTGAGTGATGCTTCTAATAATTATTATAACAATAACACGTTGACACGTTTTACAAATAAATTTCCAACTGAAATTAACTTAACACATAATAATTGGAAAGTAGGTGTTTCGGAAATATATATTAACGATTTTATACCGAATAGGTATAACGAAAATTATGAAGAAAGCGCATTTATAATAATTGGAAGTACGGAAAAAAATAAATTAGGCGTAGGGAAAACATATATTCCATATAACAAAGATGATGTAAAATGTGACTGGAAAGCCTCTATTTTACCAATACTTCTTGAAAATATATCTGGGGGACCAGGCTTAAACAAAAAAGAATGTGAACGATATTTGATTTCGGAGATTTACACCTTTATCACTGATGATGAAAATTATAAGGATCCGGACAAAATTCTAGATATTAAAGAGTCAAAATATATTGAAGTGTGTGTAACTAGCCCTAAAATAGATGTAAAGATTCCTATTAGCAGATCATATTCAGTCTAAAGCTTTATGAAAACTATTTTTTCCCAAGTTAAAAATATTAGATCACATAAAACAAAAATTGTCAAAGCTTTTGAAGTATTTTTAAACGATTTTACTTCAATATCAAAAGCAGCAATGTTGTTTATGTACACTGATATAATAGAACCATGTTTTGTGGGTGATTCAAAGGTACGAGTTCTTAATATTATTGAAACAAAAAACTCTTTTGAATCAACAATAATCAAGTATAAACGTATACAATATCATAATGTTGAAAAAAAAGTTTTTGATAACATATCCATAAAACTAGCTGATAAATTTGGATTTGATATAAATTTTAGCAGGAGTGTAATACCTACAAAAATATTATTACATTTTATAAAAAATTAATATAAATAAAGAGAAATCATTACAACATAATTATTAATCAATTAACCGTCATTATATTAAATACCACTTATCTCAAACAGGGGGTAATATTGAAGAAATAGGACCCCTGTTTCATTCGGCTGTAAATTATCAGAGAGGCCGAGGATTAGGAGACATTTTTGGGGGGTTATTTCGTTATATAAAGCCTATTTTATCATCAGGTCTAAATTTCTTACAAAAACAAGCAGTTTCAAGTGGAATCGGTGTTTTATCAGATATTGCTTCAGGAGCAAATCCCACAGAAGTCTTAAAAGATAGGGGTAAAGGAGCCTTAACAAATTTGAGACGCGAAGCTGTAAATAAAATGCATTCCATGTATGGTTCTGGAAAAAGGACGGCTATAAAAAGAAAGAATTCTACAAAACCTAGTCATTTACGTCTCAAATTGAAGAGACGTAAAGTTAAAAGAAGAAGCAAAAATAAAAAAACGAGTATTAGACATTTTTGATTAAGGATGTTGGAGTGCATGAAGTGAGAGTTAGATATATTTAGTTCACCACCTATTCAATCAAGCATCTTAAAATCAGAAGAAGTTGCTTATAACCCAATTGCTTCTTTAGATAATTCGTCGACTATTGAATTTGTTTCGCTGGGTCATGGCGATACATATAGAGATTTGTCATCAACATATTTAAAATTAAAAATACAAATATTAAAGAAAGATGGATCAGTGTGGAATGATGATAAAGATACTTCTACACCTCCTAAATTAATAGCCCAGCCGGCAATTGTTAACAATTTATTACATTCTATGATTAAACAATGCAATGTTCAGTTAAATGGTAAAAATATTACTTCATCTGACAACAATTATAATTATAGAGCTTACATCGAGTCTTTACTTAACTATGGAAATGATGCTGCCAATACCCATTTAGAATGTGCTGGTTGGTCGTTAGATAAACATGATGTAGGCAAATCTGGAAATAGTGGTGCCTCAGAACGTAAAAAACAATATAATAATAGTGGTGTTGTTGAATTGATGGGTAAACTCCATGTTGATATGTTTAATCAACCCACATTATTAATAAATGGTGTGGATGTCAGAGTTTTGCTAACTTTGGAAAAACCAGATTTTTACTTTTTCTCTGACGATAATGATGAAAGTCAAATGAAAATAATTGAAGCTACATTATTTATGAGACATGTCACAGTAAATCCTAGTATTTTACTTGCACATAATGCTGTTTTAGAAAAGGCGAATGCAAAATACAATTACAAACGTGTTGAAATAAAATCATTCACAGTACCATCAAGTAGTACTAATATATCGCTTGACAATGTTTTCATAGGACAACTACCCAATACTATACTATTTTGCATGACGGATAATGATGCTTTTACTGGAAAACTTTCAAAAAATCCTTTTAATTTCAAACATTTTGAAATGACTCAATTTATGCTATATGTTAATGGCGTTCAAATTCCGAATTTACCAATTAAAACTAGTTTTGCTGACAAACATCGTTTTGATACACGTGCATATTATACTCTTTTTAATGGAACTGGAATTCATCATTCGGACAGAGGTCATCAAATCACAAAATCAATGTTCAGCAAAGGTTTTTACATTCTTGCCTTTGATCTAACGCCAGATTTATCTGGAAATAATTCTTGTCAAAGTTTATTAAACCAAGGAACTGTAAGAATTGAAGCCAAGTTTTCAAGATCTTTAAATACGACAGTAACATGTATTGTTTATGGAGAGTTTGATGGTAGTTTGCAAATTGATAAAAATCGTAACGTATATACAAACCTATAAATAGGTTACCACAATTGAAGTTCATCAATATTATATTTATCAATGGTATAAAAAATAATTTTTACAACATTTCGTTGAAGGAGAGACAAAAATTTTTGATTTCTCCGTTTTGGTATACTATGGACACAGTACAAATAACAAATATATTAAAATGCAACAATTATACCAGAAAAATATTTAGAGGAGTTTTTCCTTTAAATAAAATTCCAAAAACTATTAAAAGACCCGCAATAATCGTTGTAAATACAGATCCTTCAACAAAACCTGGAGCTCACTGGATTGCAATTTATTGTCCTTCTGTAGGCTGTATAGAATATTTTGATTCATATGGTCGAGAACCTGGTCAAAACGAGTTTATACAATTTTTAAAACGTAATTCAAATTGTTATATTACAAATGGCCGTCAATTGCAGGGATTAATGTCGGTTGTATGTGGTCATTATTGTTGTGTTTATTTATGGCACCGATGTCATGGAAAAAGCATGCAAGGTTTTTTAAATAGATTTGACAAATATAATTTTGCAGAAAATGATAGAAGAATTTTAAACATGTTTAAACAAGTTTTTATTCATGTTAACAAAAGTAAAAGTAAAAAATCCAACAATAAAAGACAAATCTGTAAATCTGGAAATGTATAAAATGCTTGTACGTTTTCATAAAAGTTTTATTGTTCTAAGATGAATACTGTGAAAGAGACAAAAAACGCAATTCTTCAAAAGGAATTTGGACCACCGTTGAAAAAAGGCTGAAAAGCAACAACAAGAGCAACAAGTTAAATATTAATCCAAAAAATTTACTGCTGTCTTACACTTACTTCTTGAATGAGAATCATACTTGTAAAGTTATTATCGGATTTAACGCTGATACCTTTGAAGCTGAAATAATTTTCCATCGTTTTAAAGAAATTCCTTTATACATTTCTTATACAGAATGGGAAATTTTTTTTGACAATTTTAAGAAATTAGAAAAGCAAAGTTCTACAGATGACGTTCAAATAATGCAAGATCTTTTGAAAAATATTAATTCACCAACTTCAGAAAAAATATTAATAAACTTTAATACAGACAAAAACAATAACAACAAAATTTTTGTAATGTTTAAAAATGAGCATCAGCAATTTTTGAATATAATAGAGTTTTTGAATATTGTCATGTCGTACAACAACAATGCCTCCTGCAATGTAAAAGAATATTTCAACAAATATATGGAAAAATGTAAAGCACGAAATTTATTTCAATTATCATTTGACGACTATTACATTCCAATGAAGCTTTCGCATGTACACTGCAACTATTCCCGCTTGTTTTTCGAAATACCAATATACTGTTCAAACAAATTAATTAAAAACTTAGTAGATTTTACTTTTAATATTGAAATGTAAAAAAAAATTTTTTTTTTTAATAAAAAATACACTTTAATAATCAATACATATTCACACAGTTTCGTACAGCACATCTATTATTTTTGTTGGTGTTTGAATGAATATCGCAATAAGACTCATAATTTTTTAAAGAGCTTAATTTAGGTATTTCATTTTCGAGCTCTATAATATCTGTTGTAGCTTGTTGTAAGTATTGATGTAAAAAAACTTTTTTCTGTAATCCTTTAACATAAATTTTATGATTAGCGAATGTTTTCAAAATATTTGGAACATCGTTGTAGGGGATGAAACCATCATTCCATTCCAAATTGTTAATGTTGGACCTTATGAAATTTCCTTGTTGGATATCTTCATCATTCAATTCGTCTTTAGGATAGGGTGGTTTAAAATAATAAAGTGTTGGAATCATGGAACCCTGACAAAGTACTGCTAATTCTTTTAAAAAATGGTGACGTCCCTTTCCTACTACAAACTGAAGATCAACAAATAAGACATTATTTTCCATTATTTTTTGTTTTGATTTAAAAAACTGCAAACGTTCTTAGTGAAAGGAACAACTAGAATAAATGTATACAATATATTTTCAATCAATATATACTATATATATAATATACTATATATATAATATAACTTTCTTTAAATAAAATAAAATAAAAAATCTTGTATTTTTTAAAAACATTTTAATTGCAATACATATTCATATTAAATAATTTTTTTTACATAAAAGATTCTTAACTATATTATATTTTGGAATTGATATCCGTATGGTATTGTCTCAAAATCATCTCCGACGCATACTCTTTTTGTAAATGTAAACCCAAATTTTTTATTTTCGCTTTCAGTAACAACTACAAAATTCTTCTTCCTTTTAATCTTCTTTTCATTGTGTATTGTGTAAGTGCCACTAGACATAGGATTTATAATAAGATTTTTTAAATTATCAAAGTTTAAAATTTTTTTGTTTGTCAAGTTACATGTAACACCTTTACACTTGGCAACTTCTCCACTTTGGTTTGTCTCTGGGTTAAAGTATTTGTACGAATAACATTTAGGACCCGTGGATACAAATTCAGTTATATAAGTTGTTGAACCATAATCTTCTAATTCATTAGTGAATTCTCCTAAAAAATTTCCTGTAATAGGTTTATACGGCGAATCTTTATTTTCTACAAAGATGACAGAGTCAGTGTCGCAGTACAAAAGATTTTTTCCTATTTTATTAAGTTCTTCATACAACTTTATACGGGCATGTGCCGTTGTATAAATACCGACAGGCAACGAAACATTTTTCAGTGGTGTTGCACACTCTGTATTTAAATATTTCCAATTTAATAAAATTTGTTCCTTACTGGCTATATACAAATCTTCAATTTGTACCCCTGGGGAGTGCACAATCTTATTAAATTCATCAGTTGAAGATATTACGCTTGTCTTCATTAAATGCAGTCTTTGTATCAACTTACCCCAAAGGGAGTTAAGGCATAACTTGGAAGTGTTACGATATGACGGGTTTGCAATTATTTTAGATTTTTCCAATAAAACATTTTCTCTCTGATGATATTGTTCGATAAAATTTTTTTGTTTTTCTGGAGTGTGACAGCCGCTTGGAAAACCACTAGCTTCCTGTTTAAGTTTTATAAATGTATTCATATATGTTGCAAACAAACCTCCGGTTTTGGTAACTGTATCGTATGTTGTTGTTGCATATTCCCATACTTCGAACAATTCCAATATTTTGTATCCTTTTTCTAAACTTAACCTAATTTCTATAGATGCCCATGTTCCTACTAAACTACGTTCGTCAGTATTGTGAGTACAACTCTCTGTAACATTCTCATTTTCACCGCAAGTTTTACATAGTACAAAAAGTAATTTTTCATTAAGTCGTATTGGTAAGACAGGAATAAACAAATCTTTAGGAGGTAAAATCCGACATTTGATGATACCGTCAATTGCTGTAATATCGGTTATATTTTTACATTCGTGTTTATTATAAATTTTAGGATGACCGATCGGATAAGTACAGTTTTTATTTACGTAAGGGTATAACGAAGTAAAATCTAAATATCGAATTGTTTCACCAGGTTTAGTTTTATGGTATAGTTTAAAAACTTCAGTACGGCCCCCAAATATTGCCTCTCGAGGTTGTAAAGCACTATATAAAATTAAATGATTATTGTTTAAACTTTTGTCTACAATAGGATTTTGTTTTAAATATTGTTTAAAGTCACATTCCCACATAGTTTTAATATTAAATTTTTTCTCTTTCAGAAATTTGAGTTTCAACAAACTATTGTCGTAACGAGTTTCAAATGAAGCACCTTTTTGCATTTCAGATCTGTTAAAAAAACATTTAGGACAACCGTGATAATAACAACCTAAAAATTCGTATACAGTATTTGTATAGGTATTGTAACCATCAACTTGAAGACCACAGTTTGGTAGAACTACCTCAAACTTAATCTGACCATTAACATTATTATTTTTAGATATTAACCATTTTAAACCTATAAATGATTGGTTTTGTTTAGAATTATAATTATTAGAAGGTATAACACCCATTGTATTCTCAATTAGAAATTTTTTTCGATATACAATCATTACGGCTTGAGCAATTGTAAAACTTTCTAGAAAAGGGTTTACATCCATTAAAGATATAAAGTCATTCATGAATTTAAGGCATCCCCTTCTAAGTATTTGAACATCCGTTTTACAATATTTTATTAGTTCGTTACGGTTATTAAATATATAATTACGACTTTTTAAGTCTTGCCACCATTTTTCAAGTTTTTGCAATTCGCTTGAACTTAAACTTTGTGTGGCAAACATATCTAGTTCAGGAATTTCACCAACATAATTATAATTTTTTTCTGTATTAAAAAAGTGTGGATAATCCCCTTTATGAATTTCTTCTAAACCAAACGTTTTCGGAAATTTTGACAATGGTATTGGTAAAAAATTTAAGGAATCAATAAAATGTATATGTGTATCAAACGTTATTTTGAGAATTTTAAAACCTCCTATAATGGGAACAACATGTTTATTTCTTTTTAATAATTCTGTAAATATAAACTGACCATCGTAGCTTTTAAAATTATGTGCTATACAGCAAATTTTACGTCTCTCATTTGCGTTGTTATTTACCAAAAAATCAATAAAAATTTTTATACAATTACCATCTAAATTGTTTTCAAATATGTGCACCCTTTTTTTGCAATTTTGACACTCAAAGTCGTCATTATCATGTTGATAACAATAATGACAAACCATGTTAGCAATACATAAATTTGGTACATGACGATAACTGTTTACGTCAATAGTTTGGTCTTGAGTACATTCAATATCATAAAAAACTAACGTATATTTAAGAGGTCTTTTTTTTTATAAGGTTTAATAAAACATTGATGGTCTCTATCGACTAGCTTATTACAAATCTCACAATTTTTTTCATCACATACATGAGATTTATGCATACGTTTTTCAAGATCGTAATATTTTAGGCACTTTTCACAAACTTTAATTATGTCACAAACAATACCTTTACCGTACCTCGTTGTTTTATGATTACTGTAACAGTTTTGACCTCTAAATGATCTTAGACATGTGTCACACTTTAATAGATTTTCAACAAAATCACATGGTGGAAATGTTTTACAATATTTACACAATTCTTTGCATACGTGTCTATTTGAATAAAGCTCATTACAAAAACGACATTCGTTTTGTTTACCATAAAAGGCTTTAACGTTTTTTAAAGTAACATAATGTTTACATATTTCAAAATAAAATAAGTTAATTTTTTTCTCCTTTTCCTTGCAATTGAATTACGTTTTTGTGATCTTTTTTATCCAAATACACGTTAATATTATATTGTGGTAAATATTTTTGGAATGTAAATATATCCTCAATATTACAACCGTTATCATTGGGAACTACATTTGATTTTTTCAAAAGTTTCTTTACTTCTCCGGATAATAATTTGGAATTTTTTCGTAAACATTTTTTTAATGCTTCATTATTACCATCAGCCAGATATTTACCGATAATAATTGATTGTGCTAAGCAATTATTATGTGATCTGGAGCCTACATCAATTATACTTGTCTTACGCTTTAAAATTTCGGATTCAGACATGTGAGAAGGGTTTAACCATCCTTTACCGTTTTGTACTTCAATTATTTTAACTAAAATTTCTATCAAATTAGTAGAAAGAAAACTCTGATTTGATTGAATAACTGCTGATAATAAGTCAGTAATCATTTGTGAAGTGATAGTTTCTACTTTTTTAAATGGTAGTCCGATAGGTCTTGTATTTGTAATTGAGGGAATTGAAATTTGGATCCCCATTAAGTCGTTGGCTTTTACATCTTTTTTAACTATGTCTAATATGTTTTGAAAACATTTATCTAACCAGTCAATAATTGTTTCAGAATCGTCGATAAAATCGTTTAACTTAAAAGTAATATTTTTAGTTTTAACCTTAAATTTAGAACTAAACCCCTCATTTTGTTTGATAAAAAAAACATACGTTTTTTTACTACCAGCTATTTGTATTAAGGGTGCGGATGTTGATGGTTCAGCTGTGCTCGTACTCGATGTTGATGGTTCAGCTGTACTCGTACTCGTTGATGTTGATGGTTCAGCTGTACTCGTACTCGTTGATGTTGATGGCTCAGTTGTACTCGTACTCGTTGATGTACCATCTGTTATCCTTCTTTGAATTATTTCTTCAATACGGGATTGTCCTGCAATATGTTCTTCCATTTCGATATTGTTTGTTTCAGTAAAATTTCTGATAAGAACCGACAAATCTCTCAACAGTCCAATAAGATTTGCGGATAAATTTCTTGATGTCTATTTAAACAATAACATTAGTTTTTTAAGTTTTGTTTTCTTTTTTGTTGCTAGAATTATTTTTTGAACTTACAATATCCATTATAAATAATAATGTTGTTTTTTTAAAAAAAATTATTTACAATTATTTATTTGAATGTTTGTTTTATAAAATTCGTTTAAAACTGCTCAGCGTCTTCCTTTTATATACAAAAATATGTTGCAACTTGTTTGAAAACTTTTTTTTTGTTAGTTTAAAAAGTTCAAAAAAATGGGTTTTTTTAATAATGATTATTTTGTTTAATGAATACCAAATATTCTTACTTAATTATATATTATGAATATTTATGAATATTAAACTTAATAAAAAAATCTACCTTATAGTATTATTTATGAATTAAATCAATATTTTATTATCAAAACATTGTTTTTTTTTAATAAAATTTTCCACGGGTCTTGACCTCAAAAATGTTAAAACTTAAATTTAATTAATTATAAATAAAGTTATTATTATTATTATTATGATTCATATAATTTGTTTTTTTCTTTCTTTAGAACGATATATAATGTCGATGTATAAAAAATATAATGTCCTGGTTTTCTTGTTTCTTGTTGGTTTTTAATTGTAATTAGTTTATTAACTTCAAAAAATTTGAGATCCTTTGTATCCTTTGTACGATTAATTTTGTATTTTACCAAAAAATATTATTTGTCTTTGTTTTAAATTTTTTTTGTGAGTCAATACAAATTTATTATACATATATATACATATATATATATGTAGCCAAACAGATTTACCAAATTCAAGAGGTCCTTTGTTTGTATAATTTTGTATTTTACCAAAAATATTATTGGTCTTTGCTTAAATGCATTTTTTTAGAATTTTTTTGTATAAAACATGGTGAAAATTTTATGTATCTTCAGTGTTATAACACAGTTCTGAGACATATACATATTATCCTGACAAATAATGGTAAGTGTCTTTTTAGGATATAAGTTATTTTAAATTTTTTAATTATTTTTAATTATATATATTTTCAGGCAGACTTCATAAATACATTAAATGCTGTTGGTTCAAAACCATCTGTGTCCAAACCAATTATAAAATCAGCTGATCTTATAATTGGGATGGAATATAGAGTTCATGATATAACAACTTTCAAGACGCGTTTTGGTAAAAAACTAGTAGCCTGTTTAGATGACTACATATATTTTTTGCCAAACAGATTTACCAATGTTTTTGCAGGAAAACTAAAAAATGAAATCCCTAGAAATCTTCACATGATTTTGGATAAGAGGGAAGAAGATAAATTCAATACTCCCATATTACGGTTTATCATTAAAGAGTAAATGGTAAGAATAAAAAAATTTTTGTATAAAATTACACAAATATACAAATGTTAATTTTAACAATTTTTTTTAAATTTATTTATTTTCCTAGGTGAAAAAAAATCCAGATTGCAGGTATGTGGTTTATATGAACGAATAACATTTAACAAAACTATCAATCAATGCAAAAAACCACAATATTTTTGCTATATTATGTGTATCATAAGTTTATTATTTAATTTGATATCATTTATTTATATTTTTAAATAATATTAGCCTGAAATTTTTTTTTAAATTTGAATAAATGATTGTGTTTGATAACTTGTTTTTTTCTTATTTTATTAATGATAATGAACTTAACCTAGACAGTGAAATGAAATCAAAAATACAGATTTGCATATTAAATGATTTTTTTGTTTGTTTTGTTCACAGAGGCGGGATAACACAACTTGAATTTTATGTGTTTATCATGTTGTGCAATGAGCTTTTTTTTCTTTCTTTTTCTTTGAAACAAAAGTTAATTTAGGATAACCTGCAGTTGTGAAAAAAAATGCGGTCATACAAGTTTAGATTTGTTTACAAAGGCGGGGCTTACAAGTTTATTTTGTTTACAAAGAGAGTCAAGCAAGCTAAATGCAGTCATACAGGTTTTTTTTTTACAGGTTCCTAACTTAATCTGTTAACACAACAACTGCTATAGAACAAATTTACTTTAGCAGTGCATGTAGACTGTAGAATTATTGTTAGAACAGATTTACTTTAGCCGTGAATTTTTGATAGAACAAATTTAGTTTAGCAGTGAATGTAGAATTTTTGATAGAACAAATTTACTTTATCCGCGTGAATGTAGAATTTTTGTTAGAACAAATTTACTTTAGCAGTGCATGTAGACTGTAGAATTATTGTTAGAACAGATTTACTTTAGCCGTGAATTTTTAATAGAACAAATTTAGTTTAGCAGTGAATGTAGAATTTTTGATAGAACAAATTTACTTTATCCGCGTGAATGTAGAATTTTTGTTAGAACAAATTTACTTTAGCAGTGCATGTAGACTGTAGAATTATTGTTAGAACAAATTTACTTTAGCCGTGAATTTTTAATAGAACAAATTTAGTTTAGCAGTGAATGTAGAATTTTTGATAGAACAAATTTACTTTATCCGCGTGAATGTAGAATTTTTGTTAGAACAAATTTACTTTAGCAGTGCATGTAGACTGTAGAATTATTGTTAGAACAAATTTACTTTAGCCGTGAATTTTTAATAGAACAAATTTAGTTTAGCAGTGAATGTAGAATTTTTCTTAGAACAAATTTACTTTAGCAGTGAATGTAGAACTTTTGATAGAACAAATTTACTTTAGCCGTGAATGTAGACTGCAAATTTTTTATAAAATAAATTTACATTAGTAGTGAATGTAGACTACAAATTTTTTATAAAATAAATTTACTTTAGTAGTGAATGTAGAATACAAATTTTTGATAGAACAAATTTACTTCAGTAGTGAAGGTAGCGAGCAAATTCACTTTAACAGTGAATTGAGCTTACATATTTTTAACATGGATGAACATTTGTTTTACAGATTTTCACGCCCCCAAAACTAGTTCCTAACCAATAGGAAGTGCTATTGCCGTCTCTTTTTAATACATTGCCTTAAATGGGTTTGTAGCAGTTAAGCGAATTACAGTCGACCTGTTAATCAGGCTGTCCTTTATTAGTTTGTATGGGATTTACTCAGTTGCTACATCCGTACTACTTGTGTATCTATTATAAGTTTGATATTTAATTCCATATCAATGTTGTATTTATTAAATAAATGAAATAATAAACAACATAACTGTGTTTTTTTTTCAACTGTTTACAAATACTACCGCATACACTATTTGCATATTATTAACCATATATATATTATTTCTTGTTGAACACTGAATAATATATATCGCTTGTTTACATTTGCAATACAGGTTTTCAATATTATGACGTCTTTTTTTCTTGTTTTTTTTTTTTGTTATTGTGTATGAATATTAGTGTATTTTTTCTGTTATTTTCATTAATATTTTATAATCAAAATAAAGCTTAAGCTTTCACTTGACCTTGTATTTAAATATTAGTATCAATCTGAAAAAAATATAATATCAAGTTTATACATTAAATAATCTGAATATAGAAATTTTCAATTTTTCTGTTGACAAACAGTAGGTTATTCAACTGAATAATATATTTTACATATGCAATACATGTTTTCAATATTATGACGTTTTTTTTTCTTGTTTTTTTTTTTTTTGAGATTGTGTATGAATATTACAAATAACTTCTGAACCATTCTAGCGCCTGTTACCTTTGTTTTATTTGCAAAGGCGGGACTATAGTTATTGCGCGAATAAGCACAAAACAAAAATACAAAAATTATTTATATGCGCTGGCGCAATACTATCAGAAAAAATCACAAATACACAAATATTCGGGAAATATCATCAAAAAGATCATCAACCACGACGCCCACTCTAACAGACTTGTTTACAGTTTTTGGTTAGTCACCATACAAATCTATACTAAAATCATTTTTACACTAGCGGTACATCCAGAGCATTTTTACTCCAGCGGTACATCCATTGTTTACAGTTTTTGGTTAGTCACCATACAAATCTATACTAAAATCATTTTTACACTAGCGGTACATCCAGAGCATTTTTACTCCAGCGGTACATCCAGATCTGTACATTATTTACAGACTGCACGGCAAGCCCAACCCACGAATTCATATTCTGACCAACCAAAAATACAGAAAGACTAGCCGTCTCTCATCACCTGTCTCTTTATTACACACAGCAAGTATTATTTCTAGAACGGTTGTGTGATTTTGGCTTCTGTTAAGCATGTCGTCACTATTGTACGTAGTATATAATTCGATCTAAGGGGGGCTTTATACTACTTACGTAGTATTAGGAAAAATTTTGATTTGTTTTACTCACATCTTGCTGCTTTAGATCATTTACCAGATATTATATTTCTTTCTGAAATATGGATTTTTGAATCTGAAATTTCTGATTTTAGTATTCCAAATTTTACTTTAGCTGCTAATTGTAATGAGAGACTTACTCATCGGGAGGGATCACGGTATTTTATAGAAGTGACATGAAATGTGAAATAACTAAATGCAATTTAATTAGTGCTGACGTGATTGCTTTAAATTGTAATATTTCTGGCTCTAAATATTGTTTTGTTGGCGTGTATAGATTACACAAATTTAGTGTAGGTGTCTTTTTGGAGGAGTTTTCGCCTGGAAAGGCAAAACAACAAAAATTTAATACTAATAGGTGACTTTAATATTAATCTTTTAGCGAATGTGCCAGATGTAGATAATTTTCTTTCTGTTTTGGCTTCTTTTGGTTTAAATTCTCTGGTGTCTAGTCCTACTCGTGTATCATCTATGTCTTGTTTAGACAACATTTTTTTAAGGCTACATAGAAGTTATAGTATTACTTATAAAACTGCTATATTGGATCTGCAAATTACTGATCATTGTTTAATCACTATTCAATTAAATCATAATATTTCTAGGAAAAAGCTATGTGTTAATAATAAAATTCGGCAAATTGATTTTATGGCTTTAAAATCTGAATTAAATTTAGAATTTTGGGAAGAAGTTTATACAGCAGCTGATCCATCTACGGCTTTTAACATTTTTCTGGACAAACTTCAATTTCATATATCAAATTGTAGTAAAAATATTATTAGTCATAATAACAAAGACAAAAGACTAAAACCTTGGATGACTGTATCGTTATTAAAAAAAATTAAAATGAAAAATATGTTAAGAATACGAGTTAAAAAGCATCCTGATAATTCAAGATTAAAAATATATTATGGTAAGTTTTGTAGGGAATTGAAATGTGAAATAGCATTGTGTAGAGATAACTATTACAGTGACCGATTAACAGAAAATTTAGGTAATACAAAAAAAGAATGGCAAGTTATTAATGAAATTCTTAATAATAATGATTCGAAAGTTGATATTGTTTTGCATGACAAGAAAGAAGTTGTATCTAATCCAACAGATGTTGCTAATCTATTTATTAATTATTTCTCTTCAGTAAGTAGTACACTATTTAATACAGAAAATACCAATAATAATGCTCCATCTTGTGCTTGTCATTGTAATAATATTGTACAAGAACACTTCAATTCGGAAAGTTTTTTCTTTGTTGATTTCTCTGCATCAGAAATTCACTAATTATAATGTCTCTTAAAGGTTCTAATTCTGTATCTTTTGATAACATTTCAAGAAAATTACTAAAATATATTTCTTTGCAAATTGTAGACGTGTTATGCTATATTTTTAATTTTAGCATTCAGAAAGGTATCTTTCCAGATTAACTAAAAAATGCAATAGTAATTCCATTACATAAAAAAGGTGAAACTACCTCTTTAAATAATTACAGACCTATTTCACTTTTGTCCGTTTTTTAAAAAAAATTCGAAAAAGGTTTGAAGACCAGAATTTCATCATTTTTTGACAAAAGTGGCTTTTTTAGTACTTTTCAATTTGGGTTTAGGTGTGGTAGTTCAACAGAAGATGCTCTGATAAAGTTATGCAGTTAAATTTACACATCTATTAATGATTTCAAAATTTCTGCAGCTTTATTCATAGATATTACTAAAGCTTTTGATATGGTAGATCATTCTCTATTGTTAAAAAAATTATATAATGCTGGATTTAGGGGTTTCATGCATGATTGGATTGCTTCCTATCTGAGTAATCGAAAACAAAGAGTTAAAGTTAAAGAAATGCTTAGTTCGCAAAAAATTGTGAATATTGGTGTACCACAGGGCTCTGTGTTAGGGCCTATATTATTTTTAATTTTTGTTAATTTATTGTTTTTACAGCGTTTTAATGGTAAAATAACAGCTTTTGCTGATGACACTGCCTTTTCTTATGAAAGTGATAATCATTTTAATTTATTTGCAAATATAAACCATGATCTGGAAATCCTTAGGCGTTGGTTCAAGTTTCATAGATTAGCTATTAGTGACAAAACCAAATACATGTTATTTAATATATCGGGAACTGTTTGTGATAGTATGTCTCTTGAGTATCATTCGCCTTATTGTATAAAATATCGTTTATGTAACTTTTGTGAACATAGTAGATTTGATCAAATTTTTTATGAAAATGTGAATTGTCACTCTGATTGTTTTGAAATTGAAGGTGTTGATAGTTTTAAGTACATTGGTGTATTTATGGATGTTAAACTAAACTGGAAAGATCACACTGAATACTTAAAAAAATATCTTAATATAGTAGTTCGTCAAATATATCATCTAAGCCTATACTGCCCTTTGCGTATATTAAAGCTTGTTTATAATGGCCTATTTAAATCTAAGATTCAATACGGCATAAGTTGCTGGGGTGGTACAAATTTCAATCAAATTCAACACTTATTAATTAAGCAAAAACATGCTATTCGTGTGTTGTTGAAGGTGAATCGTTTGACTCCTAGTTTTGATCTTTTTAGGTCCCTTGGAATTCTTCCTTTAAGACACCCATATTATTTCAAGGTTTTAAAATTGTTTTTTTAATAGAATCGATGGTAATCATAATTTACGAATTAATACAAGCAACTTTGTTATAAGATTATTGCACCTCGCCTTTACAATAAATTACCTTATGTTTATCGATGTGAAAGAGTAGAATCAAAATTTCTAAAACAAATAAAACTATGGCTTTTTGAGTTTAATTCTACTCAAATTGAACAATTACTGAAGCCTTTAACTTGATTCTTTTTTTATGTTCGTTGGGTTAACTATTTGAGCATGTATTTTTTATTCTAAATTAATTATTATATATTTTGTTTTTTGTTTATTTTTATACATTTGTTTTACATATTTTATTTTTGGTTAGATTATTAATTTTAATTCTAATTTTTTATTAATAATTCATTTTTGTTACAATTTTTTTTTTGATTATTAAATTTATATTTTATATTTAATTTCTTGCTTTTTGGCTTAATTTTTGATATTTTGATATTACCTCATCATTATTTTATAAATTTTATTTTTTCTTTCAAATTACTAAAAGAAATATGTTACATTCGTCACTTATCTACAGATAACAGAATGTTCCTAACTATTTCTTATACTAAATTTAATTTAATTGTTTTTTTAATTTTATATTGGTAAAGTATCATCAAACCTAAAGTTTATAATTTAATATATTTTAAATATATTTCGTTTGTACTTTTATTTTACCATATTTTGATCTTATATTTTAAATTTTTTTGATATGAAATAAAGATACTTTTTATTATTATTATATTATTATTATTAGATATGTTAAGGTTAGTAATTTTAAGAGAATTGTTTAGTGAATTTATATATGTTAATTTTCAATTAAATGAAATATATGAATTTGATATAAGAAAATCGGAAATTCAAAATATTAATAGAGATTTAATAGAAATATTAATGGAAGACATTTAAGTGAATATTAGAGCTCATATACCTGGAAATGCGGATATGCCTAGTATAGATACAATAAATATTCAAAATCAAAATGGTTGGATGATGAAAGAGTTATATATTTTCATCATAAAAGTTTAATAATAATAAAGTAATGAAACATTTAGAAAACCATTTCCGGAAAATCAAAATTATTCAATATATAAAAATAATAATTCAAAATTTAACAGTAAAGCCCGATTTACACTGAAGACATTATTGTCTTCAGAAGAGTATGTCTTGTGAAGACAGAATTAATCGCAAGACAAAAAAAAGTTGTTGCGTTCACACTATGGATAGAGATGACATTTTTGAAATTTTGTCACACATGTCTTCTGGAAGACACAATCGATAAGACAGATCTTGAAGACATTGCGTTCACACTATGATGACAGCACACAATGTCTTCAAATATGTCTTTTCAAAAATGACATTTTTGTGTTGTGTTCGTTCAGAGTACAGACATAAATAGAGAAAATAGTAGAAGTGGCAGATGAGTACGAAAATTATGTAGGTAAAATAAATGAATATATGTATAGTTCAGTCGTAAATTGTATTTCGCCATGAATAAACGTGCTGCTGCTGCGATAGTTGTCGTATTATTGTTGGAAGAGGAAGAAGAAGAACAAAGGCAAAAACGACGCGCTATTATTCGTGAGCATTGGGTGTCACCATTTCTTAAAACGCACGAAGAAAGGGGTTTTTTCAAAGATTTATAGGGCATGTTGCGGTCTGGTGATCCAAAATTATATAAAAAAATTTGTTCGCATGAGTGCCGAAGTCTTATTAGCAATGGTAGGCCCACAAATAGAGAAAAAGGATAAAACATTTCGATTAGCAATAAAATTACGCTACGATTTTTGGCAACTGGAGATTCATATTCAACTTTAATGTTCCTATTCCGTGTATCCAAAGCAACTATATCGGAAATAATTGGTGAAACGTGCCATGCATTGTTTGTGGTATCAAAAAGCCAGTATCTCAAGGTAAATAAAACTTTTTATTTCAAATTTTTATAATGAATGACTGAATGAATAGAATGGAATTAATTTATTGTTGAGGATCAATGTTATGTGATTGAGGATCAATGTTATCAACCAATGATACTTCGATCACTTGAATTTTCTGAGCCTGTCTCTCCTCAAACAATATATCCAGTGAAATGTGGAATTGCAAAATAGCCCTACGAAATTTACGCTCCATGTCGGGAAATTCGGTGACCGCTTTTCGAATTATCGAGGCACTGACCGCGAAATGCTCAGACCACTCATCCGATTCTCGCAATGCTTTCATTGCTTGATTGACTAGCACATCTCGATGCAAACTCCCGGCTTGACTGACACTTGATGGCGAAGTAGTACGTGCTCTCCTTGATGGTGGAGGAGACAATGATGCGCCAATGTGGCGTGCAATTGGTACAGTTTCATTTTCCGAATCCAACGCACTACATAGCTGTGCAACTTGGTCAGGTGTATCTATTTCGAAGTTGATTGATGGTGAATCGGATAAAATATCGTCAACATCAACCTGAAAATAAATTAAAAAAAAAAATTTAATTAATAAAAATTTATTAGTTTCCAGATAAACCTGAATGGAAAGAAATCGCAAGAAAATTTGAAGACAGATGGAATTTTCCCTTTTGCTGTGGTGCATTGGATGGAAAACATATTCAAATAAAGGCTCCCGCAGGCAGTGGTTCCTTGTATTTCAACTACAAAAAAACAAATAGCATAGTCCTTATGGCACTGGCTGACGCTAAGTACAAATTCACTTATGTTGATGTTGGTGCTTATGCACGTGAATCAGACGGCGGTGTTTTCACAAGGTAATATATGATATTTAACATTCTTTTTATATACAATTATAAAATAATTATTATTGTCAGATCAACCCTTGCAAAACGTTTGAGTGAAGGAGTACTACCACCGTCTGAAGCACTCGGTGCCGCCAAGGAGCAAGTTTCATACTGCATCTTTGCCGATGATGCGTTTCCTATTAAGCCATACATCATGAAGCCTTAATAAAGTGGTACTTGCAGTATGCGCGCTACATAATTTCTTAATTACGCGGAAATCTAATTTCTTAATTACGCGGAAGGTTAATAAAGTGGTACTTGCAGTATGCGCGCTACATAATTTCTTAATTACGCGGAAATCTCTGTATGCTACAAGTGCAGATTTTGATCGTGAAAATGAGAATGGCACAGTCACACAAGGAAGTTGGCGTGCAGAGATAGCAGAACAAGCATTATTGCCTTTAGAGCCTCTACAACATCCAGGCCGAATCCCCGAAGATGCTCGCACCGTTCGCACTCGTTTTATGAATTATTTTATGGCTGATGGCGAAGTTCCATGGCAATACCAAGCAGTAGGCGCTGGAAATTTTTAAAACTTAAAAAAAATTACCGTATCTACGCGGGATTTTGACATTTCCGATGCTGCAATTAAAAACTTCATGTGGCAGAACGGCTCCGGTAATACCACCTCCTCTGCTGAAGCGCCATCGCCACTTTTACTTCTGTTCAACTTTGCGCTGAAAACAAATAAAAAATATATATATTTTGCAATATAAAATGCATTTTTTTTTATATACCTTGCATGTAGTGCGCATCACACCCCATCGGTCACAGCATTCACGTGTTCTACGGGCAGCCAATACATCGGTGGCATGGATTTTACACCAAAGAACCTTCTTCAACTTGCCATTTTTATAGTCCTTATGTATCGGATTCCAAATGCAATCATACTTCTCAACTTCATACACCAAAGCATTGTTTTCATCCATTGACCAAATGCTCCGTTGTTTTCGTTGCCGTTTTTTCGCTGGTGCACTGGTGGCACTGCCACTGGGACCACCATCACCACTTTCATTGCTAGCGAAGATATATTGCGAAGCCATTTAATGAACTTTTAAATCCAATTAAACCAATTAAACCTACAAATGTTACAAAACGCATAGTGTAAATACTTATGTATTTGTAAGTTTACAATAGTAAATGTACTGTAAATGAGCTGAAAGCAATTAGTATACATTTTCCGATAAAATTTTCTTGTATACGGAATCTTTACCGATTCGAATTGTTTTAAATAATATGTGCTTCTAAGATGTGTGAACAGCATAGATATTTTCATTTGTAAATATTCGTTTACATTGTAAAGTCGTGGTAAAGTTACATGGTAGCTATTAAAATTTATTAATATTACATTTGTAGAGATTATATGATGGTAAAAATACATAAACATGGTAAATGTAAAGTAAATTTACACTGTTGCTATAAGTGCACATTAGTGCTACATAATGTAAACATATTGTAATTGTTAACGTACAATGACATAGTTTCCATTACAGTAACATTACATTTGTAGCTTTAAGATCACCTTTACGAAGTAATTATACTGTAAATAATTTGTTATTTCTTAGACGCCTACTATACAATGGAAAAAAAATTGTTTTCTGTAAAATATGTCTTCACACATAAAACAATGAACAGGTTCATTTACTAGCTGATGACACTTTATTCTGTCTTCTATTGTCATATGCTGTTCACTGTGTGAAGACAAAAGTGTCGGAAAACCGCATGACAAATTACTGTCATTTGCAGACAAAACGCAAAATGACATCGAAATGACAAAAAATATGGGGTGTTTACATTGAAGACAAAAAAAAATGACAAAAATCAAGACATAATCTAAATAATGTCTTCAGTGTAAATGGCCCTTAACAATAATTTAAAATTTAAATTTTGATTCTGGTCAATTTAGACAAGAAACAATAAAAATAATAATAATAATTCTGTACAATCAATGGAGATTAAAAATATTTTGACCTTTAGTAGAAAATCAAAATAACAATTCTATAGAGCATAGGCATTCAATAAAATACACAACCTGTAAATTGTACAAACCAATTTCGAAAAATAAATGAACAAACTGGATCAACTCCAAGTATGGAAAGACCTAACTTATTAGTTATTAAATAACTTTATCGAAGAACCTTTAAGTGAACCTTTGTATTATACAACCATTAATTAAATCAACGAAGTCATGAATAATTACTCCCATTCCAACGGAATTTAATGCAATTGGCACAATATCCTGAGGTCATAATCTCTGAGTCGATATCGCGTAGAACGAGAATCGAGTAAAAATTTCGATGACGATTCTCCAAATAAAAAATTGGAATCCCGACAATCGATTGATATCGTATCGAAATTATTTAAAAAAGTATAGTATATTTTACTTAAATAATAATGTCAAATTATATATCGTCGGGTCAATGCCAAAACCGCGCGAATGTGCGTTTTTTATCAAATTGGGTTTTTAATTCCAGAAATTGTAAAATTTCAAAATCTACAATATGCCAAAACGTCGTAGTTTTTATAATATTAAAAAATTTCGTAATACGTCGTAGTTTTTATAATATTAAAAAATTTCTATATCGCTTATGTGTAAAATATAAGAATTTCTCAAATCGGCATAAATTAAAACGCGATTTTCTCGAAACTGTAATATTGCACTTTCGCGCTTTTGGCATTGACCCGACAATATGACAAATACAATTTCAAATTATATAGTTAAGCCTAGTACGCTGCTCTTGCTAAACTAAATTTTCCATATAAAATTTTACTTCAATTATTAAATATTAATAATTTTATAATTATTTAGTAATAATTAATAATATTTTATTACTAAAGCTATGTACAGACAGAAAGTGAAAAGGTCGTGAAAAAATTATTTAAAATTTTGTACATTAAACCTAGTGAAAATTTTGACTGAAATCCACGCCTTTTTTAAGTGGGTGAGGGGCTTATATATGAAACAAGTTACAACTCCTCAGCGGGGAAGTGTATTAAAGAAATGAGAAATAAGTTTCTTCATTATACTACTATACACCTTCTACATAAAAATCAGCCTCATACCTTTACCCCCGTTCATTTTACTAGTGAAAGAATTTTTATGGGACTATTAAAATTTTATTTTCAGTATTTAAAATGATCATAGCATATGACACATTTAAGATATGGCCTATTATCTTATAAGTTAGATATAATAGGTTAGTATCTTTCGAAATCATTCAAAATTTTCACGCCTTTCCTTTTTTATGCGGGCGAGGGGGTATATTTATAAAACAAGATGCAACACCTCCTCGGGGAACTGGATTGAAAAAATAAGAAATTAGTTTTTTTTAAATACTATTTTAGACCTTATGCGAAAAATTTGTTTGCGTACCTGCAACACCCTCTATCCTTCATCACTTAGAAATGCTACATTTCAAAATTTATTATATAGTTTATGAAAATTTAATTTTTGGAACTTAAAATGACTATAAAATGAGCCACAGTTTAGATATAAACTTGAAACTTATAAATTGGGTGCAATAGAATTGTTTAAAGACAATCGAATTCTGATTAATTTTGAATGTGATGGTAGTGGGCCAAGTATATTAGAAGAAGAAGTATCTATAGCAATTCAGAAATCTAAAAATCGCTTAAGTATGGGACCTGACGCATTACCAAATGAAATTATAAAGCTATTGGACGATAGTGGAATTAAAATTTTAACAAATATATTCAATGCAATTTATAACACTGGTACTTTGCCGCAGGAATGGTTAAATTCAACTTTTGTCACAATTCCTAAGAAAACTAATGCTACAGAATGTCAAGATTTTAGGATTATTAGTCTGATGAACCACTCGTTGAAAATATTCGTAAAAGTAATCCACAACAGAATCAATAAGAAAATTGAAAAAGAGATAAGTGAAACACAATTTGGCTTTAGGTACGCATTGAGAACTAGAGATGCACTTTTCATGTTCAATACTATGGCACAAAGATGCAGATAAATGAATGTGACCATACATGCATGTTTCATCGATCTGGAAAAAGCTTTCGACAAAGTTCAACATAATAAACTGTTTGAAATAATGCGAAGAAAAAATTTTGACAGCAAAGATATCAGGGTAATCGAACAGTTGTATTACAATCAATATGCCAACGTGATGATGGTGTAACCAAGAATATTTTAATTGAGAGAGGAGTCAGACAGGGGTGTATTTTATCCCTTGGTCTGTTTAATTTATATTCAGAAGAAATGCTAAATGAAGTGCTTGATGAACTAGAAGAGAAAGAAATTGGGATCAAGATAAATGGTGAGGCGATTAATAATATTAGATTTGCTGATGACGCGGTGTTGTTGGCTGATGATGAAGCTAGTTTACAGTTGCTACTAAATGTGTTAAATGAGGTTTGCCAACGTTATGGTCTGAAAATAAAAATTAAGAAAACAAAATATATGATACTTGGTAAAAATATTTCTAGCTCCAACAGTATAAGTTGTATACTGTTGGAGCTAGAAACATAAACACAATTAAAATAGACAAAGTCAACAGTATAAGATACTTAGGAACCATTATATCAGCAATTTATCGGTAGAGGAAGTGACAGAACAGAAGTAATATCTAGACTAGAACAAGCCAGATCAACATTTAACAAAATGAAAAATGTTCTTTGCAAAAACGAAGTGAATCTTGAACTAAAAGTAAAGATTCTGAAATGCTATGTGTTATATGGTGTAGAAGCTTGGTCATTAACCAAAGTATTATGCAAAAAAATTTAATCTTTTGAGTCCGAGCCCTGATTATTAAGTCAGAGTCCGAGCTCTGATTATTAAGTAGTCGTGAAAAATTTGATTTGTTTAATGTTCGTGTTTCTGATAAATAATTTTCATTTCACGTCGAGTATGTACTACTTTTTGAAAAAAAGATAAAAAAAATTGTATTTACACTTCTTGTCTATACATAGCTAAGTTATTAAAACTTCATTATTTATCTGTACTATTTAATTGAGTTTAGCAAGAGCAGCATACTAGGTTTTATATAAAAAAATAGTTTTTTTTTATTTAATATTATTTAAATAATTTCATTCGATAACAAAATACCTATCGAAGGAAATTTGAAATTTATCGTTTGATACTCGATGAATCGTATGATAGAATCCCAAAGAGCAAATTTATCGGTAGATTTCAATATCGTTTACTCGATGTCCACCTAGAGAATTCGACCCCTGGAAAGTTATGGAACTTCCAAATAGAAACTATTAAGTTATAATAGGTAAAAATTTGTTACCTTAAATAGATTTAGAAACTAAATATATTGAAATAAAACAAAATAAAATTATACAGAATAATAGCTTAAATAGATTTAGAGAATAAATATATTAAAATAAAACAAAATAAAATTATACAGAATACCAATTTTATATTCAAAATATACATACTTTCGAATCTGTAGGTAATTCTTTAAAAGACTATCTAAATTAGATTATTTAAATAATGAAGAAAAAGATTAATTAATATAATTAGAGTTTATGAAGATCTTTTCTTTAAAGAAGAGGATATTCTGACTTCAACTCACGACTAATGAAATAGTTACTAATGCAAATAACGCTATATATTTAAAAATTCAATATCATAAAAGAGAAATTTAAAGTCAAATTGAAGAAATGTTAGCACAGGGAATTATTAAAGAAAGTAATTCACCGTACAATGGTCCACTATGGATAGCACAAAAGAAAAAAGATAATTCAAACGAACAAAAGTGGCGAATTGTAATAAACTATCGTAGATTAAATGAAGGCCCAGTTATCGACAAATTTCTAATATTAATATTAGACATACGAGCCCAAACGCAGAATAGTGGTCTACCTGAAACATTTTCAGTTTGCGTATTTGAAACTTGTTATAACTTTGTTAATTTCTATTGGAATTCATAGAAACATTCTACTAATATAACAATTCATTTATTTCTGAATGAAAAACTGTGAAACAACGAAAAAAAGTTATTTTAAGTGTCTACTGCTTATTTGAGTACCCGTTTTAACTGTTAATTATTACGGATAACCAAAAATGTGTTGCATTTATTTTTATAGTCATCTTGTACAAGTAGGCGATTACAAATTTATCAGTTTAATAATAAAAATGGCACGTGGTGTTGAATTATATGTTGATATCAGTAAATCGATAATAGCGGCGTTTGTAAATGGAAAATAAGGCTATGAAATAGGTAAAATGCTATGTCTTCCACGCTCAACTGTACAAAATATCATTTCGCTGCATAGAAAACTGGAGATGTTAAATTAAAAAAAAAACTGGTCGACCATGTATTGCAAAACCTAACCATTGTCGAGCACTAAAAAAATTGTTATAGAAAATCGGAGTGAAAATGCCGCAGCAATTACTGTGGAATGGAGAAAATGTGTTACAAAGGATGCTTCTGTGGACACATGTAAAAGGACGATGGAAAAAATGGGATACAAATGGGACACACAAAAAATGGGATACAAAGTCAATGGCGGACCGTTATATGGAGTGACGAGTCTAGATTTGAAGTTTGTATTGGCGACGAGAGAACACGTGTAATGTAAATTCCAAAGAAGCATGTTATAAGGACTGTCTAAAGCAGCGGTGTCCAAGAAAAATTGGTTTGTAGCCACAATCGCTATTTTTAAAAAATTTCAATCGTGAATTTTATGAAAGTTTTTTTTATTAAGTTCATTATATTATTGTATCATTGCAGTTCACAAATTATTAACATAAAAAATACGAAAAATCTTAATGTGATGTTTGGCATTTCTTTTTTTTTTTGCACCATCGCCTTAAATCTGGTATAAAATCCATGTTAACTGCACATTTTAGTTCTGCCTCCAAATTTTTGTCATTAATATTGGATCGATACATTGATTTTATGAAAATTACAGCTGAAAATGTTGACTCGCATACCCATGTTGTTCCAAACATACTCAACAGCTTTGCAATACCTAAGTCCAGTACCAAAAATTCATTTGATTTCAATAGACCAGTCCACATTAAAAATACTGACTTCGTTTCTCGGATAATCGTTTTGGTTTTGAAGCAAAAGCATATCTGATTCGGAGTTGCGCCGGTCCAAACTTATCATATTCGTGATATCTTGCGACAACTGTAAATTGGCGATGTCAAAATGGAAAGGATTTTGTATGAGTTGGAAAGCCGGTCTGAATTTTTCAATATCAACAAAACTAAATTTTTCTTGTAGTTCTTGCAGCCACCCAACATAAGGCTGTCTATTAAAATGAGGATCTTTAGGAAAAAATTTTTTTTTCTTAGAACAATTATTTTTGTATAACATAAAAATATCTACATTCGCATGTCTGGACGAGGTGTTGGTCGCTTGTACTATGTTGAGGGCCTAGTTAAACCTCTTTTAACAACAAAACAAAAAAAGAAACGATTAGAATGGGCAAAACAACATATAGACTGGACATTGCGTCAATGGCGGACCGTTATATGGAGTGACAAGTCTAGATTTGAAGTTTGTATTGGCGACAAGAGAAAACGTGTGATTAGAAATTCCAAAGAAGTATTTCATAAGGACTGTCTAAAGCGTACGGTCAAGTTTCCAGCATCAAAAATGGTTAGGGGCTTTAATTAACTTACTTCAATCAGCTGAAGGGGAATATATTTTCCAACAAGATGGTGCATCGTGGTACACAGCGAAGTCCACTAAAACTTGGTTAACAGCTAAAGAAATTCCGTTATTAAAATGACCTTTCGCCCATTGAAACAGCACGAGTAGTCATGAAAACGTAACGTTTTTCCATTCGAATCGAATTGAATTTACGTTCGTTTATAAACGTTCAATTCTAGAAAACGATCGTAAACGTTAAACAGGGTTGCCCTTGTAAGCTTAAAAATTTGCTATCTTCACAAATAAATCAGCTGTTAATTGTAATTTTTGTTGTCATTTTTCGTAAAAAAGTCAAATAATAAATACATTGTTGATTAATAAATCATAGATATATTCATATTTTGAAATTATATTTTATTTATTAATTAATTCAACATAAAAATACTATAAATTAAAAATGTTCTGTAGCATAGAATTATTTTACGATAGTAATGATAGTGATAATGCCCATATCTAAAAATATTAAAACAAAGTAATATTGTTTTGTATTCTTAGACCTATATTGTATTAATTTTAACATATATTGTTTTCCATATATTTATATTTTGTATATTTGTGTATAATATACATTAGTGTAGTATAAACATAAATAAAAAGTTATAATAAAATTATATTTTTTTTAATTAAAAAATTATTTGTATGAATAAAATATGAATTTTACAATAACGTAAACAAAATAGTTGACGTTAAAAATATCGATCGAAACGTTAAAAAAATCATTTAGAGAATATATCGATTCGATAAAGAATCGTTACGTTTTCAGTAATACCAAAATTAAATTTATGTTACGAAATTTATTCGAAAAGTTTTCAGGGCCCTTATCGGGGAAGTCGTTACGTTTTTGAAAACGTATCGAAATTAATTTATGAACGTTTTAAAACGAGCGATTGGCTGGAACGAACGTAAACGTTAAATCGTGATGCCATCGCAATTCAAAAAGTATCTATTCAAAGAAATCAAAATCAGCACGTGTATCGGGGAATTCGTAACGTGTGAAAAACGAATCGAAATTGTCATTTTGGCATCACTGATAACGTTTCGAATTATAATTAAAAACGTATCGATTATCAATCGAATCGATTGATTTTATAACTCATTTTCTTGCGTTTTAATCGAAATTTTAAAGACCGATTTCCAATGTAGGCTTCAGCGCAAAACTTCGGCGGTGAAAAAAGTTGAACGCCAGCGTAAAAGCCAAACAATCTCCAATGTGAGCGTTGATACAATTCAAAACTGACAAATTCAAATACAATTCAAAACTTTGAACAAATATGAATATGAATTATAAATTTATATATAAATTTATATATATATAAATATGTCGGAAACTTTACTTCTAGTAATTTTTTTAAAACGCCTACCAAAATTTTAAAATAACTTTGAAAAACTCAGTGAAAAAATCATGAAAAAAATTCAGAAAAAAAAATTTTTAAAAATATGTTGGCACAACTGAAACTTCAGCTTCATTTTTTGAACATTGAGCAATCTCAGCGTTGGCGTTTTTGAAGCCAGACGCCAGCGCTCACATTGGTGATACTTACTGTGCGATTCTGCTGCCAGTCACAAGGCGCTATGACAGTCATAACTCTACATTAGTCATAGTTATGACTGGAGATTTTTTTTTGGTATTCTGGGTACAGTCTTAACTATGACTAGTCATAACAAATAGTCATAGCTATGATCAAGTATTTATTAGGTCTTAAGAGAGTCATAACATATTTGACAGTTTGGTAAATATAAATAACATAACATTTTAAAGTGCTATGGATATTCTGGCTACATTCTTGGAGTTTATTATTAGTGAATAGGAAAAAAAGTAATTTACATAATAAAATAATTTAAAAATTATTTAAATTTAATAATTTAATTTAATAATAATAATTTAATTATTATTTAAATTTTTCCATTGTCTAAAAGATAAGTTCCTAGTGAAACATCGAAATAGTAAAAAAAACTCACCAAATCGAATTAAATCCAAAAATAAGAATAAAATTTCTTTTATATCAATTTCATTTATATCGATTTCTTTTATATCGGCACACTGCAAATTTCAAATTTAAAAAATAAAACGACAAGTAAA
Organism: Empis stercorea; assembly: GCA_949752835.1. Classification (NCBI taxonomy): domain Eukaryota; kingdom Metazoa; phylum Arthropoda; class Insecta; order Diptera; family Empididae; genus Empis; species Empis stercorea. Next base: position 46,926,459 of record OX457085.1, read on the forward strand.
CAGTAAATTACAAGTCTACACAGCTTTGGAGAGTCACAACCATATACCACAACCATTAAAAAATTAAAAGTTATGACTGGTGTTTCAGAATACTGATTTCGGCATTAGTCATAAGCTCAGTCATAAGAAAAAAGTCATAAGAAGTTATGACTATTAAAAAGTCATAGCAACAGAATCGCAATGTTACATTGATTCCCATATGATGAACTTTTTTTTACGCCGAAGTTTTGCGCCGACGCCCACATTGGAGATCGGTCTTTAACGTTAAATATTTTATTATCGTTTTCATATCAAAAAGATATATTTATTCAATATTTTCAAATGTTAGTATAAAAATTTAATTTTTCTACATTACATTTATTTATAAATAATAACTAAATTTAAATATTTTCTAGAAAATATTTAAATATAGTTAAATATAAATGCTTTTTTGTAAATTTATTTACTTTACAAAGAAATTGAAACTAAAAGTAAAACAACTGTGGAATAAATTTAGCGGTGAATAAACTTTTACTATGAATAACCAAAAATTCAAAAAAAATACAGTAAATTTATTTGTATTTTTTTTTATACAAAAAAATATAAAATTTTTGAAATAAAATTATTTTTTTTTTAATAAAAACAATAACAGTAAATAAACAGTAAATTTATTTGTATTTTTTTTTTTATACAAAAAAATATAAAATTTTTGAAATAAAATTATTTTTTTTTTTAATAAAAACAATACAATTTATTTATAATTTTTAATTTTTTTCAATATAATGACAACAAACAGCTGATTTTGATTTTTTTGAATAGATATTTTTTGAATTACGATGGCATCACCATTTAACGTTTACGTTCGTTTCAGCCGATCGTTCGTTTTAAAACGTTCGTAAATTAATTTCGATACGTTTTTAAAAACGTAACGACTTCCCCGATAAGGGCCCTGCTGTTTGTTGTCATTATTGTCATTATATTGAAAAAAATTAAAAATAATAAATAAATTTTATTGTTTTTATTAAAAAAAAAAAAATAAAAAATAATTTTATTTAAAAATTTTTATAATTTTTTTGTTTATTTGAATTGACACTGTATTTTTTTCCAATTTTTGGTTATTTATAATAAAAGTTTATTTCACCGCTAAATTTATTCCACAGTTGTTTTACTCTTAATTTCATTTTCTTTGTAAAGTAAATAAATTTACAAAAAAGCATTTATACTTATTTAACTATATTTAAATATTTTCTAGAAAATATTTAAATTTAGTTATTATTTATAAATAAATGTAAAGTAGAAAAATTTAATTTTCATACTAACATTTGAAAATATTGAATAAATATATCGTTTTGATATGAAAACGATAATAAAATATTTAACGTTAAGAATTTCGATTAAAACGTTAAGAAAATGAGTTATAAAATCAATCGATTCGTTTTATAATCGATACGTTTATAATTATAAATCGATACGTTTTAAATTATAAATCGAAACGTTATCAGTGATGCCAAAATGACAATTTCGATTCGTTTTTCAGACGTTACGAATTCCCCGATACACGTGCAGGAATACACGTGCAGTATGGAATAAAATGAAAAAAAATGAGGCGGACACCAGCAAGAACATTGGATGATTTACGCACCAAAATTTCTGATTTTTGGAACTCAACTACTGCTGAAAAATGTCAGACTATTGTAGACACAATGCCACATAGAATTCAGGCAGTTATTAAGAATAAAGGTGATGTTACGCAATGGTAGACCAACTATTTGGTTTTTTAATTAAAATATTTTATTGCGAAATTACCAATTAAGCTGAAAAAGCAAATTCACCCTATATAAACGGTACTTCGAAGACTTCAACAACTGAATTCTGATTCTGAACAGGTAAAGCCTTAGTTTTTAGTAGAAGAAATATTCAATAAAAGAACTTTTAAGAAATAAAAAGTAATAGTTGTTTTTATTTACGCTAAAAATTAAAGATATTAAAAGTTGAAGATATGTATTTCCAAAGGAGGAATATAGGCGATCACGAGGATAGCACTCCGGCCAAAGTTTAGAAGAAATAATAAGAAAAAGTGAATATGAAACCCTTTTTCTGAGACACAACCACAACACAACATTGGTGCAGGGACCAGGCCTATAGCTATAGCATACAAGTAGAGTACTGGGAAAAGCGTAGAAAAATCATGCCACCATCGAAAATAAATGTTATCCATATATTTGGCAGTAAAAAATTTTAGGTCATACATATTAGGAAGGAAATTCATTGTTTTCACCGACCACAAACCCCTAATAATCGTATACAATAAAAGGAACCCTTAAGGACGAACAAACAGGTGGAATTATCTGAATATACCTTCTTAATTATCTGAATATACCTTCTTAAACCAGGTAAAAAATAAATCAGAAATAGGAGACACAATAAAATACTACCAGGATACACGAATGGGGACACACGTTTAATTAAAAATAAAAAGAAATGTTTTTGAAATATATATTATAATTATTTATATATAAATACATTAATTTTTCCGTTTGGCGTTTAAAAATAATAATAAAAAAATTAACTTTCGCGAATTTAAGATGAATGGAAATTCTGACTGGAATTAATTTTTTAGCTGGATTTTTTCCAGTCAAATTTGACTGGAAATAAATTTTCAGGTTGGCCACACTCCGCAAAATCTAAAATTGCTTGGGAAAAATTAAAAGAAATGTACCAGCAAAGAGGGCCAGCTACACGTGTCACACTTTTTAAACAATTATTGCGTTTAAAATTAATTAATCCCAAAATGTGCGCTTTATGAAATTGGTGAAAAATTAGCTGAGATTGGTTTACATTTCCCAAATAAAATTTATACAATTTTGTTACTATGTAGTTTATCTAAAGCATATGAAAATTTTGTTGTTGCCATCGAGAGTAGATATACACTTCCAACCTTTGCAGTTTTGAAGATTAAGCTAATGGAAGAAGAACAAAGACGACAAGAAAAGGAGTCAACATGTGTTAGTTTAAGTCAACATGTGCTCATGACGAAGTCAAGAATTGCTAACACTAAGATAAAAAACTATACACTGATGAAAAAATTCAATTGTAAGTGTTATATTTGTGGTATTCGCGGTCATTACGCATTTGTTTCCAACCGAAAACAAACACCAAAATCAATTAAAAAACCATCTGTGTATATGCAATTTTTTCATGTGTTCAAAACATACATAAGAACGATTGGTGTTTGGACAGTGCTAGTACTAGCCACTTATGTAATGACAGAAATTTATTTATTGATTTATTGATTAAACCAAAAGGCTCTCCAACTAAATAAAAGAAAATTAAAATTCGAGGAGTTGAAAATTAGAGCAGTGATTCTGCTAAAAAGATTTTTTTTTATCAGTCGGGAAAAGTAGAGTTGAAAAGAGGTTAATTTGTTAATCGAAAAAAGAATTTTAATTAAAATAAAAAAAAAAAATTAAAGTAAATTGTCTAAATAGTTTTAGTGGTAGTTTTAGTGGTATATAATTTGTCTGCATTGAAATCTAATACACCTAAAAATCAAAATCAAATGTTTATGGTATTAAAATGTGATACATCCAGGCACAAACTAATAAACTCTTTACAGACGATTATATTAAAATTAGAAAAAAATTATATATTCTGGAAAAATGTAGAAAATGTAGAATAAAAAGTAAAGAGAAAAACGAATTTCTCTACTTTTTATTCTAGATTTTTCAGAATTATCTCATTTTTTCTCTTTATAGAGCCAGAAAATTATGACAAAAATTTTATTCCTAATATAATCGTCTGTAAAAAGTTTATTAGTTTGTGCCTGGATGTATCACATTTTAATACCATAAACATTTGATTTTGATTTTATAATCATATAAAATCACATTTGCTACATTAAATAAGATGCAGTTAAAATTAAAATGCCCAAGTTTACTGCATTAAAATTTGATGAACCTTAAAATAAAATCACTGTATGTCAATTTGCAAAAAACAAATGCAAAAATATAATAAAACTAAATTATATATATATATATATATATCATATATCAGCTTAATATATAGTTTTTATTGATTTTATTATAATATTTACTTTTAGACAAATTCAATATTCTTTTTTTAATTATCTCAAAATATTCACTACTTGTATTACTTTCAAATTTAATTTAACTTGTTCCGTACCGCATCTGGTTTAACCTTTGCAAAATTTATCCTCTGTTTTCTTCTCGATTAGAGCAAATCCTAAAATACAAAAAAGAGCAATATGAAATATGAGTTGCCTTGAATAAACAAAAACTATAAATTTGCCACTCCAAAATTATAGGTGTCTAATTGAGGGTTTTATTATTACATATATTTATTTCTTATTTAATGAAAGTTTGCTTTACATGAATTACTGTACTTTACGTTACAATTCATGTAAAGTAAACTTGCATTAAATAAGAAAAAAATAAATGCGTTTCAATAAATGGACTTTATATATAATATATATATTTTTTTTCTTATTTAATGCAAGTTTACTTTACATAAATTGTAACGTAAATTACAATAACTTGCCTTATTACTTATTTATGCTTCATGTAATTAATCGATAATGTTTTAAAGTTCAAATATTTGATCAAATAATTGAAAAAAAACTATTTTAATATTTAAAAAGAACCATAATCATACTTAGCAATAAAAAATCTTCGTAATTCCATGAATCTTTCACATTAAAATTTTAACATATTTATTTGCACTTTTTATTTGCACTTTCACATACATTTCACTTATTTTTATAAAAAAATATTCTTTTATTATTATTTATTATAAAAATTAAATTAACACTTATTTTTGTTTTATTAATTTTTAAATTATGTAAAGTAACACAAAGACAAAAGACAAAACTAATTAATTTTTCGAACATATTTAAATGCGTGCGCAATTTACAAAACAAGAAACTGGAATGCAAATTAACGTAGAATAGAATATATATATAATAGAGAAAATAGAAGTAAATTTGTGTTTGTATTGTTCTATTTTTTCTCTATAAACTCTGTTGCTGACAAATTTATATGCGTCTACGAAAAAACACGGCTACATAGTTTTACCACTTAAATAAATTTGAACGTACAATATATTGTAAATCATATTGCATTAAATAATAAAACCTTTGTATATAAATTTATATAGTAGTCCCACTTGACTGATTTTTTTTTAATCGTGGCGACGAGAGAAGTGCTAACTAAAATATAGTAGGGACATAAATCATATTTTTGATTTAACAGGGCCATCTACATTTGAATAACTGAAACAATTCAAAATGGCAAATTTGTGTATATTTGTTATTGTAATTTTTTTTATTTCTTATTCTTGGTACAGAAGTGTAAGGGGGGAAGAAAATATATAGGAAAAAAATTTTTATATGCGTATTTGAATAATTTTTAATGAATTTTAGAATAGAAAAAAAAATTTTTGTAAATCGTTTTTTAAAATTAAAATAAACTCTTTCTTTTATTTTTGGTATGTTTTGGGGGTCATTTTTTAGGGCTTTTATTTCAAAATTTTGAATAGGGTTCAATTTTAATTTTACGTTTTCAATTTCTACATTTTCCGTGGTTACATTAACTACACAAACAGTTACAGTATTATTTTTACTTTTTACCAAACAATTTCCTAAAAACACGCCTGGTTTTATTTGTTGTGCTTCACAAAAGAATTCTCCCTCTTCCGTTGTAGGGAGACTAATTGCTTTTTCCATGCGTGCCGGCATTATAATTTTTGATGACTTTATTATTCCATTAATTTCCGTTATTTCACATTTAACATTATTAGATTCAAATTGTTTATTTTTTTCTACATCCCTTTTATTCTCCATTGTATTATCAAAATTATCCGTTTTAATTTCTTCTTCTATAACAATTTTATTTAAATCAATTACTTCATTTTTTATTACTAATTCTTTATTAATATTTTCATCATTTACCATTTTCTCTCCTTCTACGTTATAATTATTATATTTCTCATTATTAACTTCATCATTTACCATTTTCTCTCCTTCTACGTCATAATTATTATTATATTTCTCCTTATTAACTTCATCATTTACCATTTTCTCTCCTTCTACGTCATAATTATTATATTTCTCCTTATTAACTTCATCATTTACTTCGATAACTTCTGCATTAACTACAATAATATCCTCCACTCCTATTTTCTCCTCCGTTAATTCATATTCATTACTATTTTCACTTAAAACCTCCTTAGCTTCTACAATAACTTCTTTATTCTCTTTTACATCATTAACTCCTACTACGTCATTTACAATGGTCGCCTGATGTTTATTTTCTTTATTTACCTTAACTTGGAAATCGCATTTAAAATTTTGCCCTAATAAAAATTTTCCCTCACAGGAACCTAAAGTGGAGCTTACATTGTTTCTTGAACTTATTTGTATTTTATTATCTTTACACATTTGTGTTCCTTTTTTCAACGTTGATTTTTTTATTAAACTAACCTGAGCTCCTGTGTCTACTAATAACTTTACCTTGTCTGTTTTGGCTATATCTAAAGCCAATTGAACTATGGGCTCCTGTAAGGTGGTTGTTGTGCCCTCCGTATGGAATGAGCTGGGCTTTTTTAGTTCACTCCATTCTCGTTTCCCGAGACTAACGCCATTCTAGATTCATAAGATTGACGAGCAACGCAATTCAATATTTTGTGCCCTTCCATTGCACACCATTCACAAGTCGTTTCTGTGTTGCTTACTGTTAAAACTCTTTGTGGGCCAGCGCCGTTATTCCCTGTGCGTGGTATTAAACAATTAGCGGATTCGTGTCCGTTAATTCCGCAATTGGTACAATTTTTTACTTCGTTATTTGAACGAAATTGCATTGTACAATCTCTACTTATGTGGCCTTGTTTACCACATTTGAAACATTTAATCAGAGGATTTGAACTGGGTCCTCTGTTAGTAGTATTGGTATTCCTAATATTATTATGATTATTATTATTACTATGTATTATAATTAGATTGGTAGTTATTTCCGTTAAACATACTACCATTATTATTGTTCAATCTATTATGGGTCTTATTATAATTATTGAACGGGGTCTTATTGTTATTAAAATTATTATTATTATTATTTGAAAATTGTCTATAGTTATTACTAAAATTGTTGTTGTTGTTGTTATTTGGATTTCTTGTTCCAGCGTTGAAATTATTGCGCATGTTATTATTATGTTGTTGGTTATTCTTAAAGTTATTATTATTATTATTAATATTTCTATTATTATTCCCGTTACCAAATTTGTTTTTGTTGGGTTGTTCAGCTTGTAGCCCATTTTCGTTTAATTTTTTCATCATCGTTGTAATTAATGTTAGCATTTGATCTCCTACGACTATTTGATTTTTATTTTAAGTATTCAAAGTTCCAATGCATCCCAAATTTCGAGTTTCATTCAGATATTGTCGAGCTGCTCCTATAGAGACTCGTAAATTTTCCGGATTTTTGAATAGTAAATATTGTTTTAACTCTGCTGATCGCAGTCCTCCCAAAAACACTCTTTGCTGTAATCTCCATCTCGTTTATCAATGCTCGTCCCTCGTTGTTATATCTCTCATTTACCCTGTTCCGATACGCGGCCAATTTTTCGGATATTCGTTCTCCAAAAAGTACTACAGTTTCCGTTTCATACTGGTACATTCCCATAATTTCCGATGCTAATGTAGCCATATTTTTGCTTTCTATGAAACGATTTCTTAAAATATCCTTGTATTGGGTAAAATTTTAGACGTTGGCATATCTAAAGAGTGCGTTGGCCGCACCTGTCAGTTTACTTGTTATTAAGATTCTCAACAGTATTAATTTTTGTTCATCTCTAGTTAATTCGTATGCTTGGTTAGCCAACTCTAGAAAATTGTTTAGTTCGTTTTCAATGTCCAACCCTACACCTGAAAATGTTGGAACGTGTACCAAAAATGTTTTAATAATTTTTTCAACCGCTAGGAGTGTTGGTTCCAAATGATAAGAGTTGTCATTAGTGAAATTTTCCGCGTTGTATTCATGTTGTGCAGGTAATTGACGTGGTGATGGAGGCGGAATAGGGGTCGAATTTAACCCTGATGGTCCTGGCCTATTTATCGTTCTGTTACTAAAAAATGGGGGTCATTTATTGGATTCATTTCGTTTGATTTTTTTATATTCAAACTTCTTCTTTCCGTTTTAGTAATAATCACTTTATTTTTCCTTGCTTTTCTAGGTCTGCTTATTGGACCAATCCTATTATATTTTACCCCGGATCTTAATGTTCTAAAACTTTTCCTGTTTTCCGACACTCTTTCTTCCTGCACTTGGTGTAAAAAATCAGAAAAATTGTTTTTATTTAATACTTCTAAATTTGGTTCTTCTTCTATATTTTCGATGTTTGTTTTAGTTTTTTCGTCCAAATCTTCAAATTCTGGACTTGAATTTAAAAATCAAAAAGTAGCAATTCGTTTCAAAAATTTTAAAATAGATTGCGCTAAAGTTGGGGTTTTTGATTTTTGCGACATTAGTTTCCTTATTAAAAAAAATTACAACAACAACAATGTAAATACTACTTTTTTTATATTATGATTTAGGGGTCATATTTTTATTAAATTTCATTTTAGGGTTCGAAAAAAAAAAACAGAAATCCAATTCAATATAGTTATAAAATTTTATTAATACATATTTTTTTAAAATTTTATTATAAAAACCAATCCAAATTAAGACGATGAATATATATAATTTTTTTTTTAAATTTTATTATTAATATGTACTTCTAAAAGTTCACTTTTTTTTTTAAAACCCAAAAATGTTTTATTTATCTCCTAAAGGTATGCAATGATTATAAAATATTTTTGTTAAGTAAGTTTGATTGAAAAAAATATTTTGGTTGACTTTGTTTTGCAATGATAAATTGAAATTGCGGTTAATTACCTTTAAAAAAAAATTATTATAAATTTTAAAAACAAAAAATTACGAAATTATTTATTTTCAACAAAGAAAATTCGCCAAATTTTAATTATAAGTATGAAAGTATGTATTTATATAGAAATTATTTTGTCATAAGAGGACAAAAAAAATTTTAAAAGTGATATAGGGTGAAAAGAAAAATATTGGGTAACAAAGAAAATTTGAATCCCAATTTTTATTATTTCATAGAAAACAAATTTTATACCAGGTTACTTGACTTTATACAGCCCTGTGTTAACTTAATACAAACTGTGCATTTGTATTGTCTTTACACAGTTTTAGTATAAAATCAACGAACCCTAGTATATTTGGTAATTAAATTCAACACATAATGCCTTTCATTGTTTTTATTACTTTATATATTTTTTTTTATACACTACCAAGTATAAAATTTCAAAAGCTAATAAAAACTTAGGCAACAGAGAAAAAAAAACTTTATATAATTGCTCAAAACGCACAACTATTATAATGCAGCGAAAAAAGAAATATTTATATACATATATATGGTCGACTTGTAGTAAGAAAAAAATTTATATAATTGCACCATATGTATTAATGTGTGCTTTGTTGATATGCATTTATGTATAATATTTATTATATTTGTATCTAAAAAATTAGGGTAACTATTGGGAAAGGTTAGGAAATTTGTTTTAAAAAAAATTATATACAATTTATATTTATCCATAAAACTTTGTATATAAGTTTTGTTGGATTTTACTTTAAAAGAAAATTATAATTTTTTTTTATAGTTATAGGAATTTGATTTTTTTTGAAGAATTTTAGGAAAAGAAAACTTTTACTTTTATTAACATTTAATTTGAATTTGGTAAACGAACCAATGATTTTATTTTAAATTAGATTTTTTGAATGATTTTATTTTAAATTAATTTTTATTAAATTTTGATTTTATATTACCATTTTTGAATTAAAATTTTTGTTGTTGTATGATAATGAAAAAGTTTTTGATTTTGATAATTTTAATATAGGTAGTAATGATAATTATAAATTACTTTAGATTTATTTAAAAAAATAATTCTTTTCTGTATAACAATTTCACTTAAATTTAAGTTAGATATTTTTGTTATATAAAACTTACAGCTGATATTTAAATTTGTTGATCTGCTTCTCTGTTGATTTGTTTTTTGTGTTGTTGTTACTGCTTCTTTTTTTGTTCTGCCTTTTTTTTTTTGTTGAATTTACGCTAAGTTTTTTTTTACCACTGCTACTTAAGTCTTATTTATGTTCACTTTTGTTAACGATATATGTTGTTTCACCAAAAAATATGTTATTGTATTTTGTATTAATGTATTTTTATTGTATTTTTTTTAAACCGAACGTCTTACCGCCCACAAGTTGTTTAGGATAGGAAATGTAGTTCCTGTCCGCAGAGCCAATGTTATAAAAGTCCTGTCCGCAGCGCCAATGTTATAAAAGTTACCTTTTATAAATATTTTTCTTTACTATTTTCCAAATGAAACACTATTTTTTATTACTTAATTAACCTTAGTTTTATTTATTATGTTATAAAAATAGTTCTACTTATTTATTTATTTATTTAAAATTTAGTTTGTCTGTTTAATTAATATTTATTAAAATAAATAATTATTTACTTTTTTAATTTTAACAATTTAAAGTTTTTAGACTTTTCTTTTCGACTTTTTATTAGACTTTTTAATTTAACAATTTTAGACTTTTTTATAAGACTTTTTAATTTAACAATTCTAGACTTTTTTATTAGACCGTTTTAATTTAACATTTTTAGACTTTTAATTTAATAATTTTAGTTTTATTTTTAGAATAATAACTTTTTTAATAATTTAACTGGTGTCTTTTCGACACTTCCGAGTAAACTTAATTTTAATTTAATTGGTGTCTACTTGACACCCCAAAGTAGACTATTAGGCTACCAAAAAACAGCTATTTTATTTGGTTGAAGAGCTTTTTGGTTTTCCAAAATATCGCATGCGATATTTTGGTTAGCCAATCAGTTCTTCATAATTATTGTTCCATTTTAATTTTCAGTTATTTTGCAAATTTAATCAATAAATTTAAATTATTTCCAAATATTTTAGTTGGCTGTTTTTTGGTTGTGAATTAAAGTACTGGGTGCTTCAATTCACAACACGTATAATATTCGACAATAAATTAATATCTATAAAAAGTTAAATGAAAAAATAGTAAGCGATTATGAATTTAACATTATAAATATAAAACGATTTTGCAAATACGAAGGAATTGCAGTACATTTCGTCAAACCTAATAATCATACGGGAAATTCGGATGTAGAAGATTAAATACCTAATACCATTGATTTTAAATAACTAGATAAATCATCATTTGAAAACAAATATTGTTATTTTAGGGCGCATGTATCGCTTTTAACAAACAATATTATTTTTTCATTTCTCTCTCTTTCAGTGAGAAAATTATTTATGCATATTCCTTTTTTGCGTTTTTTGTTGTTTTTATGGCATTGAGAATTTTTATTTTGCTATATAAAGAAAAAATTCATTTTGAGAAGAATAGAAAAATTCAATGTAGGGAATTTTTTTATTTTTTCATATTATATGTTACGGAAAATTATTATTTGTCAAAAAATTTTATATAATGAATGCTTATTATTTGTTTTACAGGATTTTTGATTTTACTTTATTAAAAAAACCTTTAAAAAAATAATTAAAAAAAAATATTTAAAAAAAAAGTATTGTCTCTGATGGGGATTGAACCCGGATATTATTTTTCATAATTTGTTCATACAAATATATGAAAAAAATTAGCTTTGTGCTTATGGATGATAAGGATAACCATATAAACATCTAAATATGTATATATATTTTTTTAAATAAAGTTGAAATTAAATTAATTTTTTTAAAAATTCTTTAAAAAAAAAATTTTTTTTAAAAAATTTCACACAAATACTAATTTTGACAAGTGACAACAAAATTGATAATTCAATTATTTAAAAACTGATATAAACATATGTTTTTTGGCATCAAACGTCATTTAGGTTGCTCAACTGCCCAAGGACTAAGCAACTTGCAACCAGCAACCAACGCCACGCCCACAAAAATCTAATTTTTTTGATTTTCTTGCAACCGACTGTGCAACCTTCAAAATGGTTGCGCATCCGTTCCACAAACTATGCAACTTTCCAAGTTGCGCAACAACTTGCTTAATGTATGGGCAGCATTATTAGGGAAAATTAATTTTTGTAAAAAAAATGTGTATAATAAAAAGTGAAATCAAAAATCCTGTAAAAAAAATAATAAACATTCATTCTAAATTTTTTTGACAAATATAAATTTTCCCTAATATAAAATTTAAAAAAAAAAAAATCTCTAAATTGAATTTTTCTTTATAAAGCAAAATAAAAATTCTCTATGCCATAAAAACAACAAAAAACGCAAAAAAAGGAATATACCATAAATAATTTTCTCACTGAAAGAGAAAACTGAAGAAGTAATAATGTTTGTTAAAAGCGATCAATGTGCCCTCTGTCTCACAAATATAACAATAATTTTTTTCAAATGATGATTTATCTAGTTATTTAAAATCAATGATAATACTCTAACGGGGAAAATAAGGATATTAAATATAGAAAAAAAATCCAACAAAAACTTAAGTTCTTAAAGCAATAGAATATTATACAATAATACTTAACATTCTGCAGCAACACCTCTTGATGTTCAAAATAAATTAGTTGATTACAATTTAATTAGAGCAAGAATATAATAGAAAAAAAAATGTTATTGAGAAATTAAATAAAAATAGAGAAGAATATCACGAAAACAAGCTATATTTATAAATTTGGGTTTGTTTAAAGAACAACCTAAATTTCGAAAACATAAATTAGATAAAATACATGAAACTAACATGAAAATACCCTTTAAATTTTCAAGTGAAGCCAATCCTTATGTTGATCTTCCTCCTGATTGAATTACCAATGACACATCAAACGATGACAGTTGAAGAAATGGAATTTAAAAAAAAAAGAAATTTCTACAAATCAAAATAATCATGCATTAATAGAAAACATGAATCAACACATCAAAATAAATGATTATTTTAATAAAACATTTTTACAATTGAAAAAAAATATTGATTCAGATAGAATAAAATTAACAGAGAAATTTAAAAAAGTTAATAGCATTAGGAACTAATTATACTACATCATTTTTATCTTCAGTGAATTTTTTTTTTTCATTCAGTATTTTTTAAGCTCAGTGGCAATCATTTCTTTTAAAAATGATTATAAAAGTTTTGTTATTTCCTAAATTTTATATTTTCCTTAACAGAAATTAATAAAATTATGTTTTTAATTTATAAAATTATAAAAATGTATTTTCCTTGATGAAAATTCAAATTCTTGATCAGCAGATATAAATTTGTTCCATTTCGTTTCCAATCATTCCCTTGAAGAAATTTTCGTCAGGCAAAATTTTCTGACGAATTTAACTTCAAATAAATTATTTCCTGACGATTTTTTTTTATGACAGCAATAATAATGTTAAATTTTAATTGTGTGTTGGACTTGAATAGTGATAGATTATATATAAAAAAAAAGCAGAAAGCGAAAAAAAATAGAAGAAAAAGAAAAACAATACAAAAAGGCGAAGATGAAAGAGTTTGAAATGAAACTAATATTAGAATTGGAAAGCCATAAATGCCTTTATGCCAAGGATGATCCTACTTATAAAGATAGGTATAAAAGAGAAGGCCTGGCAGGATATATCAGCTGTACTGAACAAATCTGGTAGGAAAACTATATGTATTTCGAGATTCTTTCCGTGCATATTTTAAAGCTGACTGCAATATTGCCAGTAATTTTTTAACCCGGATCGAGTGACCGCTTTTCAAATTTGTTTTCTATTTTATTTTGTTGGAGAGCTTTTTTGGTTTTCCAAAATCTTTCCAATAATTTTTTGGAAAACCAATCAGCTTCTCCAACAATATATTTTAAATCAATTTTAATTTAATTGGTTGATTAATTTTACGCGTTGTCAGCACAGAGAAAAAATAATTTAATAAATTAATTTTTTCTCTGTGCACGAGTAACGCGTAATTTGAGATTTGTTTTTTAATTATTACTTAAATTTAATAATTTTAATTATTGAAATTTTTTTTGATTTTTTCATTTCCGTTGTGAATTTTTTCATTTCCGTTGTGAACACACCTTCCCTCTTAGAAAAAATATAAGGGTAAAAAAAAATTTTTTTTTTACTCTTATATTTAAAAATTTTATTTGTACATTTCTTTTCTATAAACAATTTATATATTTTTATAAATTTTGATAAATATTGTTTACTAAAAAAATTTATATTTTCTTTTATACATAATAGTTTTCCTTTCTTAATATATAAATTTCTTTTAATTTTATTTATATATGTTTATTATTTTTTCTTTTTTTTTTTTTTTAAAAAACATTATTTTATTTGATATTTATGTATTTTATATATATTTTTTTTCTCTAAAAATTTTTTTTTTTACTTATTTGTTTTTTATACAATTAAAATCTTATTGATTTATTTTATTAACAAATTCTAAAAAAAATACTTATTTTAATAACAAATTCTAAGAAAAAAAATCCTTTTGTATTTTATTTTCTAAAACAAAATATTAATTTTTTAATAAAAACTAATGGTTAATGAAGTTTTTTATAAATTATTTTTTTTATTATAAATTTATTTTATTTATATAAACCAAAAAAATGCATATATATATTAAAAATTTAAGACAAGGAATAGGAATTTAAGGCAAAAGCATAGATTTTTTTTTATATTATCCATTTTATATTTTTTAGCGGTCACGCTCCTCTTTCTATTTATTAAAAAAAAATTTTTTTTAGTAAAAATTTTTTTTTTAAAATCTTAATTACCCTGTTGTTTTTTATTCAATAATGGTTACTAATACATAATTTTAATATAAAAAGGTAAGAATTTAGTTTAATTAATTAATAATGTCTGATAACGGCAGTGTGACAAGTTTATCCACGACCGTGGTACATAAACGAAAAAAAACGAAAAAATTAAGGAAAATGCAATTAATAGGTGTTTTAAGGAAATCACCGCCGGTTATTAATAGGTAGCCGTGCTTATCACCCAAAACATCGAAGGCATAGTTTACCGTAAGTAAAAAATATTTTGTTTTATATATTTTGTTTAATTTTCAGCAGTTAAAAGGAACGAAGAAACTGTATGATCTTGGTTTTTTGTTTAAATAAAAATTGTCATATAGGAAAAAAAATATTTTTCTTTTTTTTTTATTAAAAAAAAATGTCAGTAAAAATTGGAAAATAATTAATTAGTATATTTATAAAATGAAAAAAAAATAAAATCAGAAGATAAAAAAATTTATAATAGTTGAATTAAAATATATTAAAAAAATTGTAATACTAAAAACAAATCTGATAAATAAAGAAACTATTAAATTGAACCAAAAAAAATTTTTTATTTATTATCAAAAATGAAAAAAATTTAAGTTAAAAGGACTAATAAAAATATAGACATCTAATTATTAAATATAAAATCGTTACGTTTTTAAATCTAAATAGTAAAAAAAAATTCTTGTTAAGAAAAAATTCTAATTAATTTTCAACATATCCATACAAAACTTATGTGATATGTTGTTTGATATTGTTTATTCAAGAGAAACAGATGTTATACATATACATATTTATTATTTAGATATCTTTATTAAGTATCCTACATAATAATGTAAAAAAAAAAATAACCCTAACAGAACTTCTACTTATACCTTATCTCTCTCTTTTCATAAAAGCCTTCCTTATTTATTTTTCTCGCCGTAAAATTGGGTTTATATATAATAGAGTATAAATCCAATTTTGTATATTAAAAAATATCGTATAATAATATGTATGCGATAACTTAAATTTGATTTCTAATGTACACAAATAATAATATCAACTTATGTATTTGTTGTCCATAAGCGTTTTGTAAAAAACATTTATTTAGAAAAAAGTGTAAAAAGAATTTGATAATTTTGTTCAAACCAATGCAATTTTGGATGCATAATTAGTTTCTTAGTGATTTATTATAAAAAATTAAATCAGTATTAATTTATATTTAGCAATCTAACTATTGAAACATTTATCTAAAAATGACGTTCCAGTAAGTATTTTTTATTATTATGTATATATATTATATATTTATTATTTGATTTTTATTAAATTTCTCCTTCCGTTTTAGAATAAAAAAATGTATGGTGCTTGTCAAGAGATTCATTATAATTGGTACTTTAAAAAAATTTCCAAAAAAAAACTTGTTAAAAAAAATTCTTTATATATTTTTTATTTTTTAGAAAGTGTAGCAGAAAATATTAATGTTTCCCCGGAAGAAGAAAGTATTACAACCGAGATCATAACCGTCAGAAGGCATGGCAGTGCGTGGTGTGTAAGCGGCCTTTTGGCCGAAAAGAGCACCTCACTTACAACTACTCCCACCTACATCCGGGGGTGCCACTGCCCCACGGACTCTCCAAAGGAAGGAAGTACCATAAGTATTACAATCTAATACAATGAAGGTTAGTTATTTTGTTCAATTATTACAATAAAATAAATAATAAAAATTCCCTTTTTTTGTTTAGGAAATTTTAATAACAAACTAAAAAAAAATTTAAAAAAAAAATTTTTTATATATCAATATATGCATATAAAAATTTTTTTTATATATTAATATTAATTAATATATAAAAAAAATTGTCAAAAAAAAAAATTATACATGGAAATTAAAAAATATTTTATTTAAAAAAAATATATTATAATTCAAAATGGAAAAAAAAAATATTTTTTAAAAAATATTAATAATTAATATATAAAAAAAATTGTCATTAAAAAATAATATTATAAAAAAACTATGTCAAAAACAATTATTTGGAGAAGAAAAAAAAATTAAAAAAAAATTTATTAAAATATAAAAAAAAAAAAAAAATTTTTAAAAAAAAATTATTAAAATATGAATTAAAAATGAAAATTTAAGTTTTTAAATTAAGTTACGATTTTCAAAAATAACTTTTTTCTTATCGATTTTACAATTTAAAATAAAAACATCAATTTTTTAACCCGGATCGAGTGACCACTTTTCAAATTTGTTTTCTATTTTATTTTGTTGGAGAGCTTTTTTGGTTTTCCAAAATCTTTCCAATAATTTTTTGGAAAACCAATCAGCTTCTCCAACAATATATTTTAAATCAATTTTAATTTAATTGGTTGATTAATTTTACGCGTTGTCAGCACAGAGAAAAAATAATTTAATAAATAAATTTTTTCTCTGTGCACGAGGAACGCGTAATTTGAGATTTGTTTTTTAATTATTACTTAAATTTAATAATTTTAATTATTGAAATTTGTTTTGATTTTTCCATTTCCGTTGTGAATTGAAGCACAGGGTGCCTCAATTCACAAAACCTTCCCTCTTAGAAAAAATATAAGGGTAAAAAAAAATTTTTTTTTTACTGTTATATTTAAAAATTTTATTTGTACATTTCTTTTCTATAAACAATTTATATATTTTTATAAATATTTTTAATATATAAATTTCTTTTAATTTTATTTATATATGTTTATTATTTGTTCTTTTTTTTTTTAAAAAAACATTATTTTATTTGATATTTACGTATTTTATATATATTTTTTTCTCTAAACATTTTTTTTTTTTTTACTTATTTTTTTTTTATACAATTAAAATCTTATTGATTTATTTTATTAACAAATTCTAAGAAAAAAAATCCTTTTGTATTTTATTTGCTAAAACAAAATATTAATTTTTTAATAAAATTTAATGGTTAATGAAGTTTTTTATAAATTATTTTTTTTATTATAAATTTATTTTATTTATATAAACCAAAAAAATGCATATATATATAAAAAAATTTAAGACAAGGAATAGGAATTTAAGGAAAAAGCATAGATTTTTTTTTATATTATCCATTTTATATTTTTTAGCGGTCACGCTCCCCTTTCTATTTATTAAAAAAAAAAATTTTTTTAGAAAAAAAATTTTTTTTTAAATCTTAATTACCCTGTTGTTTTTTATTCAATAATGGTTACTAATACATAATTTTAATATAAAAAAGTAAGAATTTAGTTTAATTAATTAATAATGTCTGATAACGGCAGTGTGACAAGTTTAGCCACGACCGTGGTTTACATAAACGAGTAGTATATAGGACGATTTGGCGTGGGAAAATTTCAGGTGTCATTAATGGTGTGATTAATGGTGCAATTAATGGTGTGATTAATGGGCGTTGTTAATTGGTGTGATTAATGGGCGTTGTTAATTGGTGTTCTTAATGGCTGTTTTTAATGGCTGTTCTTAATGGCTGTTTTTAATGGTTGCTATTAGCGGGTAATGGCTGCGGGCTGCTCTTAGTGGCTGCTATTAGCGGCTAATGGCTGCTGGCTGCTATTAGCGGCTAATGGCTGCGGGCTGCTATTAGCGGCTAATGGCTGCGGGCTGCTATTAGCGGCTAATGGCTGCGGGCTGCTATTAGCGGCTAATGGCTGCTGGCTGCTATTAGCGGCTAATGGCTGCGGGCTGCTCTTAGTGGCTGCTCTTAGTGGCTGTTTTTAGTGGCTGCTCTTAGTGGCTGTTTTTAATGGCTGTTCTTAATGGCTGTCGTGTGCTGCCGTGGTAATTAGGTCATCTGGTTGCTCTTTCGTCACCTGTGTATATGCCGTTGCGCATGGTTAGTTTTGTCTTTCTCTGTTCTGTATTCTGCTACTTCCTGTAAGTGTAAATGGATTAGGGGCTTAGGGGTATTTGTCGTGTGGCTTGTGTATACTGTGTATACAGGTTTTTGTAAGTATGGGTGAGATTTAAATTATTTTGAAAAAAAGTAGTCACTTTGTTGGGGATTGATCTGGGTATGTTGTGTTTAATAAGTCAGCGCTCTACCTGTTGAGCCATCGACTTATTTTGTATTCATGGTTTATATTTGATATATAATCTACATTTATTCGTTCTTTATATATACAGATATAAAGTCTGTATAATAATAATAAGCAACGGAAACCGTGAATGTGAAAGGGAGAATGAAAAGATGTAAATATACTGCAAAAAAAAATTTGTTTATATTCTAAAAAAAAAATATATTTTAAAAAAAACTTTGTTGCTTTGAAGTGGATTTGAACCATCAAGCTTGGATTTGTATGCCGACGCGCTACCAATTCGGCTATCAAAGATAGTCGGTCGCGCTTGGAAATTTGTGTACTTATATTTTTTGTTATTAAGAATCAATAAAGTCTGTATAATAATAATAAGCAACGGAAACCGTGAATGTGAAAGGGAGAATGAAAATATGTAAATATACTGCAAAAAAAAAATTTGTTTATATTCTAAAAAATATATTTTTAAAAAAACTTTGTTGCTTTGAATTGGATTTGAACCATCAAGCTTGGATTTGTATGCCGACGCGCTACCAATTCGGCTATCAAAGATAGTCGGTCGCGCTTGGAAATTTGTGTACTTATATTTTTTGTTATTAAGAATCAATAAAGTCTGTATAATAATAATAAGCAACGGAAACCGTGAATGTGAAAGGGAGAATGAAAATATGTAAATATACTGCAAAAAAAAAATTTGTTTATATTCTAAAAAATATATTTTTAAAAAAACTTTGTTGCTTTGAATTGGATTTGAACCATCAAGCTTTGATTTGTATGTCGACGCGCTACCAATTCGGCTATCAAAGATAAATCTTAATCGTGAAAAATCTTAATTTTGACAAATTAATTAAATTTTTAATCGTGAAAAATATTAATTTTGAAGAAAAATTTAATCGTGAAAAATATTAATTTTGAAGAAAAATAATTAATAACAAATAATAAAAATGATTGCAGAAAAAATTATATTGATTATTTTATTAAATGTTATTTTAAATAGTAATAATACAGTTCAGCTACCGGCAGGGAATATTTCAGCACTAACAATCAACTTCAACAACAACAGCAATATTTCCTTTACATTTATTTTTCTGATCAGGTATCCCTGTATCAGACAAATAATTACTACAAACATTCATCGGTAAGTTAATTTAAAATACATTTCAAATATTATTTTAATATTTTTTATTATTATAATAATAGATGGAAAAGAAAGATCAGCTGATACGATATAATCCGGACAAAAAAAAAGCTCTAATAGACGTAGGTGGTGAAGGAAATGTAAGTTTTTTATATTAAGGTATTTTATTTTATAATTATAATTTCAATTCCAATAGGTGCAGAAGAAGGAGGAGGAAAACTTGTTAGCTAAAAAAAATGGATCTGCAGACGTTGGCAGGAGTAATGAAAGCGAAGTAAGTATTTTAAAATTTTATTTTCTAATTATAATTTTTCTAATTATAATTTTTTTTTTATTATTATTATTTTTACTTTAAATAAAGGGCGAAATAGGCAGTGGCACCAAGCAGCGAGGTAAGTTCCGTGGAAGTTTTGAACTTAATGGATAAATTCAACATCCTACTTTTTAGAGCCTCGAGAAGTAGCAGCGGGTGCAGCTCATCGCGGCATGAATTTTTTTTTTTTAAATGTATTATATAATAGCTATTGTAATAGCTATTAATTATATTATAATGTTTTTATTGAGTTATTTTAAATAACATTTGTGAAATATAATAACTTTTGGACAAATTTATATAATTTTTGTTATCCCAATTGTTAAATACCATACTATTATAATGTATATAAATAAAAATATTTCACTTAAAATAAAATTCAAAATAAGTTGTTTTTATTATTTACCTACCTTTCATCCCTTTACCCATTTTCAGATTAAGACAAATTTTTCAGATGATTCAACGATGGATTTTTTGTTGTGTATTTTTAATTCAGAATATTTTGTTGTGCATTTTTTTTTTTTTTTGTATTTTTTAATTCAGAACATGTGATATTTTCATGTATGGAGGAATTTACATAATTTTCGCCGATTTTACAGATAATGATTACCATACATGAAATTATCACATGTTCTGAATTAAAAAATACAAAAAAAAAAAAAGAAACATAAAAATTCTAAAAAGCATTTCGAGATTCGAACTACTGTCGTTCGTCGTCAAATTCTCACCACCTTACCAATTATGCTACACAACTATATAAAAAAGTCTGGAAAACTTTTAATTATATTCTTGTTATCTCAAATATAACAATAATATATTGCATGGTTGTTTACTATGCTGAACTATTGCATATACGTCATTATGCTTAGGTCTTATATAAAAAAATATGTGTTGTATTTGAGTGTGTATATGAGTATTTATTTATACAATACTATTATAATATCAATAATAATCTATATAAATAAAAATATTTCACTTAAAAATAAAATTCAAAAATAAGTTGTTTTTATAATTTACCTACCTTTCATCCCTTTACCGATTTTCAGATTAAAACAAATTTTTCAGATGATTCAACGATGGATTTTTTTGTTGTGTATTTTTTTTTGTATTTTTAATTCAGAATATGTGATAATTTCATGTATGGAAGAATTTAACTAATTTTCGCCAATTTTACAGACTGGAAGAATTTAACTAATTTTCGCCAATTTCATGATAATGATTTCCATACATGAAATTATCACATGTTCTGAATTAAAAAATACAAAAAAAACATAAAATTTCTTTAAAAAATACAAAAAAAAACAAAAAATATTTTAAAAAGCATTTTGAGATTCGAACTACTGTCGTTCGTCGTCAAATTTTTACCACCTTACCAATTAGGCTACACAACTATATAAAAAAGTCTGGAAAACTTTTAATATATTGTTGTTATATCTCAAATATAAGAATAATATACTGTATGGTTGTTTACTATGATGAACTATTGCATATACGTCATTTTGCTTAGATCTGCATAAACAAAAAGTATTTGAATATTAATTAGAAAGGATTGATGTATATATTTGTGTAGCCTAAGCGGTAAAGTCGTGATTAACTTAAAAAAATAATCCTTATATGAAAAACTTGCCGATGATTATTTGTTCGAATCACGCTCAAGACCAAACAATCATCGGTAAGTTTTTCAGATAAAGGCTAATTTTTCAAATTAATCGACTTTTCCGCTTAGGCTACACAACTATATTGCATTCAAAGCTTTACTATTTTCAGATAAACGTAAATTTTTTTTAAAAAATTTAACCAGAATCTGGAAATAGACAGAAGGGTATATTTTCAGGGTGTTGTCTTTTTAAAAATTATGTGTGGTATTTGAGTGTGTATATGAATATTTATTTACTGTAATATTAGCATCACATGTTATGTCGTTGTTTAAATGTTATACATATATAAGAATTTTTTTGATAAAACTTGACATAAATATAAATTTATAATTTTCTTATAATTTTCAGAAATAAAAACATGTAAAATTTAAGTAATAAAATAATAATCATTTTAATTTATTATTATCTAATATAAAATAAATATATATTTTAAAATTTTAAAATAATTTTTGAGTATTTAGGTCTTTTACAAAATCAAGTATAGCCATATTTTTGCGATTTATATCACGTCCTTTAAAAATTAAAAAGTAGTTTTCGTTTTTTAGCTCTTGCAATTCTTCTTCAGTGGTAACAGCCAAAGAAATTCTTTTGGGAAGAAATACCCATAATGTTTCACCTGAAGTTAAATCCTCTAGGATAGCTGTTACTTGCTGTCCATAAACCGTATTAATAAATTCAAAGTTCAGCACCGTGTATGCTTTTCCGATTATCAATTCGTCCAGCTTGGTATAGTCCTGAGAGCATCCGCTTACAGCTGTTTCAAATTTTTGCAAAAATGCCTAGAAAGTTGAATTTTCATAATAATAATAATAATAGATATAAAGTTTGTAAATATCTTCTTACCATTTTACTTCTTGAGGTTTAAAAATTAACTGATATACTCTGGTATCAAAAATGCACTATATATACGAAAAATATACAGACGAAAATAATTTTAGGTACATTAGTTTTTAAAATATTGTACCTAAATAATTGTTTAAAATTAATTATATTCATTATTTCATTATATTTTATTGTAAGCCTTTCATTAATTATTTCTGGTCCTGATTAGTTAAAATCTACATTAAAGTTTATGGTTCATTAGTTAATAATTGGACCACTATGAGCTTGAATTAAAAAGTCTGCATTTTAATGTTTTTATGAAAAGCAAAATGCAATTAATATTTCCGGTCAGATTTTAATCGGGATTACTTTAAGGCAAAATTTAAAGATACCATTTGTTATTAAAAAGTCTGCATTTTAATGTTTTATTAAAAGCAAAATGCAATTAATATTTCCGGTCAAATTTTAATCGGTATTACTTTTGACAAAAATTAAAAGATACAATATGATTATTACGTAAATGTATTTTTTTCTTGTGAGAATTTTTAAAATTATTAAAGATTTTTAATAATAATAATAATAATAAAAACCAATATATTAAAAAATTGAAACGCATTGATAAATTTGTATGAAAAAATTAATTATTACCGTATATAAGTAATATTTATATACATATATATATTAATTATTATATATATATATATGTATATATATATATATATATATATCTTGTGAGAATTTTTAAAATTATTAAAGATTTTTAATAATAATAATAAAAACCAATATATTAAGAAACGCATCGATAAACTTGTATGAAAAACCATTAATTATTATTTACGTAAATGTAATTTTTAGTAATAACTAAGATTTTTGTTACTTTTAATAATTAAAATCTTATATTAAAGAAACACCATAGTTTTAAGCCTCAGTTTATCATAACCTTTACTTACTTTCAATTGTTTTAAAAATGTCGCGAGTATCTATTAAAAGTGAATCGGAAGTTTTTGTAAAACGGTTTAATGTGCGTGCTAGACGTATCGAATTTAAAATTAATCAAATACCCTTAGATGAGGATCCAATAAATTGGATTAAAGCAGCTATTGAGGAAATAGTACAATCTTCGACAAGAGATGTCTTGCCTACTGATCAAATAGGTATAAGTTTTTGTGGTGAGAGTTTCGAGGAGCGGGGGCCAGGATATATGAGCTTTAGATCAGCTAATTTAGTTTCGACCGAAGATCTTTGGGACCTTATAACGAGAGTTTTCCAAAGCAAATCTGAAGGTTTAAGTACAGATAAGTTTTGCTTAACTGTCACATATGTTTGTATGCCCCAAGGTCAAGGGAAAAGAGCAAATAATTATTTTACTTTTAAAGAGGAATGTATCAAACGTAAAGGTATTATAACAATAAATAATGCTGATTACCTTCCAAGAGCTTTAGTCGTTGCTATTTCTGTAGCTGATAACGATAAAGATAAAAATAAAATTAAAAAGGATATAAATAAATTACAAACAATTAAAACACTAGATTTGTTAAACAAATCAGAAATAAATATTTCGCCAGAACGTGCAGGTGTAGAAGAATTACGTAAATTTCAAGCATATTTAAAAGACTACAAAATAACTGTCTTTAAATATGGAACTAAAGGCCGTGATATTATTTTCCAAGGACATGAAGATGGAAAAAGACTGGATTTACTATACCACGACAATCATTTTAACGTTATAACTTCACGTACGGCAGCTTTTTGTTGTGGCTATTTTTGTAATCAATGTAACACACCTTTTAATACAAAAAATAGTCACTGCTGCATTAAAAGCTGTCTAAGTTGCCAAAAATCACCATATTGTCACGAAAACATTTCGAAAGTTATATGTAAGTTATGTAACCGATATTTCAAAAACCAGATATGTTACAATAATCACTTGTTATTGGATTTAAATAATAGAAGTACTTGCAATACGATAAATCGTTGTTTATTATGCCTACAAGTATTTAAAAAAGAAAAAAAACACATTTGTGGTGAATATTTTTGTAAAGTATGCCAATTAAACGTTTCCAAAGAACATCAATGTTTTATTAAGACAGACACACGCTCACCATTATTAAAAGATATATTGTTTATATTTTATGATTTAGAAACTCGTCAGGAAAAGTATGTTGATAAAAATGCTATAGGTGATATTAAACTTCATGAACCTATTTTGTGTGTTGCTGCTAAACGATGTGATATTTGTATTAATTTAGAAAAATTATACTTTTGTCAGAAATGTGGTTTTAGAGAAACTATTTACAAGGAAAATGTAATTAGTAAATTTGTAAATGATTTGTTATCAATTTCCAAAAAATTTAAAAAAGTAACTGTCATAGCACACAATGGTAAATCTTTTGATCACCAGTTTATTTTAAACCACATATTATTGTTAACTGATTTAAAACCGGAATTAATCGTGCAAGGAACAAAAATAGTAATGATGTGCTTAAAGAATATAAAATTTATTGATTCTTTAAACTATTTTCCAATGGCGTTGGCTAAATTACCAAAAGCATTTGATTTAGAAACATCATCTAAGAAAGGTTATTTTCCTCACCTGTTTAACACCTTAGAAAATTCCGATATAGGATTATTGCCTGAAATGAATTTTTATGATCCCGATTCAATGAAAAGTGAGGAAAGAAAGGAATTTTTAAAATGGTACGATGAAAATAAAAATAAAACTTTTAATATGCAGAATGAATTAGTTTCATACTGTCAAAACGATGTACTAATTTTAACTGAAGCGTCCATTAAATTTCGTCAATTATTGTTAAATGAATGCAATGTATGTCCGTTTACCGAAGCATGTACGATTGCATCAACTTGTAATTTGATTTTTAGACGCAATTTTTTGAAATCAAATACAATAAGCATTATACCAAAAAATAATTACCATGAAGGTAATGGTCAATCCAAAATAGCAATTCATTGGTTATTGCATGAAGAAAAAGAGAAAAATATAAAAATACGACATGCTTTAAATGGAAAAGAAATTATTATACAGGGTGTAAAAGTTGACGGATTTTGTGAAGAAACAAATCAAATTTTCGAGTTTTACGGTTGCCATTATCATGGTCATCCTGTCTTTTTCAAACACAACCGTGATAATTATTTACATAAAAATTCAAAAGAAACACTGAATACTCGATATGAATCAACTATTTCCAAATCTCATTTAATATTAAATTATTTACCATTAAACCCTAGAGATGCATTTTATGGTGGAAGGACGGGTAACACAAGAACATATTATAAATGCAAAGAAAACGAAAAAATTAAATACATTGATATTTGCTCTTTATATCCGTGGGTTTGCAAATATGGTAAATTTCCAATAGGCCATCCGAAACTTTATGCTGGAAATAATATATGTAAAAATATTATTCTACCGCAAACTGAAGGAATAAAAAAATGTAAAATTTTACCACCTTATAATTTATATCATCCTATTCTACCTATAAAACAAAACAATAAGTTAATTTTTACTTTGTGTAAAACTTGTTCAGGTCAATTTTGTTATGAAGAGTGTGAACACGATGACAACCAAAAGGCATTAACTGGTACTTGGATTATTGATGAAGTTAATAAGGCAGTCGAAAAAAAATATAAAATATTAGAAATTTATGAAATATGGGAGTATAAAGTTGAACAATACAATAAAAACAA
>OX457085.1:46953152-47079603 GCA_949752835.1 Empis stercorea
TGTTGTTGAGAGGCTGGATAAAATACGTCATCATCTATAGTAAATTGTTGTTGGTGTTTTTCCTTCACGGGATCGAAATTAAAAGTGTCATCATATTGTTGTTTAATATTATCAAAATATGACGGTGTGGTTTGGATTTCTTTGTTTTTTAATAATTTAAATTTTGTTTGAGTTTCTGCATTTTTCGAAGAAACTTTTTTCTCAAACGGTTCATATTGGGTAGGTAATAATGACGCTCTTCTTTTTTGATTACCATATTTCATTAAATTTTGTCTGTACATGTACCATTTCTGAACGGTGTTAAGATTTTTACTATATAAGACTTTTTTCATATTCTGATCTAATATATCCAAGTTTTTATCATTATCTAATAAATTTTTTAATTTAATAAAAACATCAGTTGGTATTACAACCATTCGCTGCATATTATTCATTTTTTGTTTGAAAACTGCTAATTAATTTACCAATAATACCTGATAATACAGTACCTATTAAAACAGGTAAGAAGCCTCCTTTTTGAATAAGTATTTTTCGTTTCACTTTTAAACTCCTTCTGGAGCAAGCTAGATTTCTTAGTGTGTTTTTATGCTTTTTTAAACGTGTTAAAACGTGTCTTGATATTTTATTATTACCATTTAAGGTATTAATTATAATTTCGACAATAGCTTTTATAGTATCATCGTCACATGTCTTTAGAATACTACTTCGAAGTTTTTTATTAGAAGTTTTCAGCAATCGTAATATACGACGGTTTTTCTTCAATCGTTTCATATTTTTCACAAAATGTTTTATTATTTAAATCATATGGTGAGCAGTAACATACACAATAATTTTTTTCAAAAATATTATGACGTACACGATATAATTCATTAACGTTTTGTGTTAAGTCTAACACAATATAGCCGTGTGGAATTGATGTAGCCTCATTATATACTCTTACAAAATCTTGAGTTTTCTCAGGAAAAATTTGTCGAGCTAAAGGTAAGATTTGCGATTTATCACGTGGATTTTTAAATAAAACTAAATACTTAGCATTTAAAGAAATATCGCGACAATATTTACCTTGGTGAAAAATATTTTGTATTAATAAAATAATTGATAAATTGTTATGGTGTGAACCCTTCGTAAACAGTTCGCACACCTGTTTATTGTAAGTTTCAAGCATTAAATCATCGAGCACAACTAAAATATTATCATCATTTTCATTTTTAATCTGCTCCGGTATATTATTCAAAAATTCCGTATTTGCAAAAGGTAGGTTTTTCGGCACAGCCATTAATTCAGGGTTACACCAAAT
Organism: Empis stercorea; assembly: GCA_949752835.1. Classification (NCBI taxonomy): domain Eukaryota; kingdom Metazoa; phylum Arthropoda; class Insecta; order Diptera; family Empididae; genus Empis; species Empis stercorea. The sequence goes on from OX457085.1 coordinate 46,954,450, forward strand.
TATTTTAGTTATATTTGGTTTAATTAAGTTTTTATGCTGTTTAATCAAATTGCATACAAAAGTTGTCTTTCCACACCCCGAAGGACCTGCTATAATCATCGTAAACGGGTGTCTAAATGGAATCATGTTTGTATTTTTAAATTTTCTATTCTTGCTATTAATTTTTCATAAATATTTTTAAAATTCTTAATACATTTTAAAGCGTCTCTGTATTTATATGTAACGGATATACATTCGCAGGTATCGGGACCACATGTTGCTTTATTATCAGACCAAATACAGCTTTTATAGTGTTCACCAAATTGCGATATTACTGAACCATTTTTATTTAATATAATCAAACGCTCAACAAGATTTTCTAACTTTTTTAAATTACGGTCATCCAGAAACGGTTTGTAATCTTTTAAGAAATTCTCCAGTATTTCTATGTGCTCTTTCGTTAATAACATTATATTAACTAATGAAAACTATGGTATTACGTCACATATATAATATTTCTCCTGACCCATTTTGGATTTTTATAAATATTTATATTTGCCTCTCCCTTTTGTATTTACATTCTTCTACTGAGCTTTTTCCTTTGCTTATTATTATAAATTTCATAAAATCCAAGATGGCTGAAAAGTATTTTTGGACTCCTCCTTTAAAAAATCCACACAGATTTTGCACTTATATTTTTTGTATATATAAACAAATTTCCAAGCGCGACTGACTATCTTTGATAGCCGAATTGGTAGCGCGTCGGCATACAAATCCAAGCTTGATGGTTCAAATCCACTTCAAAGCAACAAAGTTTTTTTTAAAATATATTTTTTTTTTAGAATATAAACAAATTTTTTTTTGCAGTATATTTACATCTTTTCATTCTCCCTTTCACATTCACGGTTTCCGTTGCTTATTATTATTATACAGACTTTATATCTGTATATATAAAGAACGAATAAATGTAGATTATATATCAAATATAAACCATGAATACAAAATAAGTCGATGGCTCAACAGGTAGAGCGCTGACTTATTAAACACAACGTACCCAGATCAATCCCCAACAAAGTGACTACTTTTTTTCAAAATAATTTAAATCTCACCCATACTTACAAAAACCTGTATACACAGTATACACAAGCCACACGACAAATACCCCTAAGCCCCTAATCCATTTACACTTACAGGAAGTAGCAGAATACAGAACAGAGAAAGACAAAACTAACCATGCGCAACGGCATATACACAGGTGACGAAAGAGCAATAACCAGATGACCTAATTACCACGGCAGCACACGACAGCCATTAAGAACAGCCATTAAAAACCAGCCACTAAGAGCAGCCACTAAAAACAGCCACTAAGAGCAGCCACTAAGAGCAGCCCGCAGCCATTAGCCGCTAATAGCAACCATTAAAAACAGCCATTAAGAACAGCCATTAAAAACAGCCATTAAGAACACCAATTAACAACGCCCATTAATCACACCATTAATCACACCATTAATTACACATTAATTACCCCATTAATTACACCATTAATTGCCCCATTAATCACACCATTAATTACCCATTAATGACACCTGAAATTTTCCCACGCCAAATCGTCCTATATACTACTTAAACGAAAAAATTAAGAAAAATGTACCACCTCCGGAGTAATCCCCGTCGGTTATTAATAGGTGTCTGGGCGTAAGCCGTGCTTATCGCCCAAAACATCGAAGGCATAGTTTACCGTAAGTAAAAAATAGAATTTCCAAAAAAAAAAATTTTGTTTAATTTTCAGCACTTAAAAGGAACGAAGAAACTGTATGATTTTGGTTTTTTGTTTAAATAAAAATTGTCATATAGGAAAAAAAATATTTTTCTTTTTTTTTTATTAAAAAAAAAATGTCAGTAAAAAGTGGAAAATAATTAATTAGTATATTTATAAAATGAAAAAAAAAAATAAAATTAGAAGATAAGAAAAATTTATAATAGTTGAATTAAAATATATTAAAAAAATTGTAATACTAAAAACAAATCTGATAAATAAAGAAACCATTAAATTGAACCAAAAAAAATTTTTTATTTATTATCAAGGTTAAAAAAAGAAAAATTTAAGTTAAAAGGACTAATAAAAATATAGACATCTAATTATTAAATATAAAATCGTTACGTTTTTAAATCTAAATAGTAAAAAAAAATTCTTGTTAAGAAAAAATTCTAATTAATTTTCAACATATCCATACAAAACTTATGTGATATGTTGTTTGATATTGTTTATTCAAGAGAAACAGATGTTATACATATACATATTTATTAATTAGATATCTTTATTAAGTATCCTACATAATAATGTCAAAAAAAAAATAACCCTAACCGAACTTCTACTTATACCTTATCTCTCTCTTTTCATAAAAGCCTTCCTTATTTATTTTTCTCGCCGTAAAATTGGGTTTATATATAATAGAGTATAAATCCAATTTTGTATATTAAAAAATATAGTATAATAATATGTATGCGATAACTTAAATTTGATTTCTAATGTACACAAATTATAATATCAACTTATGTATTTGTTGTCCATAAGCGTTTTGTAAAAAACATTTATTTAGAAAAAAGTGTAAAAAGAATTTGATAATTTTGTGCAATCCAATGAAATTTTGGATGCATAATTAGTCTCTTAGTGATTTATTATAAAAAATTAAATCAGTATTAATTTATATTTAGCAATCTAACTATTGAAAAATTTCTGTTGAAAAATTTATATAAAAATGACGTTCCAGTAAGTATTTTTTATTATTATGTATATATATTATATTTTTATTATTTGATTTTTATTAAATTTCTCCTTCCCTTTTAGAATAAAAAAATGTATGGTGCTCGTCAAGAGATTCATTATATTTGGTACTTTAAAAAAATTTACAAAATTAAAATTAAATAATATTATAAAAAAACTATGTCAAATACAATTATTTGGAGAAGAAAAAAAATTAAAAAAAAAAATTATTAAAATATGAAAAAAAAAAAAATAAATTTTTAAAAAAAATTTATTAAAATATGAATTAAAAATAAAAATTTAAGTTTTTAAATTAAGTTACGATTTTCAAAAATAAAAATATTTTTTAATTCTTAATTACCCTGTTGTTTTTTATTCAATAATGGTTACTAATACATAATTTTAATATAAAAAGGTAAGAATTTAGTTTAATTAATTAATAAAGTCTGATAACGGCAGTGTGACAAGTTTAGCCACGACCGTGGTTTACATAAACGAAAAAATTAAGAAAAATGTACCACCTCCGGAGGAATCCCCGTCGGTTATTAATAGCTGTCTGGGCGTAAGCCGTGCTTATCGCCCAAAACATCGAAGGCATAGTTTACCGTAAGTAAAAAATAGAATTTCCAAAAAAAATATTTTGTTTTATATATTTTGTTTAATTTTCAGCAGTTAAAAGGAACGAAGAAACTGTATGATTTTGGTTTTTTGTTTAAATAAAAATTGTCATATATGAAAAAAAATATTTTTCTTTTTTTTTTATTAAAAAAAAATTTCAGTAAAAAGTGGAAAATAATTAATTAGTATATTTATAAAATGAAAAAAAAATAAAATTAGAAGATAAGAAAAATTTATAATAGTCGAATTAAAATATATTAAAAAAATTGTAATACTAAAAACAAATCTGATAAATAAAGAAATCATTAAATTGAACCAAAAAAAATTTTTTATTTATTATCAAGGTTAAAAAATGAAGAAAATTGAAGTTAAAAGGACTAATAAAAATATAGACATCTAATTATTAAATATAAAATCGTTACGTTTTTAAATCTAAATAGTAAAAAAAAATTCTTGTTAAGAAAAAATTCTAATTAATTTTCAACATATCCATACAAAACTTATGTGATATGTTGTTTGATATTGTTTATTCAAGAGAAACAGATGTTATACATATACATATTTATTAATTAGATATCTTTATTAAGTATCCTACATAATAATGTCAAAAAAAAATAACCCTAACAGAACTTCTACTTATACTTTATCTCTCTCTTTTCATAAAAGCCTTCCTTATTTATTTTTCTCGCCGTAAAATTGGGTTTATATATAATAGAGTATAAATCCAATTTTGTATATTAAAAAATATAGTATAATAATATGTATGCGATAACTTAAATTTGATTTCTAATGTACACAAATTATAATATCAACTTATGTATTTGTTGTCCATAAGCGTTTTGTAAAAAACATTTATTTAGAAAAAAGTGTAAAAAGAATTTGATAATTTTGTGCAATCCAATGAAATTTTGGATGCATAATTAGTTTCTTAGTGATTTATTATAAAAAATTAAATCAGTATTAATTTATATTTAGCAATCTAACTATTGAAAAATTTCTATTGAAAAATTTATATAAAAATGACGTTCCAGTAAGTATTTTTTATTATTATGTATATATATTATATTTTTATTATTTGATTTTTATTAAATTTCTCCTTCCCTTTTAGAATAAAAAAATGTATGGTGCTCGTCAAGAGATTCATTATATTTGGTACTTTAAAAAAATTTACAAAATTAAAATTAAATAATATTATAAAAAAACTATGTCAAAAACAATTATTTGGAGAAGAAAAAAAATTAAAAAAAAAAATTATTAAAATATGAAAAAAAAAAAAAAAAATTTTGAATTAAAAATAAAAATTGAAGTTTTTAAATTAAGTTACGATTTTCAAAAATAACTTTTTTCTTATCGATTTTACAATTTAAAATAAAAACATCAATTTTTTAACCCGGATCGAGTGACCACTTTTCAAATTTGTTTTCTATTTTATTTTGTTGGAGAGCTTTTTTGGTTTTCCAAAATCTTTCCAATAATTTAAACAACAAATATATTTTAAATCAATTTTAATTTAATTGGTTGATTAATTTTACGCGTTGTCAGCACAGAGAAAAAATAATTTAATAAATTAATTTTTTCTCTGTGCACGAGGAACGCGTAATTTGAGATTTGTTTTTTAATTATTACTTAAATTTAATAATTTTAATTATTGAAATTTGTTTTGATTTTTCCATTTCCGTTGTGAATTGAAGTACAAGGTGCCTCAATTCACAACACCTTCCCTCTTAGAAAAAATATAAGGGTAAAAAAAAATTTTTTTTTTACTGTTATATTTAAAAATTTTATTTGTACATTTCTTTTCTATAAACAATTTATATATTTTTATAAATTTTGATAAATATTTTTAATATATAAATTTCTTTTAATTTTATTTATATATGTTTATTATTTTTTCTTTTTTTTTTTAAAAAAAACATTATTTTATTTGATATTTATGTATTTTATATATATTTTTTTCTCTAAACATTTTTTTTTTTTTTACTTATTTTTTTTTTTATACAATTAAAATCTTATCGATTTATTTTATTAACAAATTCTAAGAAAAAAAATCCTTTTGTATTTTATTTGCGGAAAAAAAATATTAATTTTTTAATCAAAATTAATGGTTAATGAAGTTTTTTATAAATTATTTTTTTTATTATAAATTTATTTTATTTATATAAACCAAAAAAATGCATATATAGCATTTTCGAGTTAAAATAGTCTTTTTACATTTGAAATTAGTCTTTTTATATTTCAAAGTAGACTTTTTGTTTTACAAAATAGTCTTTTTATTTTTCAAAATAGTCTTTTTGTTTTTCAAAGTAGTCTTTTTGTTTTTCAAAGTAGTCTTTTTGTTTTTCAAAATAGTCTTTTTGTTTTTCAAAATAGTCTTTTTGTTTTTCAAAGTAGTCTTTTTGTTTTTCAAAATAGTCTTTTTGTTTTTCAAAATAGTCTTTTTATTTTTCAAAATAGTTTTTTTGTTTTTCTTTACTAATCAAATCAAGTTTCATTTATTTCTATTTACTATTGCTTACATTCATTAAATAATGTGTTATTACGGTTGTTTTAAATGCATTATTCTAGTTTCAAGTTTAAATGCATTATTAAATCTAATTATTAATTATTTATATATTATATCGAGTAAAGAGTAAAGGTTGTTTTATATAATATTATTAACAAATTAAATTTTTATTATCAATAATGAGTGAATTTCCAAGTGTTAATGAAATTGGTGAAAGTGAATCTGTATCAGAAAACAGTGAACAAGGATCAGAACAAGGTCATGCTGGTAGTAGCCGTAGGCAAAGTAACTTATACATATAGAAAAAATTACAAATTAACAAATTATTAAATTTTTTAGGAACAGGTAAGAATAAAAAAATAAGCAAAACCCAAAAAGAACTGCTACTAAAATTTTACGAAGATGGTGAAACAATAAAAAAAGCTGCATCGATGGCTAATATAAATTATAGTACAGCCAAAACTGTTATATCATTATATAAAAGCAATTATTGTGAAATAATAGAAAAGCCACGTGGAGGAAAAAGACAAAAAAAATTAACTACAGAAATTTTAAATTCAATTGAAGAGCTAATTGAAGGAAATGCTGCCTTAACCCTTAAAGAAATTAAAATTAAGTTGGTTAGACAAAATTTTAATATAAGCATATCTACAATAGCTAAAGGGCTTAAGGAGCTCAAAATAACATTGAAAAAAGCATCTATTCAATTAGATCGTATGAATTCCATCAGAACTATTGCACTAAGAAAAGAATATGCAATACATTTTTCAATGTTACTAAATCAAAATGAGAGAATGATTTTTATTGATGAATGCGGCTTCAATTTGCACTTACGCCGCACACAAGCACGGTCAAAAGTCAACACAAGAGCCCCAGTCATAGTGCCAACTGTGCGTGGGCGGTACACAACACTAATTGCGGCTATAAATAAACAAAAAGTGCTGCATTATAAAATCATTTCTGCAACATCCACTAATTCGTCTAAATTTTGTGAATTTATGACTGAATTAATTGAAAAGGTAACATTGGAAAATCCTGAATTAGTTGCTTATCTTATTATGGACAATGCCAAAATTCATAAAACGCAAGCGGTGAGGAGTATCGTGGCAGCGACTAATTTGAATTTGCTTTTTCTACCACCCTACTCACCTATGCTTAATCCAATTGAAAATGCTTTTTCAAAGGTATAATCTTTAAACATCTATATTTACATAAAAAGTTTAAGTTTTTTTTCGCAGGTAAAAAGCTGTGCTAGACAGTTATTAGCAGAACCGGCAGATCAGAATTTAGTTAGTGTTATTACTCAAAGTGTTAATGAGTTAACGGAGACAGATTGCTGCAACTATTATGTTAACATGACACTAAAAATTCCAGATGCTGTTGCTGGAAATAACCTAAATTAAAAATTAATATCATGATTAATTATGACTAATTGTTAAATTTATATCTTTATATATTAAAATTTATAAAATAACATGTAAATTTAAAATAATACCTAATTCAAAATAAAAAGACTATTTTGAAAAATAAAAAGACTATTTTGAAAAATAAAAAGACTACTTTGAAAAACAAAAAGACTATTTTGAAAAACAAAAAGACTATTTTGAAAAACAAAAAGACTACTTTGAAAAACAAAAAGACTACTTTGAAAAACAAAAAGACTATTTTGAAAAATAAAAAGACTATTTTGTAAAACAAAAAGTCTACTTTGAAATATAAAAAGACTAATTTCAAATGTAAAAAGACTATTTTAACTCGAAAATGCTATATATATATTAAAAATTTAAGACAAGGAATAGGAATTTAAGGAAAAAGGATAGATTTTTTTTATATTATCCATTTTATATTTTTTAGCGGTCACGCTCCCCTTTCTATTTATTAAAAAAAAATTTTTTTTAGAAAAAAATTTTTTTTTTTAAACTTAATTACCCTGTTGTTTTTTATTCAATAATGGTTACTAATACATAATTTTAATATAAAAAGGTAAGAATTTAGTTTAATTAATTAATAAAGTCTGATAACGGCAGTGTGACAAGTTTAGCCACGACCGTGGTTTACATAAACGAAAAAATTAAGAAAAATGTACCACCTCCGGAGGAATCCCCGTCGGTTATTAATAGGTGTCTGGGCGTAAGCCGTGCTTATCGCCCAAAACATCGAAGGCATAGTTTACCGTAAGTAAAAAATAGAATTTCCAAAAAAAATATTTTGTTTTATATATTTTGTTTAATTTTCAGCAGTTAAAAGGAACGAAGAAACTGTATGATTTTGGTTTTTTGTTTAAATAAAAATTGTCATTTAGGAACAAAAATATTTTTCTTTTTTTTTATTAAAAAAAAATGTCAGTAAAAAGTGGAAAATAATTAATTAGTATATTTATAAAATGAAAAAAAAATAAAATTAGAAGATAAGAAAAATTTATAATAGTTGAATTAAAATATATTAAAAAAATTGTAATACTAAAAACAAATCTGATAAATAAAGAAATCATTAAATTGAACCAAAAAAAATTTTTTATTTATTATCAAGGTTAAAAAATGAAAAAAATTGAAGGTAAAAGGACTCATAAAAATATAGACAACTAATTATTAAATATAAAATCGTTACGTTTTTAAATCTAAATAGTAAAAAAAAATTCTTGTTAAGAAAAAATTCTAATTAATTTTCAACATATCCATACAAAACTTATGTGATATGTTGTTTGATATTGTTTATTCAAGAGAAACAGATGTTATACATATACATATTTATTAATTAGATATCTTTATTAAGTATCCTACATAATAATGTCAAAAAAATAATAACCCTAACAGAACTTCTACTTATACCTTATCTCACTCTTTTCATAAAAGCCTTCCTTATTTATTTTTCTCGCCGTAAAATTGGGTTTATATATAATAGAGTATAAATCCAATTTTGTATATTAAAAAATATAGTATAATAATATGTATGCGATAACTTAAATTTGATTTCTAATGTACACAAATTATAATATCAACTTATGTATTTGTTGTCCATAAGCGTTTTGTAAAAAACATTTATTTAGAAAAAAGTGTAAAAAGAATTTGATAATTTTGTGCAATCCAATGAAATTTTGGATGCATAATTAGTTTCTTAGTGATTTATTATAAAAAATTAAATCAGTATTAATTTATATTTAGGAATCTAACTATTGAAAAATTTCTATTGAAAAATTTATATAAAAATGACGTTCCAGTAAGTATTTTTTATTATTATGTATATATATTATATATTTATTATTTGATTTTTATTAAATTTCTCCTTCCCTTTTAGAATAAAAAAATGTATGGTGCTCGTCAAGAGATTCATTATATTTGGTACTTTAAAAAAATTTACAAAAAAAAACTTGTAAAAAAAAATTTTTTATATATTTTTTATTTTTTAGAAAGTGTAGCAGAAAATATTAATGTTTCCCCGGAAGAAGAAAGTATTACAACCGAGATCATAACAATGGGTATGGCTGATGACGATCATATTAATACAATGAATAATGTTGAAACTGTTGAAGGAAATACTAATAATTCTGAAATGGTATTTGAAGAGTTTGTGGCCAACCGGGACGGCCAGGCTACCCAGCCTAGTGTAGCGGATCGTTCCCGGTTGTGTGCCCTCTGCGGGTACCGATCGAGTTATAAGGGGCATTTCACCCGGCAAACCGTCAGAAGGCATGGCAGTGCGTGGTGTGTAAGCGGCCTTTTGGCCGAAAAGAGCACCTCACTTACCACTACTCCCACCTACATCCGGGGGTGCCACTGCCCCACGGACTCTCCAATGGACGGAAGTACCATAAGTATTACAATCTAATACAATAAAGGTTAGTTATTTTGTTCAATTATTACAATAAAATAAATAATAAAATTTCCCTTTTTTTATTATTATTAAAACAACTATACTACCTAATCCTCCTATTTGCCACCGACTTTTTAGATGTTGGTAATTTGTCATATCTTCCCTTTTTTGTTCCTCTTCCCATTCTAGTTCTAATTCATTCACTGTTTTTCCTTTTTTGTCAAATTCCCTTGTAGCTTCCCCTGCGTCTGTTAATGTAATTTCCGCAGATTTTAATAATTTTGTATTATTTTTCAGAATTTTTATATTTATTTAATTTTTAATTGGAATGGATGTAGAAATCCAACTTGTTATCCCCGTTTCATTAGTATTGGTTTTAAAAGTATGTCGAAATGGTAAATCTAAATTGCCCACAATGAAAACGTAATTATCTAATAACTTTAAAATTCCTATGCCATATATGATAGTTTTGGTAGTTATTGGATTACAATAACTAGTGAGTTGTTGCTCATTTTTGAACAAATATAACCATGAGTTTTCTTCGTTTAGTGGTATAACATGGTTAGTTATTACTGTTGTAATTTTATATTGACAAATTTTAGAAACGGTAATGTTATTATTTTCCTGCTGATTAAAAAGTTCCATTACGCAATTATCCTTTGGAGCTTGCAACAATTTAGGTTGTAATTGTTTACATATAGTGAAACCTAGATCACCGTTTTTACCTGGTAATATACAATTTTGTATAAATTCACTTAATGAAAAGTGTATAAAATGTCCCCAATGATTGCTACCAATAAAATCCCATTCCAAAACTAAAATAGCATAATTGTGATCTGATATTTCTACTAGAACCGGATATATTTTATGCAAGTTATACAATTCCTTTTCCAACCATGGAATTGTAATTCGTATTCCTATTTGTCCCTCATGATGATTAACGTCTATTACCGTAATTCTGTTAAGTGTCCGTTTGTCCATTCGTTATATTATTTACTATGTTTATTAAAACTGTAGAGTCCATAATATATGGATGCAACTTATTAGTTTGTAAAGCAATTATGATTTCCCCTTGTTCTTGTAATAATCCTTGTAATTGTCCAAATTTTGGCATTGCCATATTTACTATTTGGTCCATTTCTAGTTGGTAAGAATTTAATTCTATTTTTGCGCCCAAAGCGTTATTTTCCCTTACAATTTTTTCTTCTAACATTACAACTCTTCTCGCCAAATGTTTTAACCCTTTAGTTGTATTTAAAGTCACGTCTTTTAAGAATTCGAAATCTGTACGTATAACTGCTGCATGTTTATTTATTAAATCTAATCTTCGATTGTTATCTGTCTGTAATTTGTCTAATAGTCCGTAAATTTTTTCGGCGTCCTGTGCGTCCATAGTCCCGAATAAACTTTTTGCAATACTACCTATTCCATCTATTAAACCTCGTTTTTTTCTAATGGTAAAGAAATGATTTGTTTTAGTTATTTCACTAGTTAACATTTTCCCGTAATGATTTATATCATCTAACCACCAATTACAGTTATTTTCCTTTAATATTTTAGATAATAAGGAACAAGATTTATTTAACATATTTTGTATATTATTTATGAACAAATTAACTTCTTCTATTGATATTAATTTAAATTTTGAAAAAATTTCTATATTACTTTTATAGATTAATAGAATTCCTTGACTTTCGAAGAAAGCGCCTGTTGAATTTAATTTTGTAATTGATAATGGCGTTCCCTGCATTGCCTTGGTCAATATGCATGATACTCCCAATATAATTTTCAATAAATAAAACATGGTGCTAAAAATATACCAAAAAAAACAAGAGTTTAATAATTTAAACTTTATAATTTAAACTTTACATTAAAAAACATTTTTTAATCTTTCCATCTTTTTAATCTGTTATTATGTACATTTCTAACTTTTTTGTTAATTTTAATTAAGGAGTTTACTTGATCCGAACCTACTACCTCATATGGTCCTAACCAATTTTCGCTCAATTTGTGAATCTTTGCTGGATTCAATAATAATACCTTATCACCTATTTCGAATTTTTCTACCTTTTCATTTTTGTCATAATATATTTTAGATTTAACTTTGCTTAAATTTAAATTTTTTTCTCGCTATTTCATGTACTCGTTGCATTCTTGCTTTCATTGATAAACAAAAATCATCGAAATTATATAAAGGTTCAGGTTGCCTTTTAAGACTGCTAGGTAAAGGTTCCGAAAAACCATACAATGCAAATAAAGGTGAGAATTTTGTACCTATGTGTGGAGTGTGATTGTGTACGAAGGTTGCTTCAGCTACCCAATCATCCCAAGTTTGAGGATTTTCATTTACAAACATTTTCAAATATTCAACTAGTGGTCCATGTCGACGTTCTAGCGAACCATTAGTTTGTGGATGATATGCAGTAGTCTGAATCTTTTTTATTTTTAATATTTTACACAATTGTTGAAGTAGTTTACTAGTGAAGTTGGTACCATGATCCGTCAATAATTCTTTCGGAATTATTGCATATTTTAAAATTATTTTAGTATAAAATACTTCAGCCACCGTCTCCGCTTCTTGATTTGAAAAAGGAATACCATCTAATATTTTCGTTAAGTCATCCTGAAATGTTAATATATACTTGTTCCCTTTTAGAGTTATAGGAAAAGGTCCTACTATGTCCATATATACATGATCAAATGGTTTTAAAGCTGTCCTTGTCAGAATCATTGGCATCTTTGTGATTCGACCTCTTTTATTTTTCTGACATTTGGGGCATTTTTTAATGTAATTGTATATATCTGCTAACAGTACACTCGCAAAATAATGAATACCCGTGCAGCGCATTATATAAACAGGAAAATAGAAGACGAATTGTAAGACCTTATAGTTTTTCACTTTTGTTAAATTTTATGTATGCTTTTTTTCTTTTTTCGTAAGAATTGGAAATAAAATACATATTTTTGTTGCACGGCTATTATGTAGTACATATGTACTATGGTAGGTTTTGAAACAACTTGCAATGGTAGAGGAGTTATTTATTATTTATACATAATCAGGAAATAAAACCTGATAAATGTTTTACACTACAATATTTTATTTTAGTTGCCAAGTTTAACACATAGATGTCGCACAATTATTGGTTGTTGTATTATGTATAGGAGGGTGGTGCCACAGATATGTGGAACCTATGTGGAAACTTGGTTCTGCTAATTGTCTAGGATAGTACCTGGTCAGTTCTCTTTCCTCTGATAAAAAAAATTAAAAAAAAAAAGATCTGCCTATGGTAGGGATCGTACTCAGAAATATAATTTTTGTTTTATAAGTAGTTGTCGACGACTATACCTATTGAACGATCATACATTTTGAATTTATATTTATAAATACACTTTCATACACTTAATGTTTAAAGTGTAATTTTGGTAAACTAACTTATAAAATTTAATCACAGAAAAAACAAATATATTTATGTATTATAGCATGTATAATATTTTATCAAAAATATATTGTACATATATATGTATGTAAATCAATATACATACTTCAAAGCATGTGTTTTTGGGAATTTATATTTTTTTCGAAATGTATTTTTGCCATGTTGTTTTTGCTGGTATCACGGCCTCTAAATATTAGATAATAATTTTCGGCATTTATAAGACGTAGCTCTTCATCATTTGTGATGGTTAAGAGGCCTTTGCCCAAAAAGTAAGATAAGGTTTTGCGCTGGAGCAGATAACTTGAGCTGTAATTATCGGATTTTGATCTGGTTTTTTGCAAATGGTTGGTAATAGACCTACCTTTTACACTACGTAGATTTTTTTTTCACTTTTTGACCTAGGTTGTCTGGAAATTTAAAAAAAAAATTCATTTCCATACAAAAAAGACGTTGCGACTTAGATTTTTTCCACAGTTTTCATCCAATTTGGGTGAAATTTGGAAGACAAGTAGTCTTTATAAAACGAATCTACACTAGGCAGCCCTTTTTTTCATTTTCGACCTAGGCAGCCCTTTTTTTTTACACTAGGCAGCCCTTTTTTTCATTTTCATTTTCGAATTTAAAACGATTTGTCATTTCCATACAAAAAAAACGTTGCGACCTAGATTTTTTCCACAATTTTCATCCGATTTAGGTAAAATTTTGAAGACAAATAGTCTTTATAAAATTAATCTACACTAGGCAGCCGGAATTTTGATTTTTGACTCTAATTTTGATTTAACAGCAATTATATTTTCAAACTTTAATATGGAATAAAAACTAAACTAAAGAAAATAAATTCATAAAATTAAGTCATTTTTTAAATTTACTCTTTTCCCAACATTTTCTTAATTAAAATTTTCAAAAATAATAGAAAATAAGTTTCTAGGAGCCAAATTAAGGAAGTAACTTTTTCCAAAATTTTCTAAAAAAATACTAATTTGAAATTGTTATACAGAAAATAGTTCCACTAATTCCTAAAAGGATCGTCGGTTGTAAATTGTTATATTCGCTATTATTTTTTGTAACTATATCTCTCTCGTTGTTCTCTATGTCCTTTTTTTTGGGTATACATACTTTTTTTTTTGCATTTTCTTATACAGGTTTTAGTTATATGCAAGTATTTTCATTTAAATTTTAAATTTCAATATTTTAGAATTTTTTCGTTTTCTATATTTAGAATATTTATAGTTTTTTAGGGGTTTAATAGTTTTTTTGTTGAATGTGCTAAAACTCTGTCGAGTAGGTTTAAAAAAGTATAAATAGGAAAACTCAATAGCATGTTCAAACGGGAAAATTATTAATATTATAATAATGAATAATGAATACTAATAAATAATAAAGAGGATATCTCATATATGTAAGCCATGTTATTTTAAAAATATCAACATTATGTATATTACTTTTCAATTTACTTGCTCAATTTAATATTTACCAATTTTTTTTCATTTTTCATTATAAGTAATATACATACATACTATAATTTCTAAAAAATATATACGCGTATGTACGTAGAATAAAATTAATGCATTCATTCGGTATAAATTAAACTACGATCGCATATTTGATTTTTTCCCCAAAAATAAGAAAAATAGAAAAATATTTAAATTTGAAATTTGAAATTTAAATATAAAAACTTATATTCTTTTGAATGGATATAAGAAAAAACTCATTGCAGGTAACAAATATAAAAAAGGATCAAGAAATAACCACAGCAATAAACCATCGTAAAATAATAACAAAAACAAAGGCACATAGGAATAATATTCTCAACTGAGTAGAAAACAATTTGAAATTATGTTCATTTACTCAAAATAAAAATTTTGTGTTATACAAAATGTATGTTGCCGATCATTTTGTGTATGCATATTTTTAAATTGTTATACACACCATGTATAGTATAACAAAACGAAGTATACCAGATATAATTTTACTTTTTGGGCAAAGGCCTCTTAAGGCTATTCTTGTTGGTAGAAAAATTATCAGTTTTTTCCCAAATCCTGCATTTTCTAGTATGGCTGTTACACCTCTACCATATTGAGTTATTTTAAAAGCAAATTCAATAACCCTGTAGACTTTTCCAATAACCAAATCGTCTAATGTAGAATAATACCCGGGACAAACAGGACCGAAAACTCAGTTTTCGTGTTTTCAAAGTTCAAAAATGGAAATTCATAAGGTTTAGTACAGTTTTCAGGAATAAATTGAAAACACGAAATCTACAAATTTTTAAGGTTTTCACGAAAATATATTTTAGCGCTATCTATTACAAAATAGAATATATGTATTTTTGAAGTCGGCATAGCTAAGTTTCCATACAAAAGTAGCCATTTTTGTGAAAAATCAAAAAAAAATCGAAATTTTGTAAAAAAAAAGAAGAAAAATTAAATTTATTAAATAATTTTTAATATAAATAAATCAAAATTTGACATTAAAAACAAATAATTACTATTTTTAATTTTTTTGGTTTTTACGTAGAGTTGTTTAAATAAATAATTTTCATAATTTGACATTCGAAAACGAAATCGCGCTCCATTTTTGGTGTGTCACTATAAAAGTTTTTAGATCTAGTTTTCGCGAAAACTTAGGTTTTCAATTTTGGTGTGTCCCGGGTATAAATTATTTAAAAAATCCTGTAAAATATTAAAATTATATATATTATATATATATATATATTACGAATATTTAAAAATGTGTCTTACCATTTACTACTATCTAGTTTTATTGTTACTGCTGATTCACAATGAGAAACGATGCGCAAAGCAACGGAACGCAAATCAAAGTTAAAAAGTTGAACTATATGAAAACAATACTTCTGTTCACAATGAAGAGAGAGAGAGAGCCGACGCGACGCGTAACAAAGCAAAAGTTGTCCAACTTTCAACTTTTACGATAATCAACGCGAGTAATTGACAGATAATAATAAAAATATTTCTCATTCTCAAAAGTATTTGTGGAAAACTAGATAGAAGGAATTTAATTTAAAAAAAATAGTTTAAAAAAATTATTAATTCGTCACCTCAGGTCTTAAGTGTTCAATAGACCATTTTTTGACAAAATGAGTTAAATATGCAGTTTTACTAATTTGACTACGATCTTTCGATTGGCGTAAAACGTTTTGTTCTATCACAAATCGTTTCCAAGATATTCTTGAAAAGTTATGTTCAAAAGTTATTAATAATTTACCGGTCTACATATAATATACTGTTAATATCCAATTCGACATCGATCACTAGTTTAAAAAAAAAAAAAAAATTATAACTATTTATAAATATTTTTGTTATCACTTTTATATAAAAAAAGAAATGAAATATTTATAAAAAATAATTACAATTGTTGAAATGTTGCAAAAAGTATTAAAACTTTTATGCTAAATCATAAATTTCAATTTCTCAATATTTTTATTTTTGGACATAGAACACTTAAGAACTGAGGTGACAATTTGTATATTAAATATACCAATTGTAGTAGTATTTAATACTATTAATATGTTTTTTTTTATTTTATTATTTTTTTGTGGAAAAAATGGACAAATGGACAATTGACTGAAATAATTGAAAATCAAAAGTCATTTAAGGCTGGAAATACCAACACATTGTGAATTGAAAAATTATTATACCGTCGCTTTGCTTTGCGCTTGCTTTGATTTGCGTTGACGAAATTAAATTGTGAATCAGCTATTACTGCTGATTCACAATGAGAAACGATGCGCAAAGCAACGGAACGCAAATCAAAGTTAAAAAGTTGAACTATATGAAAACAATACTTCTGTTCACAATGAAGAGAGAGAGAGCCACGCGACGCGTAACAAAGCAAAAGTTGGCCAACTTTAAACTTTTACGATAATCAACGCGAGTAATTGACAGATAATAATAAAAATATTTCTCATTCTCAAAAGTATTTGTGGAAAACTAGATAGAAGGAATTTAATTTTAAAAAAATAGTTTAAAAAAATTATTAATTCGTCACCTCAGTTCTTAAGTGTTCAGAAGACCATTTTTTGACAAAATGAGTTAAATATGCAGTTTTACTAATTTGACTACGATCTTTCGATTGGCGTAAAACGTTTTGTTCTATCACAAATCGTTTCCAAGATATTCTTGAAAAGTTATGTTCAAAAGTTATTTATAATTTACCGGTCTACATATAATATACTGTTAATATCCAATTCGACATCGATCACTAATTTTTTAAAAAAAATATAAATTATAACTATTTATAAATATTTTTGTTATCACTTTTATATAAAAAAAGAAATGAAATATTTATAAAAAATAATTACAATTGTTGAAATGTTGCAAAAAGTATTAAAACTTTTATGCTAAATCATAAATTTCAATTTCTCAACATTTTTATTTTTGGACATAGAACACTTAAGAACTGAGGTGACAATTTGTATATTAAATATACCAATTGTAGTAGTATTTAATACTATTAATATGTTTTTTTTTATTTTATTATTTTTTTGTGGAAAAAATGGACAAATGGACAATTGACTGAAATAATTGAAAATCAAAAGTCATTTAACGCTGGAAATACCAACACATTGTGAATTGAAAAATTATTATACCGTCGCTTTGCTTTGCGCTTGTTTTGATTTGCGTTGACGAAATTACATTGTGAATCAGCTATTAAACTGGTAGTTTTAACATAAAGTTTTCTGTATTTTTATCAAAAAATTTATAGCAAATAGACAAACCTGTTCCAATTTACATAATCAAGGCTTAATTTTATAGGATTTAAAAGGATTTTTTAATATAAATCTATATATATAATTATGAAAAGTTAAAAATAATTACACTTTTAAAAATAAATTCCTTGATATTATGTATTTATAAATTGTATACAGCATTAACTATTTTGTATTATTAAAACCTAAACTTGTTTTATATCATTTACATATTATTAAATATCTTCCGATATTATGTTAAATAAACAATTAATTATTGTACTTCTTAAACAAATGACAATTATACATTTTTTACCCTATGTTACAATGTTGTAAAGTAGTTTTAATAAAGTTTATTTTTATTATGCTGTAGATATTTATGTTAAAATGAAAATGATGCTAATAATTTAAATATGTTATAACTTTTATAATTGTAAATAATTACTAAGTTTTAAAACGTTTATTAAAACTAACCCTTTTATAGCTTTTAATAATAATTACAGTTTAAAATAAATTTAAAATAAAGAGTTTTATCTTTATACAACAATGTTGCAAATCAATATTTGCATAATTGTAAATGTAATTAAATTTTGTACAAAGGTTCAAGATCACGTCGATAATTGCATGTTGTATTAAAATTTAAGTTTATGTTTATTATGTTGTATTTATTTTATGTTAAAATGTTGTTATAATTTATAACTTTCATAATTGTAAATAATTACTCAGTTTTGAAAGGAAGTTATGATAATTTTTTATTAAAACCTAGCCCTTTTATAAGTTTTAAAATAAAAAGTATTAACTTTATGCAACAATGTTGCAAATTAATATTTTAATATTCGATAATTGTAAGCGTAATTAAATTTTGTACAAAGGTTCAAGATCACTCTGATAATTGCAGGTTGTATTAAAATTTAAGGTTATGTTTATTAGACTGTTTTTATTTTATGTTAAAATGTTGCTAATAATTTAAAATATGTTATAACCTTTATAATTGTAAATAATTACTAGGTTTTGAAAGGAAGTTATTATATATGTAGTTTTATTAAATTCTAACCTTTCAATGTCAAAGCAGCTATTAATAATAATTAAAAGCTATAAAGTAATTTTTATATATTTCTGAAATTGTATATAAGTCAGAACATATTTTAGAAAATTAGCAGTTTAAATAAATTTTTAAAAAGTGTAAAGTATTTTAAAAACATAGTGCAGTAAAACAATGTTACGGTCTACTATTAGAAACAAATCCGATATTTTAGTTAAAAAATTTAATTTACGAGCACAAAAAGTAGAATTTACCATCAATGAAACACCAATTGGAAAAGATCCAATAAAATGGATCAAATCAGCTATTGAAGAAATATTAGAAGACGCAACTAAAAATATTTTACCTACAGATCAGATAGGTATAAGCTTTTGTGGAAAGAGCTTTGAAGATCGAGGTCCTGGCTGGATGAGCTTTGAATCAGCAAGTTCAGTTACAACTTAAGACTTATGGGATTTAATTACAAAAGTTTTTCAAAGCAAATCTGTAGGTTTAAACACAGATACGTTTTGTCTAGCTGTAACATCTGTACGTATGCCACAGGGCCTTGGAAAGCCATCTAACTATTTCACTTTTAAAGAAGAGTGTATTAAACGTAGAGGGATTATAACGATAAAAAATACAGATTACCTCTGTCTTCCAAGAGCCTTAGTTGTAAGTATAGCTATGTTAGAAAATGATCCTGATAAAATTAAAATCAGAAAAGACACATAAAATGCAGACTATTCGCGCAATGAATTTATTATCAGGATCTGCTATAAACATTTCATCTGAAGGTGCTGGTATAGAAGAGTTACAAAAATTTCAGGAATATTTAGAAGAATACAAAATAACAGTATATAAATATGGTAGTAAAGGTAGAGTTGTTTTATTTAAAGGAAATACAGACAAGGAAAAAAGTTTAAATTTATTGTATCATGATAACCATTTCAATGTAATAACATCCCTTACAGCTGCTTTTTGCTGTAGTTATTTTTTGATACATGTAATATTCCGTATATGTAATAACAAAAATAGTCATCGTTGTAGTAAAAGCTTCCTGTATTGTCAGCAATCACCACCGTGCAAAAACAACAACACAAACATTTATTGCACATTATGTAATCGATATTTTCGAAATGAAATGTGCTTTAGCAACCACCAGTCATCTAGTTCAAATAATATAAGTATTTGTAGTACAATAAAGCGGTGTTTAAGGTGTTTAAAAATTTTCAAAACTATAAGACAACATAATTGTAATGAATATTTTTGTAAAATTTGTCAGCTACATGTACTACCTGATCACCAATGTTATATAAAACCAGATACTCGGTCAGTGCCACAAAAAAAATTACTATTTGTTTTTTATGATCTAGAAACAAGGCAGGAAAAATTTGTTGAAAATAATGTCCACTCCACGGGGAGATGAAATTGCACGAACAAAATTTGTGCGTTATTGCAAAACGATGTGATGTTTGTATTAATATAGACATTTTATACTTTTGTCAAAAATGTGGATTTAGAGAACAAATTTACAAAGAAAATGTAATAGGTAAATTTATTCAAAACTTGATGGCGGCTAGTACAATATTTAAAAATATTATCGTAGTAGCTCATAACGGGAAAACTTTCGACCATCAATTTGTGTTAAATTACATTTTAGCTTTCGACCATCAATTTGTGTTAAATTACATTTTATTAAATACAGATAAACAGATAAAGGGCTACTCTCCTCATTTATTTAATACATTGGAATACCAATTATGTAGGAGCCCTGCCTCATATGAGTTATTATAGTCCTGATACAATGAAAAATACTGAAAGAGAAGAATTTGTAAAGTGGTACGATGTACAAAAAGATCAGCCTTTTGATATGCAATGTGAATTAGTTTCATATTGTCAAAACGATGTACAAATTTTAGCAGAGGCATGCACCAAATTTAGGAAATTATTGTTAGAAGAATGTTTTGTTTGTCCGTTTACTGAATCCTGTACAATTGCTTCAACTTGTGATTTAGTTTTTAGACGTAATTTCTTAAAAATACAATCAATAGGCATAATACCTTTTGGTGGTCTTTTTACCGCAATGATGAATAAATTTATTAAAATGAAACAATCTTCTTCAGGTTTTCCTGGACATTGTTTAACCAATGAAGAAAAAGAAAAATATATTGAAGATTTTTTGGAAAATGAAGGAATTCAGCTAGAATTTTGTGAAATTGTTAAAAATAGTGGACTACGATCTTTAGCGAAACTGATATTAAATTCATTTTGGGGTAAATTTGGTCAACGAGAAAATTTACCGAAAACTACAATTTTAAATGAAGCTTTTGAATTATTTGAAATGCTGACACAAGCAGCAATTAAGATAAATACATAATATAATACCTATACATGAAAATACTATAATTGTTAATTGGAATTATATTGACGAGAATGTTCCATCTTTACTAACGGCTAATGTCAGTATAGCCGCTTACACAACAGCCCAAGCTAGATTGAAACTGTATACTTATTAGATGACCGTGTGCTTTATTATGATACAGACTCGATAATATATATAAGTAAGGAAAATGAATATGAATCACCTACAGGAAATTTTGTTGGTGACATGACAGCTGAGCTAGAAGGTGATTATGGGTCTGGTGGTTACATAACTGAATTTGTAAGCGGTGGACCTAAAAATTACGCATACAAAGTGTTTTCTACAAATGAAAATGCATTTAAAACAACTTGTAAGGTTAAAGGCATATGTTTAAATTATAAAAATATGCAATTGGTGAATTTTGATTCAATCAAAAACATGATTATCAATGAAGAGACTCAGGAACCTGTTAAAATTTTATCTATTAATTTTCGTATGACAAAAGAATTTGAAGTTATTACTGTACCTGAAAGTAAAACATATTTTCCAGTATCTAAAAAGCGGAAATTTTCACCTAATTATAATTCGGTGCCTTATGGCTATAAAAAATAAATATGCGAGAAGCTGTACAAATCGAATAACAAAACTTTTTTTCAAAAATAAATAAAAAATATATTTTTAATTGTATATTTTTTATTCCAAGATTTGAAAAAATTTAACAAAAGAAAAAACAGCAAAAAAGAAAAAAACAACAACAAAAAAGAAAAAGAGAACCTGATTTAAAAACGCAATAAATAAAAGAAATATGTTTAATATTTTATATATTTTTATTTAAAAATTTTATAAAACTAAGATAATAATAATAAAAACATAAAAAAATAAAATTTTGTTTAAATTGTTACAAATTAAAAGCTTTTATTGGTCATCATCACTGATCGGTACAACCCACCTTATGTTTGGTGTAGGGCTCCGTACAAAAGCTGGCCTGTAAATAGCAGGCCCAAATGGTTGGAAAAATTGCGAAGTAACAGTGTTAATCCCTTTTGCGAAGTAACAGTGTTAATTCTAGGTACCTAGAAAAAGGTAGGCACTTTCTTGCATGTACTGTAAGGCAATCGTCAGCCTTAACAAACGGCTTCATAAAAATATTCCGATTGTTAAATTCTATTTTCCTCCCAGCCTACAATTCAGAGGGGTACATGTATAGGAGCCTCCGTCGGTCCGCGCCAACTTTTTGTAATCTCTGCCTGATGTTCTCTTCGTAACAGAGCACCGTCTGATGCAGGTTCGTTATAGTCTGGATGGTTAACATTTCCAGACTATATTCTTCTATAAGAATTGCCGTTTCAAACTCAGCAATTTGTTGTTCATATGTTGACATTTTGAAAACTTATTTTACTTTAATTTTAAAATGCATTAAAACGTATTATATATACGATACAATCTAGGCCATCAAATATTAAATTTTTTAGGAAGGGTCCTCAAAATTATTTAATTATAGCATATTTTTGTATAAACAAAAAAAACTATTAAAAATTATTTTAAAATTTCTTTTTTATCAATCGATGAATTATGGGTGGTATCAAAACCAAGCCATTTAACATAAATTTTGTCTCCTTTTCTTTTAATAATTTTTTCGACAAGGTAAGCATCAGAGTTTTTTTTTTTTTACAATTCAAATTCATAAAAGCTACCAATTATCGGTTGTTTTTTGTAATCAATTAAAGTATATGTTATGGGGTTTGTTGAATTCACTTTCGAAATTTTAAAAATTTCAGTAGACCAATTTGGTTCATAACCTTTTTGAAAAACCCCTTTAGATTTACTAATACGTACAAAATCATTAATTTTATATTTTGCTTTTGTATATAATTTAGGCTTGTTGTACATTCTCGTCATTATTTTTTTTTCGTTTTTCTTTGTCACTTCAAATGGTTTCATTTTAATAGTGCGATGCTTGGTATGATTGTATTTATATAATAAATCGTCTAAAATTAAAATCCAATTATAATTTTCTTGTAAACTTAATTGTTTCCACATATTATTTTTTAATGTTCGGTTAAAGCGCTCGCAAATAGAGGCTTTCAGTTTCATGTGTGGTAGTGATTTATATTATATTTTTTCATTAATTTTGAAAGTTACTATTAAAGAATTCTTTTCCTTGGTCGGAATGAATATTTTTTGGAATTTGTTTACTTTTACTAAAAATATTTTTCATGGCGTTTGTTGTATCTATTCCACTTTTTGTTTTAACCGGTTCTGCATAAGCGTATTTTGAAAAAATATCTATAACTGTAAGGAGATATTTATAGCCTTTGTTGAATTTTGTAAAAGGAATCATTTCTACTAAATCAATCTATCATGTATCAGTAAGACCTTTCTGTCTAACTTGGCGCCTTTTGAAGTTTTTTCTCACAGCTTTATGCAGCTCGTCTACAATTGACTTTTTACTCATAATTGCTACGATATAACTAGATAAAAAAATTCAATTCAGTAGTCAGTATAAATACTTTCGTGAAGCTAAAAAGTACAGAATGCAGAAAAGAATAATATTTGTTGATTTCCAGTTTGTAGTTGGAAACGGAAAACAAAATTTTGTCAAGGAGATGGCAACACTTAAACAGGGGTCTTTATTACCGGAGTTTCATTTATTTAGACCACCCTACCCACAACAAGAATTAAATCAAGAAACTATAAACCAAAATAACTATAACAATAGAAATATTAACGGTTTGGAATGGATAAGCGGAAACACGGACTATAACAATCTTGCTTTCGTATTAAAAAATTTGGAATCGTATACAGTCTATGTAAAAGGAAAACAAAAAAGAGATATTCTATTAAAATATTAAACAGCACCAACCCCGGTTGTAGATTTAGGTGATGACATACCGAGATTGAATAAATTACAAGAATACAGCTGGTATTGTATTATTCATTCACTGGACCAATCAAATTTCAAGAGATGTGCTTTAAAAAATTGTTTTAATATGTATATGTATATGCTCAAACATAATAAAATTTATTTTTAAAATTAAAATTTATTTTTCCTCATAAAAGCTCCATATTAGGAAGTTTTTATCTAATTTAGTTATAATTCGAATATCAGAATGGAAGGATGTACAATAGAAGACGCCAACTTACTTTTAGCGTACCATTATTTTCTCAATAACGATAACACAGCAACAATGTCATCAGGCTTTCATCCACATACTTTAAAACCTATTGTTGTTATTAGTAAAACAGGAAAAGCACCTATGAAATTTAGCTATAGTCTTTGACTTATGTTTGTACAAAATATATGCAACGAAGAAGAAATTGATAATTTAACTTTTCTGTTAAATACTGAAGAATGGCGCCAGGTCAACAAAATCAAAGATTTTATAAGCAGTCACGCATATTTTAATTATGTAAATGAAATATATGTAAGAGATTATTTGACTGATTATTTTAAAAAATGTAAAAATTTTTAATTTAACTAGTTTAACAAAAGAACATTTATTTTTGCCAAAATTTAATACTTCATTTAATTTTTCAAAACTTTTTATAGAAATACCTTTGTTATGTGCTGAAAATATAATAAATGAATAAAAACAATAATTATTTTTTTATTTTATTTTATTAGTATGTTTTTGAGAAATACATATTTTTACTTATTATATAAAATTAAACTTTGAAAATTTTACGAAACATTTTTGAAATAAATTCATCATTGTAGTTGAAATTATTGGAACTAAAGAACTTAAAAATTTCTTCATTGAAATACCTCTACAGCGACAATATATAAAAATACAACAATAATATCCACATACATCTGAAAAGTCTCCTTGTAAACGTTTTGAATTTCTTATGAAACATTTTTGCCTGGAATTCTGATTGATTTTTCTCATGATATTTGTTTTAATTGTTTGATTGCCATAAGAATCAAAATATTCGGCACACCCAATTTTTGGAAAATTTAACACAAACCAATGTAGACCTGGTTTTGTATCTGGATTTGAATTAAAAACAATACAAAATGTTTTTTTTTTATTTGTTTTGGTATACGATTAAACGCATACACGCCCCTAAAACAGGTTTTTGTGTATTTATTCTTCCGAAGAATTTTTGCAATCTGTTTCGTATTCATGTTGTTCTGTTAAACTTGAAATATCATAAATTTTTGAGATACACTTCACATATTGAGATAAAAATTCTTTCTTGTCTTTTCCATTAACCAATAGCACATCGAATTTGTTTACTTTTTTGTTTAAATTTTGTGTGATATTCTCATTGTATAAATTTTCATTTGTAGCACAATTTTGTATATCTGATGTTAATTTAGCCGTAGGGTATACAGATTTATATTAGTAATGTACTGGTTTATTTGATTCTTCAATTCCTGCTATTGTAACTTTCCGTCCAAAATGAATAAATTTATCACGAACAAATGATACGTCCACCAAAGCGTATGACAGTACTTTATTATTCGGCATATTTGTGAAGTATAACGCACCGTATCTAACTGTGTAATAAAAGTTATTGCGATTTGTCGTGCTATTTATAAATTTTTGTACACATTTCGATTTTTATCAATTTCTATCGATGCATCAAACTCTCCATATACAATGCATGTTATGGTTGATGTTAGTGCAGAATTTAATTTTGCTTCAAATCTCACTGTCCCCTGGTTTAATAAGCTTAAACATGCTTCGTTACCTGAGCTGTCAGGCGATAAATCAAATGCTAATATTGTATAACCTTTTCCAAAAAGTTCTTTTGTAATTTGATGGCCTTTATCAGAATGATGTACTCCCGTACCTCTGAATAATGTAAAATATGCTCTGGTATTACTAAAACTGTCAGAAAAGTTGGTTTCAATAGGAGAATTAGGAGTTTGCACGCCATTTACATAAAGTTGAAATTGTGATAAATTATTGTGCTCAAAAATATGGATTTTTTTATCTTTTTGCATTAAAATTCTCATTATTTACCATACAAAATATTAATGTATTTGGTAATTGTCCTATAAATACATTATCAAGTGAAATGTTTGAAGTATTAGCTGGTATTGTAAATGTCTTTATTTCACCTCTTTTGTAGTGATATTTAGCATTAGTCTTTGCAAGAATAGTGTTATGAGCCAATAAAATATTAGGATTAATTGTAACATGTTTCATATATAGTGTAGCTTCATTCAGTAGACCAATTTGGTTCATAACCTTTTTGAAAAACCCCTTTAGATTTACTAATACGTACAAAATCATTAATTTTATATTTTGCTTTTGTATATAATTTAGGCTTGTTGTAAATTCTCGTCATTATTTTTTTTTCGTTTTTCTTTGTCACTTCAAATGGTTTCATTTTAATAGTGCGATGCTTGGTATGATTGTATTCATATAATAAATCGTCTAAAATTAAAATCCAATTATAATTTTCTTGTAAACTTAATTGTTTCCACATATTATTTTTTAATGTTCGGTTAAAGCGCTCGCAAATAGAGGCTTTCAGTTTCATGTGTGGTAGTGATTTATATTATATTTTTTCATTAAATTTTGAAAGTTACTATTAAAGAATTCTTTTCCTTGGTCGGAATGAATATTTTTTGGAATTTGTTTACTTTTACTAAAAATATTTTTCATGGCGTTTGTTGTATCTATTCCACTTTTTGTTTTAACCGGTTCTGCATACGCTTATTTTGAAAAAATATCTATATCTGTAAGAAGATATTTATAGCCTTTGTTGAATTTTGTAAAAGGAATCATTTCTACTAAATCAATCTACCATGTATCAGTAAGACCTTTCTGTCTAACTTGGCGCCTTTTGAAGTTTTTTCTCACAGCTTTATGCAGCTCGTCTACAATTGACTTTTTACTCATAATTGCTACGATATAACTAGATAAAAAAATTCAATTCAGCAGTCAGTATAAATACTTGAAGCTAAAAAGTACAGAATGCAGAAAAGAATAATATTTGTTGATTTCCAGTTTGTAGTTGGAAACGGAAAACAAAATTTTGTCAAGGAGATGGCAACACTTAAACAGGGGTCTTTATTACCGGAGTTTCATTTATTTAGACCACCCTACCCACAACAAGAATTAAATCAAGAAACTATAAACCAAAATAACTATAACAATAGAAATATTAACGGTTTGGAATGGATAAGCGGAAACACGGACTATAACAATCTTGCTTTCGTATTAAAAAATTTGGAATCGTATACAGTCTATGTAAAAGGAAAACAAAAAAGAGATATTCTATTAAAATATTAACCAGCACCAACCCCGGTTGTAGATTTAGGTGATGACATACCGAGATTGAATAAATTACAAGAATACAGCTCGTATTGTATTATTCATTCACTGGACCAATCAAATTTCAAGAGATGTGCTTTAAAAAATTGTTTTAATATGTATATGTATATGCTCAAACATAATAAAATTGATTTTTAAAATTAAAATTTATTTTTACTCATAAAAGCTCCATATTAGGAAGTTTTTATCTAATTTAGTTATAATTCGAATATCAGAATGGAAGGATGTACAATAAAAGACGCCAACTTACTTTTAGCGTACCATTATTTTCTCAATAACGATAACACAGCAACAATTTCATCAGGCTTTCATCCACATACTTTAAAACCTATTGTTGTTATTAGTAAAACAGGAAAAGCACCTATGAAATTTAGCTATAGTCTTTGGCTTATGTTTGTACAAAATATATGCAACGAAGAAGAAATTGATAATTTAACTTTTCTGTTAAATACTGAAGAATGGCGCCAGGTCAACAAAATCAAAGATTTTATAAGCAGTCACGCATATTTTAATTATGTAAATGAAATATATGTAAGAGATTATTTGACTGATTATTTTAAAAAATGTAAAAATTTTTAATTTAACTAATTTAACAAAAGAACATTTATTTTTGCCAAAATTTAATACTTCATTTAATTTTTCAAAACTTTTTATAGAAATACCTTTGTTATGTGCTGAAAATATAATAAATGAATAAAAACAATAATTATTTTTTTATTTTATTTTATTAGTATGTTTTTGAAAAATACATATTTTTACTTATTATATAAAATTAAACTTTGAAAATTTTACGAAACATTTTTGAAATAAATTCATCATTGTAGTTGAAATTATTGGAACTAAAGAACTTAAAAATTTCTTCATTGAAATACCTCTACAGCGACAATATATAAAAATACAGCAATAATATCCACATACATCTGAAAAGTCTCCTTGTAAACGTTTTGAATTTCTTATGAAACATTTTTGCCTGGAATTCTGATTGATTTTTCTCATGATATTTGTTTTAATTGTTTGATTGCCATAAGAATCAAAATATTCGGCACACCCAATTTTTGGAAAATTTAACACAAACCAATGTAGACCTGGTTTTGTATCTGGATTTGAATTAACAACAATACAAAATGGTTTTTTTTTATTTGTTTTGGTATACGATTAAACGCATACACGCCCCTAAAACAGGTTTTTGTGTATTTATTCTTCCGAAGAATTTTTGCAATCTGTTTCGTATTCATGTTGTTCTGTTAAACTTGAAATATCATAAATTTTTGAGATACACTTCACATATTGAGATAAAAATTCTTTCATGTCTTTTCCATTAACCAATATCACATCGAATTTGTTTACTTTTTTGTTTAAATTTTGTGTGATATTCTCATTGTATAAATTTTCATTTGTAGCACAATTTTGTATATCTGATGTTAATTTAGCCGTAGGGTATACATATTTATATTCGTAATGTACTGGTTTATTTGATTCTTCAATTCCTGCTATTGTAACTTTCCGTCCAAAATGAATAAATTTATCACGAACAAATGATACGTCCACCAAAGCGTATGACAGTACTTTATTATTCGGCATATTTGTGAAGTATAACGCACCGTATCTAACTGTGTAATAAAAGTTATTGCGATTTGTCGTGCTATTTATAAATTTTTGTACACATTTCGATTTTTATCAATTTCTATCGATGCATCAAACTCTCCATATACAATGCATGTTATGGCTGATGTTAGTGCAGAATTTAATTTTGCTTCAATTCTCACTGTCCCCTTGTTTAATAAGCTTAAACATGCTTCGTTACCTGAGCGATAAATCAAATGCTGTCAGGCGATAAATCAAATGCTAATATTGTATAACCTTTTCCAAAAAGTTCTTTTGTAATTTGATGGCCTTTATCAGAATGATGTATTCCCGTACCTCTGAATAATGTAAAATATGCTCTGGTATTACTAAAACTGTCAGAAAAGTTGGTTTCAATAGGAGAATTAGGAGTTTGCACGCCATTTACATAAAGTTGAAATTGTGATAAATTATTGTGCTCAAAATAATATGGATTTTTTTATCTTTTTGCATTAAAATTCTCATTATTTACCATACAAAATATTAATGTATTTGGTAATTGTCCTATAAATACATTATCAAGTGAAATGTTTGAAGTATTAGCTGGTATTGTAAATGTCTTTATTTCACCTCTTTTGTAGTGATATTTAGCATTAGTCTTTGCAAGAATAGTGTTATGAGCCAATAAAATATTAGGATTAATTGTAACATGTTTCATATATAGTGTAGCTTCATTTATTTTTAAAAAACTTTCATCCGTATCACCGCAAAATAAATAAAGTAGGTGTGTTGAAAAAGTCAACATGTAATTTACCCATTAGCTCGACCAATCCAGAATGATTATACATTTTTTGTCTTATTTTGGCAGCTGAATTATTAAAATCGTACACATTCGGTTTATCAAGTTCCCACCCAGGCCCCTCCAGATGCGTTGTGCTAGCATCTTTTCCGTAATTTAGTAGAAATATTAAATTGCTTTTGTAATTGTAAAAGGAATCAGAAGGTGTTACATTCTTTCCATTTAATGTAACATTTACTTGCTTAATCATAGAATGTAACAAATTGTTTACTACACCTGGTTGTGGCCCAGCCTTTTGATCGGTACCAGTTCCTGTTTTATCGGCAGAACCACATTTTGTTCCATCTTTTTTTAATATTTGTACTTTAAATTTAATATATATTGAAGACAGATCTCTATATGTATCACCATGACCAAGTGACACAAATTCTATTGTAGAAGGTGATGCATCTAGAGATGCTAATGGATTATAAACAACTTCCTCAGTGCGTAAAATACTTGTTTGTATAGGTGGCGATGTAAAAAGATCTAGCTCTGATTTCATACATTCTACAACGGCCATTTTTAATTAAAAATATCTAGAATACGTGTCTTTTTTTATTATTTTTTTTCAGCTCTCTGTATTCTCCGTCTTTTACCGATTGAATGTAATTTTGGTTTTACACGTCTTTTTATAGTTTTACGTTTTCGTAGTAGATTTTTACCACGTTTTCTTTTTCTTCCGCTACCATACATTGAATGTAATTGATTGATTGTTGAAGTTCTCAAATTTTTCAATCCTTCTTTAGCTTGATCCTGAAATACTTCTTTTGGATTACCACCTGACACTATATCAGATAAAATATTAGCACCGGTTTTTAACGCACCGTCTTTGATTATATTTAATCCGGTAATCAATGATGGTTTCAGGAAACGAAATAAACTTGCAAATAAATTTCCAATACCACGCCCTTGTTGAATTGCTGGATACGACTGTAACAAGGGACCTATTTCATTTATATTTCCACCAGCTTGTGATAAATAATATTTACTGTATTCACGCTGCATGTTTGAATAAAACGATAACTATTTATAATTGGCATTTATTTATATACTTTTTTTATTTAAAATTTTTTGAAATGTAATACAATTTTTGTGGGATAATAGTTTGGTACAAAATCTATTTTTTTTACCATAATGATCAGCAATATTAATGGCGAGGTCTCAAAAATCTTTTTTTCTACTGGAACGTAAAGTATATTTTTAAATTATATATTAATTTGTTTTCTACAGTTTTCAATATTTATTGCACGTAAAGCTCTTATTTTATTATTACCAAAAATTTCTGGTTCAATAATATACCATTCTGGTTCACTATATACCATTACCATGCCTCTCTTTTCATCATTATGTTTATCTATAGTATGTTTAAACAAATCGGTCAATACTTTTTTGTATTTTTCAATGTCCTTTTTTTGCTGAAAAAGTTCTTTCATCATTTCTGGTATAGTATAATTATGATTTTGTTTTAATTGGTCTGGTGCCGAAACTGCTTTATAAGTAATCTTATTAAATAAATCATCATCTAATAAAATTGTCATTACTTCTGAATGAAATTCTCTTAGCATTTGTGCCCTTGTAAAAGCTTCGGATGGTGTTAAATTATTGATAATAGTAGGTACGAAATTTATTTTCCAATCATCATATTTAAATAATGCGCTTTCTTCCGGATAAAATGTGTACCCCATACGTTTCTTAACTTTTTCTTTGTTTCTACCTACTATAACTTCATTCACACCCAATGAAATCGTAACACAGGTTTCTTTTTTATATATATCAGTTTGTAGGTAATCATTCATAAATATTTTTGAAAGCCCAACTTTCCAATTGGCTTTGGTTAAATCTAAATGTGTTGGTATTCTATTTTCAAAAGCTGCGAGCGTATTATATGGGAAAAAACTAATAGAATCATTGCTAAATAATGTAAGGTAGAAATCATCTCTTAAATTCATAATTGGTAGTGATACATATTTTTATTTCTGTAGCTTATTTATATGAAGTCCAGTGAGGTGGTGTAGAAAATGGTTTATATTGTTTAGGTGGTGATTTACTTATTGGTGTCTGTTTTCGTTTAGTTGCTGTTGTATTTCTCTCACTTGAATATCTTGATAGAATGCTAGGTCGTATAAAAGAACCTGTTGTATGCAAACGCTGTCTTGTATTTATAGGCGATTTCTTAGGTGTTTGTGTGGGTAATGCAACTGTAATTGTATCCCCTGTATTTGTATCAAACATTTTCACATTTGCATTTGAAGACAATCTTTTAGTTAAACGCTCATTAGGTAATGCTTGTGTGAGAGTAAGATCAGCTGCGTCATCATCATCCATACCAAATTCAATTTCCATATTTTCCTGATCTCCATATCGTTCCATTTCTTGTTGTTGTTCTTTTACAGGGTCAAAGTAAAAAACATCATGTACCATTTTTGAATGGGGTTTAAACTTTTATTAAGTAAAAGTTTTTCCATATTCTGATTTAAAATATTTAAGTTCTTTTCATCATTTATTAATTTTTTAAATTTTAAAAAAACTTCAGGGGGTATAACAATCATACGCTGCATATTATTCATTTTTCGATTGGAAATCACCTATTAATTTTCCGATAATTCCTGATAATACTGTTCCAATTAAAACCACCCTTTTGAATAAGTATTTGTAGTTTTGCTTTCAAATTTCTTTTAGTGCTGGCTAAACACCGAATTGTATTTTTATGTTTTTTTAAAAATGATATAACTTTTTTAGGGGATTAATTGTTACCGTTTAAAGTATTAATTGCAATTTCAATTAAAGCCTTTAAAACGTCATCATCACAAGTCTTTAATATACTATTACGAAGTTTTTTATTTTGTCTTTTTAAAAGATGTAATGTATGTCGGTTTCTCCTCAATCGTTTCATATTTCTCACAGTAAGCTTTGTTATTTAAATCATTCGAAGTGCAATAACAAACACAATAATCAGTTTCAAATATATTATTCCGAATACGGTATAATTCACTGATGTTCTGTGTTAGGTCCAGCACTATAAAACCGTGTGGACATGCTGTAGCCTCGTTATATACTCTAACAAATTCGTGTGTTTTATCTGGAAAAATTTGTCTGGCCAAAGGTAAAATCTGCGATCTGTCATGAGGATTTTTAAATAACACCAGATATTTAGCATTTTGTGAAATATCACGGCAATACTTCCCCTGATGAAATATATTTTGTATTAATAAGATAATTCACAGATTTTTAAGGTGAGAACCTTTTGTAAATAACTCACATACTTGCTTATTATACGTTTCGAGCATCAGATCATCCAATACAAATAAAATATTATCGTCATTTTCGTTAACTATTTGTTCTGGTATACTATTTAAAAATTCGATATTTCCACCAAATTATTTTAGTTATATTTGGTTTTATTAAATACTTATGCCTCTGAATTATATTGAAAACAAAAGTAGTTTTTCCACACATCGTAGCAAGTAGCAATAATCATAGCAAACGGATGTATAAATGGTAATATATTTACAATCTTAAATTCTCAATTCTTTGTAATAATTTTTTGTAAATATTTTTAAAATTTTCTATTATTTTTAAAGCATCTTTGTATTTGTGAACGATTGATATACAGATGCATGTGTCAGGTCCATCTTTTGCGTTATTGTCCGACCAAACACAACATTTATAATGTTCTCCAAATTGTGATTTTATTACACAACCGCTAATTACAAAATTTAGTTTTTCTTCAAGATTTTCTAATTTTATTATATTATTCTGTTCTAAGCAGGGTTTATATTCTTTTACAAAACTAGAAATGACTTCTCTATCTTCTGTAACATTGTATATACTGAATAAAAAACATATTTCATAGAGGTATATATATACAAACCATGCTCAGACATGTTTAGTCTTGTTCGATTTTAAAAATTTTATCTATATGAATCTATTTCATTTTAAGTAACAAGATCGAGTTTACCTCAATGTAAAATATTTTTTAAATTTTATTAATATAATCATTTGAAGTATAGCAGCAAATAAACTTTCGTACTTTTTTTTGTTTAAAAAAATCAAAACAAAACGACAAAAAATTACACATAAGTGCATATGGATATGCATTTATAATAATATAAAATACAATACGGTCGATGGCTCAATAGGTAGAGTCGTCGACAACGACTTGTTAAACAAAAATTATTTTTTCTGAGTTCGATTCCCACCATAGGCAGGTTATTTTTTTTTTTTTAATTTTAAAATCATATTGAATCATTAATGTACGCATTTAATCTACGATATTTAAAACAGGTAGATGGCTCAACATGTTTTTTTTTTATTTCAGCTTTAATTGCTCAACATGTAGAGTGCCCGATTTGAAAAATATTGGTATGAGTTCAAATTCAAAGAAGAAAAATGCGTCGTAGACATTTTTCAAATGAAAATTTATTTTTATAAATAAATAAAATGCATTTTATTTTAAATGAAAAATCCGCTATAGCGTACAAATTATTTTTTACATTGATTATATATATATATATATATATATGTTCACTAACCACGTCCTTTTTTTGTGCGATATGGATTTAGTTCCCACGCTTTATTCGCCCATATACTACTTCCCTAAAATACCATCAACGGGTAAATTTATGTCATTATCTGTGACTTGAAATTTACAATCAAAATTATTTCCCAATAAAAATTTTCCTTCACAGGAACCTATAGTGGAGCTTACATTTTTTGTTATTGTACTTAACTTTGTTTTATCATTTGTTAGTATAGGTGTTCCTTCTTTTAAAGTTGTATTTCTAATCAAACTAACCTGTGCTCCCGTATCTACCAATAATTTAATTTTATCCTTTTTAGCTATATCTAACGTTAATTGAACTATGGGCTCCTGTAAGGTGATTTTTTCCGCCCTTTTGAAGGAATGAGCTGGGCTTCTTTAGTTCACTCCATCCTTGTTTCCCGATTCCAACGCTTTTTTAGATTCGTATGCTTGACGTGCTTCGCAACGTGCAATTTTATGACCTTTTCGTGCACAGCAGTCACATCGATTTTCAGTTATATTTTCACTGTCTAATGTAAGTACTCTCTGATTTGTTGGATTGGCATTTCCTGATCGCAATTTAAAACACTGAGTGGAAGCATGTCCATTTATTCCACAGTTTGTGCATCGTAGAACTGAAGAATTGGTATTTTGTGGTACTTCCCAAGTACATTCCCTACTAATATGTCCCGGCTTACCACACTTGAAACATTTAATTATCGTATTTGCAGTTGTTCCTTTAAATGGAACTTTGTTATTACCATTATTATTACCATTATTATTGTTCCTATTGTTATTGTTATTATTGTAATTATTATTTTTGTTTGGAAAATTATTACGACTAACCATGTTGTAATTTCTGTTAGGGGTCTTGTTGTTATTATTAAAATTATTATTGCTATTATTGTTTGAGAATTGTTTATTATAATTATTGTTGTTATTTGAGAATTGCGAATTATTGTTGTTGTTGTTGATGTATTTATTGTTCCGTGGTGTTCCCCGGAAATAATTATTATTATTATTTCTAAAATTGTTTCCATTATTTATCCTGTTATTGCTTGGTTGTTGCGCATGTCCGCCGTTTTCATTTAATTTTTTCATCATAGTGGTTAATAGATTCATCATTTGGTCCCCTTGATTATTACTACTAATTTTATCAGAACTCCCTATATTTCCTAAGTTCCTCGTTTCATTTAAATACTGTCGAGCCGCTCCTATGGAAACTCTTAAGTTTTCAGGGTTTTTGAAAATTAAATATTGCTTCAATTCTGACGAACGCAGTCCTCCCAAAAATATTCTTTTTGCTGTTATCTCCATCTCATTTATTAAAGCTCGTCCCTCGCTTTGATACCTTTCATTCACTCTATTTCTATAGGCTGCTAATTTTTCTGCTATTCTTTCTCCAAATAGTTCCACTGATCCGCTTTCATACTGGTACATTCCCATCATTTCCGATGCTAATGTAGCCATATCTTTGCTCTCTATGAAACGATTACGTAAAATATCTTTATATTGGTTAAAGTTTTCAACGTTGGCATATCTGAAAAGTGCGTTGGCTGCACCAGTCAGTTTACTTGTAATCAAAATTCTCAATAATATACCCTTTTGTTCGTCTCTGGTCAATTCGTATGCTTCATGAGCTAATTCGAGAAAATTGTTTAACTCATTTTCAATGTCCAACCCTCACCCGAAAATGTTGGAACTTGTACTAAAAAAGTTTTAGTTTATTTTTTCCACTGGTAACAATGTTGGTTCCAAATGATATGAGTTGTCGTTTGTAAAGTTTTCCGCAACGTATTCCTCTCGATGTTGTAGTGCAATTGGTGGTGGTGGTGGAATAGGGGTCGAGTTTAATCCTGACGGTCCCGGTTTATTTATTGTTCTATTTGTATTATTTGTTTTTGGGAAATTAAAGTAATGGAGGTCGTTTATTTGATTCATTTTGTCAATTTTTTTTATATTTAAACTTTTTCTTTCTGTTTTATTAATTATCACTTTATTTCTCCTTACTTTCCTTGGTTTCCTTATTGGGCCAATTCTGTTATACTTTACTCCTGACCTCAATGTTCTAAAACTTTTTCTATTTTCTGATATTCGTTCTCCTTGTACTTGATGTAAAAAATCAGCAAAGTTATTTCTATTTAATACTTCTAAATTTGGTTCCGCTTCTATATTGTCTATATTTGTTTTCGTATGTTCGTCCGAATTTTCAAATTCCGGACTTGAATTTAAAAATGAAAATATTGATATTCGCTTTGAAAATTTTAATATAGATTGCGCCAACGTTGGGGTTTTAAATTTTGCGACATTAGTTTAAAAAAAAAAATTCCAACAACAACAATAATTTATATATGCTTTTTTTATATTACGATTTAGGGGTTTTAGTAATATTTTATTTTAGGGGTCATTTTTTATAAAAATTTCTCAAAAAATATATTTTAGGGGTCGAAAAAATTTATTTTTATTTTTTCTAAAAATTTTATGTAATTTATTTTATTTAATTTAACGAAAATTATTCTAAACAATTTATTTAAAATCTCATTTTATTTATTTTTATTTTTCATTCCCTATATTTTTATTTTTCATTCCCTATTGCATACTTCAACAATAAAAAAAATTTTTGTTGACCAAAATCTTTATAAAAAAACTATAAGTTTCTTAACTCCTAAAATTATGTAAAAAAGTTATTCATTCCCAAAAAAAAATTTAATAACATTTTTTTTAAAAAAATATTTTCTTAATAGAAAATTTGTTTAATCCGAATGCTTTTACAAAAAAACGCGCTTTGCTCTAATGAAATTTACGTACGTCATTTAAAATATTTTAATTAATATCAAATTTATATTAAAAATTGATAAAATTATTTTATATAAAAATAATATCATTATATATATGTATTTTTATGTTTCTTAACTCCTAAAATTATGTAAAAAAGTTATTCATTCCCAAAAAAAAATTTAATAA
The DNA here is from genome assembly GCA_949752835.1 of Empis stercorea. Lineage (NCBI taxonomy): Eukaryota > Metazoa > Arthropoda > Insecta > Diptera > Empididae > Empis > Empis stercorea. The sequence goes on from OX457085.1 coordinate 46,991,838, forward strand.
CATTTTTTTTTAAAAAATATTTTCTTAATAGAAAATTTGTTTAATCCGAATGCTTTTACAAAAAAAACGCGCTTTGCTCTAATGAAATTTACGTACGCCATTTAAAATATTTTAATTAATATCAAATTTATATTAAAAATTGATAAAATTATTTTATATAAAAATGATCAAACGTAATTCCCAAAAAAAAATTTAATAACATTTTTTTTAAAAAAATATTTTCTTAATAGAAAATTTGTTTAATCCGAATGCTTTTACAAAAAAACGCGCTTTGCTCTAATGAAATTTACGTACGCCATTTAAAATATTTTAATTAATATCAAATTTATATTAAAAATTGATAAAATTATTTTATATAAAAATGATCAAACGTAATTTGAAAATATATATATATATATATCATTTTATATATATGTATATATAATTTTCGTCATTACGAACAAAAATTTAATGAAATTTTAATATAGAAGGTAAATATAGAGTAACGAAAAAAATTGTTGGTTTATTAAACCAAATTTTATTAAAATTTTAACACTTATGTTTAAAATTTTTGATTAAGTTCCTTTGTTTTTACACAGCCCTGTGTCAACTTAGTACAGAATTTTATTCTACACTTTCTTTACACAGTTTTGTGTTAAATTAAATAAACTTAACCTTTTACACCGTAATTGTTTTGATTACCCTATTTTTATTCGAATTTGATTTATAATAATACACTTCTATGTATTATATTTCACGTAAACAAACTTTAATATAAACTTTTTAAACTACAAATTGATCAAAACGCACAATTTGCAATTTATACTTGGAGAATAAGACTTTTATGTAACAAAAAAAATTATAATGTTTGATATAGGTTTAATATTTTAATATTTTTTCATAGTATATGTATATGTACATATATGACTTTTTTTTTTAAAAAAAATTTTTATATATTTTTTCATACATATGTATATGTATCCCGATTTTATTTATTATATACCTATTTTATTTTTGAAATTTTATTGAAGAGAGAGAAAAATGAAATTAGGTTAACTATTAGGATAGGTTAAGGTTTTATATACTACCATATAAAAAGAATATCATTATATATATGTATTTTTATGCATTTTATTTTGTGTGGACTTTGTATATAAAAAATTATTCACTAGAAATTTTAGATTTTTAAAAGGATTTTTTGCGATTTTGTACAACGTTTTCGTTAGTTAAATAGAAAATTTTATCGAAAGTAAAATAATTAAATTTAATATTCAAAAGGATTTTTTGTATATTTTTATTATTTTATAATTATTAAAAATTTTATTTTAATTTAATTTTTTGGCAGTTATTTTAAAATTTTTATAAAATATTCTTTACAATTTAACAAATTTTAGTATTTTATTTTCTAATAAAAAAAATATCAATTTTTTAACCTTTTAATTTAAACATTTTTATTATTTTTTTTTTTTACTTTTATTCAAACAATTTTTTCTATAATTTTTTTTCTTTGGATATATTAATTAAATTCTACAATTTACTCTTTTAATAATTTGCCAAAAAATAAATTTTGTTATTTTCCATAATTATTACTATAAGTGTTAGTAAATACATGAATTAACTTGTGGTTGACAGTTGTTTTAAGTTAATTAACGTGGTGTCATTAAATAAATATAAATATAAAATTAATTTATATTTTTTTTTATATATTCGTCGCGAACATCATCAAAAATAAAAAAATTATCTAAAAACCAAAAAAATTATAAATTATCAATAAAAATTATTAGAATTTTGTGGCAAAAGAAAATCAAATTAGGCATTATTTTATTTTGTGTTATTATTTTTTTTTATTCCTTAGGTTCGTTGGAACAACGTTGGAGGAATGAATCCATGGTGTCATTTATTATTTTCCTAAGTTATTTTTTGTTTGTTCCTTAGTTATTATTTTGGTTGTGGTTCTGTTATAAAAGTTACCTTTTATAATTATTTTAGTTTTTTTATTTAGACTTTAATATTTTAACTGGTTTAATAATTTAACTGGTGTCTATTCGACACTCCCAAGTAGACTTAATTTGGTTACCAAAAAACCGCTATTTTATTTGGTTGAAGAGCTTTTTGGTTTTCCAAAATATCGCATGATTATTTAATAATTTAGTTGGTTAGCCAATCAGCTCTTCAAAGTAATGTTCTAGTTTAATTTTTAATTATTTAGCAAATTCAATTAATAATTTTATATTATTTCAAAATAATTTAGTTAGCTGTTTTTTGGTTGCGAATTGAAGTACTGGGTGCTTCAATTCACAACACCTCTCTTTAGAAAAAATATAGGGATCGAAGTTTTTACTTCGAACACTATATTTTTAAAAATAATATTATTTTGAATTTTTCCATTTAAAAAAAAAAAATTATTTACTTATAGATAATAGATAGTATAATAGATTTTTTCTTAATTGTATATTATATAATTAAAAAAAATTTTTTACATTTATTTAAATATATTTTTTTATTTATGTATAAGATTTAATAATATTTTTTTTTTGTAATGATAAATATTTTACTTTACTATCATTAATAAATTTTCTCTTAATTTAAAATAATATGAAATTTTTAATTTTATTCTTTATTTATTTGTTTCTTCAAAAATTATTGATTCAGAATTTTTAAAAAAAAATTTTTTTTTATTTTATTATAATTAGTTAGTGTCTTCTTGACACTTCCGAAAAAACACCTACATTGAATTTTTCGTCTTTTTTAGTTTTATCATAATAATCCTTGGCTTTTATTTTGCCTTTACTTAAATTTTCCCTTACAGTTTGATGAATTTTTTGCATTCTATGCTTTAACGTTAAACAATAATCGTCGAAATTATATAATGGTTCCGGGGTCTTTTGTAAGTTACTAGGAAGTGGTTCACTAAATCCATATAGAGCGTATAGTGGTGAATATTTGCTTCCGCTATGTGATGTATGGTTATGCGCAAATACTGCTTCCGATATCCAAGTGTCCCAGGTTTGTACATGTTCGTTCACAAATATTTTCAAATATTCGACCAATGGCCCATGCCGCCTTTCCAACGAACCATTTGTTTGTGGATGGTACGCAGTAGTTTGTAATTTCTTAATGTGTAATAATTTACATAGTTGTTGGAGCAATTTACCTGTAAAATTTGTACCTTGATCCGTTAATAATTCCTTGGGTATTATTGAGTATTTTAATATAATATTTCTATAAAGAGCTTCCGCTACCGTCGTTGCTTCTCCGTTCGGAATTGGTATTGCATCAAAAAATTTCGTTAAGTCGTCCTGAAATGTAAGTATATATCTGTTTCCATTTGTGGTCATTGGAAAAGGACCCACGATATCTAAATATACTCTTTTAAAGGGTTTTTCTGCTGTAGGTGTTATTACTAACGGCATTTTGGTTACTTTACCTCTTTTTATTTTTTGGCATTTAGGACATTTCTTAATATACTCGTAAATCTCCGACAGCATTTTTTTCCAGTAATAATATTGTCTAATTCTTCTGTATGTTTTGGTTATTCCCGCGTGCCCTCCTAATGCTGAATCGTGGTATTCCTTTAATATCGTTCTAATTTCCTCTTTATCCTTCAGAATTATTTTGTTTGATATTTCCGGTCCTATATCATCCTCTTCCTCCTTTTTTTGTTTTTTAGATACTGACTTATTTAACTTCTTTATTTCCTTCCCTTCCGTTTCGACTTTATGTTCCTTTTCCATTATTTCGTCTCCGTTTTCCTTTTTCCTTGCACTAGCTCGAGTAATTGCGAATGTATTTTTTGTACCTTCGTTGTTATCGATTTCTCCTTCATCTTCTGGAATTCGACTTAGTGCATCAGCGTTAGTGTTTAATTTACCTGGCTTGTACAAAATTTTGAAATTATATTCCGCTAAGCGTGTTTTCCATCTATTAATTTTTCCTTCGGGGTCTTTTTTACGATATTCACTTATTAGTGGTTTATGGTCCGTAAGGACTGTAAATTCTTGTCCTAGTAAGTAGCAACTAAAATTTTTCACTGCCCAATAAACTCCTAACATTTCCTTGTCAATAGTAGCGTAATTTCGTTCCGCTTTATTCAGTACCCTACTAGCATATGCTATAGGCAGGTTTTTACCTACTTCGCCTTGCGATAATACCGCTCCCAAAGCATGGTTACTAGCGTCAGTGGTTAACAAAAATGGTTTAGTAAAGTCTGGATATTTCAGAAGAGGTGGTGACGTCAGTAATTTCTTTATTTCTGCGAATGCCTTTTGGTGTATGTCCGTCCATTGAAACCTTTTATTTTTTGTTGCCATTTGATATAGGGGTTCTCCTTTTTCCGATAATAATGGCATACTTGCACGATAATAATTTACCAATCCCAAAAAGGATTGTAGTTCTTTAGTGGTTTTTGGAATGGGGCCACACATTCCGTTCTTTGGCACACATTCTGTTTGCTACACATTCCGTTTTTTCAGGATTTGGTAATATGCCTTCTGTTGTAATCCTATAACCTAAATAAACGACTTCCTTTTTTAAGAATTTACACTTTTCAGGCTGAAGTTTCAAATTATTTTCCCTAAGTCTATTAAAAACAGCTCGAAGTTTTTCGTCGTGATCCCTTAGCGTTCTTCCATATATTACAATATCGTCTAAATAGACGAAACATTTGAACCCTTGTAATCCAGTTAGTATATGGTTCATTAAGCGCTGGAAGGTAGCAGGTGCCCCTGAGAGTCCAAACGGTATTCTTTTAAATTCATACTGTCCGAAAATTGTGCTAAACGCCGTTTTTTCTCTATCCTCAGGATCAACTGCCACCTGGTGGTAGCCACTTGCTAAATCTAAAGTTGAGAAATATAGCGATCCCCCTAGTTGATCTATTATATCCGCTATCCTTGGTAGGGGAAATGCGTCTCCCAATGTTACTTCGTTGATTTTTCTGAAATCTACTACCACCCTGTATCGTTTCGCTCCTTCAGGTCCAGCCTTTTTTGGTACTACTAATAGAGAGGAGGTCCAAGGGCTTCTGCTTGGTTGTATAATATCCTCCTCCAGTAATTTTTTTATTTCTTCGTTAATTACCTTTTTATGACACTCTGCTAGCCGATATTGTCTACTATTAATGGGAACTTGTTCCGGGGTCGTCCGTATTTTATGTGTAATGACGTCTGTATGCGTTAACCTGTCGCCGGGCAAGTGAAGGATGTCATTGCATTCTTCACAAATTTTATCGATTGTTTCCTGTTCTTCTATGGTTAACTTGGAATTTAAAAACTTTAAAATTAAAAACGACAGTTTTTAGTAAATTTTTCAATAAATCTATTCTTTCGTTTTCTGAATTATCTCCTGCTTCCTCCTCCTGATAACCGTTGAAAAAGTTTTCCTCCTCGAATAACCTATGAACATACGCAATTGGTGCGCATTTACGTTTCCCACGTGGTTTTTTAACTCTTTCTTTGACTTTTGGTGTGTTTTGGGGGTCATTTTTTAGGGGTTTTATATCAAAATTTTGAATAGGGGTCAATTTTAATTTTACGTTTCCAATTTCTACATTTTCCGTGTTTATGTTAACTACACAAACAGTTACAGAATTATTTTTACTTTTTACCAAACAATTTCCTAAAAACACGCCTGGTTTTATTTGTTGCGCTTCACAAAAGAATTCTCCCTCCTCCGTTGTAGGGAGACTAATTACTTTTTCCATGCGTGCCGGTATTATAATTTTAGATGATTTTGTTATTCCATTGTTATATATTTGTTTATAAATAGTTTAATAAATTGCATATTATTAGTATTTTGTATTTATTTTATTATTTATATATTTACTATATATAATAAGAATAATAAATTGAAACTTATTTTATTTTTATTTTAATATTTATTTATAATTTTTTTTTTTTGTTTTATTTATATAATTATATATTTATTTAAATAATAATTTATTTGTGAAAAAAATCAAATTCTCTTTGTTAAATTTTATTTTAATTTGTAATATTTATTTTATATATATTGAAAATCAAATTCCTTTTTTTTTAAATATTTTAACTTAATTTTTATTTTGTATATAAATTTTTTTATCAGGTTTTTGAATATTTTGTAATTTTATTATTTAGGGAAATTGAAATTAAGGTTTTTATTTAGATTATTGGACAAATCAAATTCTTCCGTAATCTTTCGTCTCCGAGCGTTTACGCTCCCCTTCCAATTAATCCCTAATTTCCCAAGTCCCTTGCCCCGCTCTTTAAATTCTTCACTAATATATAAATCGTACAGATTAAACATGGTGTATGTTTTTTTTGTGCATTTGAAATTTTTTTTTTTGTTTTAAAGATTCTTTGTTTAGGGGTCTTTTTTTCAAAACAAAACTTATCTTTTTTTAAAAAAATACTTAGTTTAGGGGTCTCCTTTTTTTAAAAAGTGATAATGTAATATTAAGCTAATAAATAAATTTTGTGTTAAATAATATGCTAGATTTGATTAGAGATACTTAATTCTAGTTAATATATTGAATTTATGAAGTCCATTTTTTAAGTCTATTATTATGGACTATTTTGGGTTTCTTCCCATTTTGATAGTGGAATTTACCTTGTCCGCTTTTATTACTTCATAAGGACGCAACCAAGGAACGCTTAGTTTGTGTAGCTTGGTTGGATTCATTATTAGTACTTGATCACCTACATTGAATTTTTCGTCTTTTTTAGTTTTATCATAATAATCCTTGGCTTTTATTTTGCCTTTACTTAAATTTTCCCTTACAGTTTGATGAATTTCTTGCATTCTATGCTTTAACGTTAAACAATAATCGTCGAAATTATATAATGGTTCCGGGGTCTTTTGTAAGTTACTAGGAAGTGGTTCACTAAATCCATATAGAGCGTATAGTGGTGAATATTTGCTTCCGCTATGTGATGTATGGTTATGCGCAAATACTGCTTCCGATATCCAAGTGTCCCAGGTTTGTACATGTTCGTTCACAAATATTTTCAAATATTCGACCAATGGCCCATGCCGCCTTTCCAACGAACCATTTGTTTGTGGATGGTACGCAGTAGTTTGTAATTTCTTAATGTGTAATAATTTACATAGTTGTTGGAGCAATTTACCTGTAAAATTTGTACCTTGATCCGTTAATAATTCCTTGGGTATTATTGAGTATTTTAATATAATATTTCTATAAAGAGCTTCCGCTACCGTCGTTGCTTCTCCGTTCGGAATTGGTATTGCATCAAAAAATTTCGTTAAGTCGTCCTGAAATGTAAGTATATATCTGTTTCCATTTGTGGTCATTGGAAAAGGACCCACGATATCTAAATATACTCTTTTAAAGGGTTTTTCTGCTGTAGGTGTTATTACTAACGGCATTTTGGTTACTTTACCTCTTTTTATTTTTTGGCATTTAGGACATTTCTTAATATACTCGTAAATCTCCGACAGCATTTTTTTCCAGTAATAATATTGTCTAATTCTTCTGTATGTTTTGGTTATTCCCGCGTGCCCTCCTTTGTTTGATATTTCCGGTCCTATATCATCCTCTTCCTCCTTTTTTTGTTTTTTAGATACTGACTTATTTAACTTCTTTATTTCCTTCCCTTCCGTTTCGACTTTATGTTCCTTTTCCATTATTTCGTCTCCGTTTTCCTTTTTCCTTGCACTAGCTCGAGTAATTGCGAATGTATTTTTTGTACCTTCGTTGTTATCGATTTCTCCTTCATCTTCTGGAATTCGACTTAGTGCATCAGCGTTAGTGTTTAATTTACCTGGCTTGTACAAAATTTTGAAATTATATTCCGCTAAGCGTGTTTTCCATCTATTAATTTTTCCTTCGGGGTCTTTTTTACGATATTCACTTATTAGTGGTTTATGATCCGTAAGGACTGTAAATTCTTGTCCTAGTAAGTAGCAACTAAAATTTTTCACTGCCCAATAAACTCCTAACATTTCCTTGTCAATAGTAGCGTAATTTCGTTCCGCTTTATTCAGTACCCTACTAGCATATGCTATAGGCAGGTTTTTACCTACTTCGCCTTGCGATAATACCGCTCCCAAAGCATGGTTACTAGCGTCAGTGGTTAACAAAAATGGTTTAGTAAAGTCTGGATATTTCAGAAGAGGTGGTGACGTCAGTAATTTCTTTATTTCTGCGAATGCCTTTTGGTGTATGTCCGTCCATTGAAACCTTTTATTTTTTGTTGCCATTTGATATAGGGGTTCTCCTTTTTCCGATAATAATGGCATACTTGCACGATAATAATTTACCAATCCCAAAAAGGATTGTAGTTCTTTAGTGGTTTTTGGAATGGGGCCACACATTCCGTTCTTTGGCACACATTCTGTTTGCTACACATTCCGTTTTTTCAGGATTTGGTAATATGCCTTCTGTTGTAATCCTATAACCTAAATAAACGACTTCCTTTTTTAAGAATTTACACTTTTCAGGCTGAAGTTTCAAATTATTTTCCCTAAGTCTATTAAAAACAGCTCGAAGTTTTTCGTCGTGATCCCTTAGCGTTCTTCCATATATTACAATATCGTCTAAATAGACGAAACATTTGAACCCTTGTAATCCAGTTAGTATATGGTTCATTAAGCGCTGGAAGGTAGCAGGTGCCCCTGAGAGTCCAAACGGTATTCTTTTAAATTCATACTGTCCGAAAATTGTGCTAAACGCCGTTTTTTCTCTATCCTCAGGATCAACTGCCACCTGGTGGTAGCCACTTGCTAAATCTAAAGTTGAGAAATATAGCGATCCCCCTAGTTGATCTATTATATCCGCTATCCTTGGTAGGGGAAATGCGTCTCCCAATGTTACTTCGTTGATTTTTCTGAAATCTACTACCACCCTGTATCGTTTCGCTCCTTCAGGTCCAGCCTTTTTTGGTACTACTAATAGAGAGGAGTTCCAAGGGCTTCTGCTTGGTTGTATAATATCCTCCTCCAGTAATTTTTTTATTTCTTCGTTAATTACCTTTTTATGACACTCTGCTAGCCGATATTGTCTACTATTAATGGGAACTTGTTCCGGGGTCGTCCGTATTTTATGTGTAATGACGTCTGTATGCGTTAACCTGTCGCCGGGCAAGTGAAGGATGTCATTGCATTCTTCACAAATTTTATCGATTGTTTCCTGTTCTTCTATGGTTAACTTGGAATTTAAAAACTTTAAAATTAAAAACGACAGTTTTTAGTAAATTTTTCAATAAATCTATTCTTTCGTTTTCTGAATTATCTCCTGCTTCCTCCTCCTGATAACCGTTGAAAAAGTTTTCCTCCTCGAATAACCTATGAACATACGCAATTGGTGCGCATTTACGTTTCCCACGTGGTTTTTTAACTCTTTCTTTGACTTTTGGTGTGTTTTGGGGGTCATTTTTTAGGGGTTTTATATCAAAATTTTGAATAGGGGTCAATTTTAATTTTACGTTTCCAATTTCTACATTTTCCGTGTTTATGTTAACTACACAAACAGTTACAGAATTATTTTTACTTTTTACCAAACAATTTCCTAAAAACACGCCTGGTTTTATTTGTTGCGCTTCACAAAAGAATTCTCCCTCCTCCGTTGTAGGGAGACTAATTACTTTTTCCATGCGTGCCGGTATTATAATTTTAGATGATTTTGTTATTCCATTGTTATATATTTGTTTATAAATAGTTTAATAAATTGCATATTATTAGTATTTTGTATTTATTTTATTATTTATATATTTACTATATATAATAAGAATAATAAATTGAAACTTATTTTATTTTTATTTTAATATTTATTTATAATTTTTTTTTTTTGTTTTATTTATATAATTATATATTTATTTAAATAATAATTTATTTGTGAAAAAAATCAAATTCTCTTTGTTAAATTTTATTTTAATTTGTAATATTTATTTTATATATATTGAAAATCAAATTCCTTTTTTTTTAAATATTTTAACTTAATTTTTATTTTGTATATAAATTTTTTTATCAGGTTTTTGAATATTTTGTAATTTTATTATTTAGGGAAATTGAAATTAAGGTTTTTATTTAGATTATTGGACAAATCAAATTCTTCCGTAATCTTTCGTCTCCGAGCGTTTACGCTCCCCTTCCAATTAATCCCTAATTTCCCAAGTCCCTTGCCCCGCTCTTTAAATTCTTCACTAATATATAAATCGTACAGATTAAACATGGTGTATGTTTTTTTTGTGCATTTGAAATTTTTTTTTTTGTTTTAAAGATTCTTTGTTTAGGGGTCTTTTTTTCAAAACAAAACTTATCTTTTTTTAAAAAAATACTTAGTTTAGGGGTCTCCTTTTTTTAAAAAGTGATAATGTAATATTAAGCTAATAAATAAATTTTGTGTTAAATAATATGCTAGATTTGATTAGAGATACTTAATTCTAGTTAATATATTGAATTTATGAAGTCCATTTTTTAAGTCTATTATTATGGACTATTTTGGGTTTCTTCCCATTTTGATAGTGGAATTTACCTTGTCCGCTTTTATTACTTCATAAGGACGCAACCAAGGAACGCTTAGTTTGTGTAGCTTGGTTGGATTCATTATTAGTACTTGATCACCTACATTGAATTTTTCGTCTTTTTTAGTTTTATCATAATAATCCTTGGCTTTTATTTTGCCTTTACTTAAATTTTCCCTTACAGTTTGATGAATTTCTTGCATTCTATGCTTTAACGTTAAACAATAATCGTCGAAATTATATAATGGTTCCGGGGTCTTTTGTAAGTTACTAGGAAGTGGTTCACTAAATCCATATAGAGCGTATAGTGGTGAATATTTGCTTCCGCTATGTGATGTATGGTTATGCGCAAATACTGCTTCCGATATCCAAGTGTTTTATTTGTTGCGCTTCACAAAAGAATTCTCCCTCCTCCGTTGTAGGGAGACTAATTACTTTTTCCATGCGTGCCGGTATTATAATTTTAGATGATTTTGTTATTCCATTGTTTCCCGTATTTTCACATCTTACATTATTAGATTCAAATTTATATTTTTCCGTTGGTACTTCTCCAATTTTATCCTCCGTTTTAATTTCTTCTTCTATAACACTTTTATTTAAATCAATAACTTCATCTTCTATTACTAATTCTTCATTAATTGTTTCGCTATTTACTATTTTCTCTCCTTTTACGTCATAATTATTATTATATTTCTCATTACTAACTATGTCATTTGCTTCCATAACTTCCGCCTTAACTACAATAATATCCTCCTCTCCTATTTTCTCCTCCTTTAATTCACTACTATTTTCATTTAATAACTCCTTAGTTTCTACTATAACTTCTTTATTCTCTTTTACTTCCATAACTCCATTATTTACCTTAAAACTCTCCTGTACTTTTTCATAAATTTCTCGTAATTGCTGTATCTTCACCGCGTTTAAGTTATTTGAATCTTTAATATAATGCATATTTATTTTTTGATTTTGTGTTTGTGAAAATGGAATATAAAACTCTGAACTATTTGTTTTTGTTTTTTGAAATTGTAATTGCTTTTGGGGTCCTAAAATATTACAATTAGGGGACAAAAAATTGTTCCCTAAAATACCATCAACTGGTAACTTAATATCATTATCTGTAACTTGGAAATCGCATTTAAAATTTTGCCCTAATAAAAATTTTCCCTCACAGGAACCTAAAGTGGAGCTTACATTGTTTCTTGAACTTATTTGTATTTTATTATCTTTACATATTTGTGTTCCTTTTTTCAACGTTGATTTTTTTATTAAACTAACCTGAGCTCCTGTGTCTACTAATAACTTTACCTTGTCTGTTTTGGCTATATCTAAAGCCAATTGAACTATGGGCTCCTGTAAGGTGGTTGTTGTGCCCTCCGTATGGAATGAGCTGGGCTTTTTTAGTTCACTCCATTCTCGTTTCCCGAAACTAACGCCATTCGAGATTCGTAGGATTGACGTGCTTCACAATTTAATATTTTATGGCCTTCCCTTGCACACCATTCGCAAGTGGTTTCCGTGTTGGTTACTGTTAAAACTCTTTGTGGGCTTGCGCCGTTATTCCCTGTACGTGGTTTTAAACAATTAGCGGATTCATGTCCGTAAATTCCGCACTTGTTACAACGTTTTATTTCATTATGTGAGCGAAATTGCATCGTGCAATCTCTACTTATGTGGCCTGGTTTACCACATTTGAAACATTTTATAAGAAGATTTGAAATTTGTCCTCTGTTAGCAATATTTGTATTCCTCATATTATTATGATTATTATTATTACTATTATAATTGGATTGATAGTTATTTCCGTTAAACATACTACCATTATTATTGTTCAATCTATTAGGGGTCTTATTGTAATAATTGAACGGGGTCTTATTGTTATTAAAATTATTATTATTATTATTTGAAAATTGTCTATAGTTATTACTAAAATTGTTGTTGTTGTTATTATTTAGATTTCTACTCCCAGCGTTAAAATTATTGCGCACGTTATTATTATGCTGTTGGTTCTTCCTAAAATTATTATTATTGTTAAAACTTCTCTGATTATTCCCATTACCAAATTTGTTGTTGTTGGGTTGTTCCGCTTGTAGCCCATTTTCGTTTAATTTTTTCATCAATGTCGTAATTAATGTCAGCATTTGATCCCCTACGACTGCTTGATTGTTGCTTGATGTATTAGAACTTCCAATGCCGCCTAAATTTCGAGTTTCATTCAGATATTGTCGAGCTGCTCCTATAGAGACTCGTAAATTTTCCGGATTTTTAAATAATAGATATTGTTTTAACTCTGCTGATCGCAGTCCTCCCAAAAACACTCTCTTTGCTGTGATCTCCATCTCGTTTATCAATGCTCGTCCCTCGTTGTTATATCTCTCATTTACCCTGTTCCGATACGCGGCCAATTTTTCGGATATTCGTTCTCCAAAAAGTTCTACAGTTTCCGTTTCATATTGGTACATTCCCATAATTTCCGAGGCTAAAGTAGCCATATCTTTACTTTCAATAAAACGGTTTCTTAAAATATCCTTATATGAATTAAAATTTTCCACATTGACATATCTAAAAAGGGCGTTGGGTGCACCTGTTTATTTACTGGTAATTAAAATCCGTAAAAGTATGCCTTTCTGCTCATCCCTCCTTAATTCGTAAGCTTGCTTAGCCAATTCCAGAAAATTGTTTAGTTCGTTTTCAATGTCCAACCCTACGCCTGAAAATGTTGGAACGTGTACCAAAACTGTCTTAATAATTTTTTCAACCGGCAAGAGCGTTGGTTCCAAATTGTCATTAGTGAAATTTTCCGCGTTGTATTCATGTTGTGCAGGTAACTGACGTGGTGGTGGAGGCGGAATAGGGGTCGAATTTAACCCTGATGGTCCTGGCCTATTCATCGTTCTGTTACTAAAGAAATGGGGGTCATTTATTGGATTCATTTCGTTGGATTTTTTTATATTTAAACTTCTTCTTTCCGTTTTAGTAATAATCACTTTATTTTTCCTTGCTTTTCTAGGTCTTCTTATTGGACCAATCGTATTATATTTTACCCCGGATCTTAATGTTCTAAAGCTTTTGCTGTTTTCCGACACTCTATCCTCGTGCACTTGGTGTAAAAAATCAGAAAAATTGTTTTTATTTAAAACTTCTAAATTTGGTTCTTCTTCTATATTTTCGATGTTTGTTTTAGTTTTTTCGTCCGAATCTTCAAATTCTGGACTTGAATTTAGAAATGAAAAAGTAGAAATTCGTTTCGAAAATTTTAAAATAGATTGCGCTAAAGTTGGTGTTTTTGATTTTTGCGACATTAGTTTCCTTATTAAAAAAATTACAACAACAACAATGTATATATGCCCTTTTTTATATATATTATGATTTTGGGGTAATAATTTTATTAAATTTCAGTAAAAAGTGAAAAAAAATTTTGTATACTTATTTTTTAGGGGTCGAATTTTTTATTCTGAAAAAAAATTTGAAGCTCGAAAAATTGTGTTTGTATTTTCCTAAAAATTATTTTTAATTTAAATTTAATCTTATTTAACGAAAATCATTCCAATTTAATAAAATTATTTAAAACAAAATACTCATTTTTATTTATTTTATTTTTATTCCTGAATATATGCAATAAAAAAATTTTTTTTCGACATAAAAAAATATAAATTCCCTAACTCCTAAAATTATGCAATAAAATTTTTATTCAATTCCAAAAAAAATTGTTAATAAATTTTCATAATATGAATGCTTTTAATTTTATTATAAAAACCAATCCAAATTAAGACGATGAATATATATAATTTTTTTTTTTAAATTTTATTATTATAGGTACTTCTAAAAGTTCACCTTTTTTTAAAAATACCCAAAAATGTTTTATTTATCTCCTAAAGGTATGCAATGATTATAAAATATTTTGTTAAGTTTAATTGAAAAAAAATATTTTGGTTGACTTTGTTTTGCAATGGTAAATTGAAATTGCGGTTAATTACCTTCATTATAAATTTTAAAAACAAAAAATTACGAAATTATTTATTTTCAACAAAGAATATTCGCTAAATTTTAATTATAAGTATGTATGTATATATATTATTTTGTCATAAGAGGACAAAACAAAAAAAAAAAATTTTTTAAAGTTATATAAGGTGAAAAGAAAAATATTGGGTAACAAAGAAAATTTGTATCCTAATTTTTTATTATTACATAGAAAAAAACTTTATACCAGGTTACTTGATTTTATACAGCCCTGAGTTAACTTAATACAAGCTGTGCATTTGTATTTTCCTTACACAGTTTTAGTATAAAATCAACGAACCCTAGTATATTTGGTAATTAAATTCAACACATAATGCCTTTCATTGTTTTTATTACCTTATATATTTTTTATACACTAACAAGTATAAAATTTCAAACGCTAATAAAAACTTAGGCAACAGAGAAAAAAAAAACTTTATATAATTGCTGAAAACGCACAATTATTATAATGCAACGAAAAAAGAAATATGTACATATATACATATATATGATCGACTTATAGTAAGAAAAAAAAACTTATATAATTGCACCATATGTATAAATGTGTGCTTTGTTGATATGCATTTATGTATAATATTTATTATATTTGTATCTACTGTATAATATTTATTATATTTGTATAAAAATAATTAGGGTAACTATTGGGAAAGGTTAGGAAATCTGTTTTTAAAAAAATTATATACAATTTATATTTATCCATAAAACTTTGTATATAAGTTTTGTTGGATTTTACTTTAAAAGAAAATTATGAATTTTTATATTTATATATGTATATAGGAATTTGATTTTTTTTATGACTTTTTTGAATAAAATTTGAGAAAAAGAAAATTTTTTTTCATTAACGTTTAATTTGAATTTGATTTTTTAAATGATTTTATTTTAACTAATACCCGGGACACACCAAAATTGAAAACCTAAGTTTTCGCGAAAACTAGATCTAAAAACTTTTATAGTGACACACCAAAAATGGAGCGCGATTTCGTTTTCGAATGTCAAATTATGAAAATTATTTATTTAAACAACTCTACGTAAAAACAAAAAAAATTAAAAATAGAAATTATTTGTTTTTAATGTCAAATTTTGATTTAATTATATTAAAAATTATTTAATAAAATTTAATTTTTCTTGTTTTTTTTTTTAAATTTTCGAATTTTTTTTTCATTTTTCACAAAAATGGCTACTTTTGTATGGAAACTTAGCTATGCCTACTTCAAAAATACATATCTTCTATTTTGTAATAGATGGCGCTAAAATATATTTTCGTGAAAACCTTAAAAATTTGTAGATTTCGTGTTTTCAATTTATTCCTGAAAACTTTACTAAACCTTATGAATTTCCATTTTTGAACTTTGAAAACACGAAAACTGAGTTTTCGGTCCTGTGTGTCCCGGGTATTAAACAAAATTCCATTTTTTTTATTATTAAATATAATAATTTTCCTTAATGTTATTGTAGATTTTTTTTGACTTACATAATAAATTTGTTGATCTGCTTCTTATGTTGATTTTTTTTGTTGTTATTGCCTTTTCGTTGATATACTGCTTTCTTACGTTGATTTTTTTTGTTATTGTTTTTTCACTGGCTTATTTGTTGATCTGCTACTGTTATTTGTACTTCGTTGTACTGCTATTTTTTTTCACTTTTTTGTTAAAATGTATGTTTTTTGCGTTGTAATTTTCGTAAAATTTGTAAAAAAAAATTTTATAATTTTTTTTAAATTTCGAACCGTTTTACCGCACACAAGTCTTTTTGGATAGGAAACGTAGCCAATGTTATAAAAGTTACCTTTTATAATTATTTTAGTTTTTTTATTTTTAGACTTCTACTTTAATAATTTAACTGGTGTCTATTCGACACTCCCAAGTAGACTTAATTTGGTTACCAAAAAACAGCTATTTTATTTGGTTGAAGAGCTTTTTGGTTTTCCAAAATATCGCATGCGATATTTTGGTTAGCCAATCAGCTCTTCAAAATAATGTTCTAGTTTAATTTTTAATTATTTAGCAAATTCAATTAATAATTTTATATTATTTCAAAATAATTTAGTTAGCTGTTTTTTGGTTGCGAATTGAAGTACTGGGTGCTTCAATTCACAACAGTTCCATGGCGGAATAAAGCAGAACAATAAGTGATCCAGAGTATGCAGAATTTCCCTTGATTAATATTCTTCTTCAGTCCATCATTGGTTATGAGGTAACCAATGTGTTGGATTGAAAAGGGATCCGTTGTTGATATGATGGTTAGATGGATCATTGGCAAACCACGCCCATAGACTTTGCTAAGCAAATTTTTAAGTAATTAAAAATTTTGTTCTGTTTATTTTTGTGATTGTTGATGAATAGAATTAATATAATATGTATATCATATTTAATACATTAATTGTATATTATATAAATTTTTTGAAATTTAATGAAAAATTTATAAATTAACAACAAAATAATTTATTTTTTTTAATGTCCAGTCCACACTTCCTTCGTTTATGAAATATTTAGTTAATTCTTTTCTTAACTTAAAAGCTATTTTAGTCGAATTATTTGACCCCAATTTCCTTGAATTGGGACGCTGTTTACTCGATACTTCTTCTCTCCACTGTCCAGGAACAATACAATATTACCCTCACTATCTTCATGATCAACATGTATGCGCTGATTGTTGATTTAAGAGTTCAATTGTGACTGCCAGCGTGTATGGACGTATAATTAACAATTAGAACGAATTAATTAATAATAGTCAATAAAGAATTAGTGAGAATTGAATTAATAATTGAGAATTAGTGCGAATTTAATTTGTAACAATTTTGTATAAAAAATCGTATAATTATAACAAGTGAATAAATATGTTAAAAAGAAAAAGATATGAATATTAATAATTTCGACAATACTGAAAAAACGATAAACAATATTAATTATACAGTGGAAAAATGTGGTGAAGATAAAACCAAATTAAAATTTAAAGTGCAACGATCGACAAACAGAAAAAAAATGTCGAATAAAAACACTAAAACTTAAGGAACACAATGTACATATAACACATTTAGATGTAATTAATGAATCGTTAAAAAAAGAAGTATCTCAACTAAAAAAAATTATTGAAAATCTTCAAAAACAAAATGGTAAGAAAAATCAAAATAATTCAAATAGATTTGCAGACTTAGCAAACACAACTATTGAAGTGGACATGGAAGAAGAAAATAATAACTTAAATGATGATGACGCAGATACAGAAAACAATAAATCAAATGATGACGTAGATAATTTTATAGAAATCGCAAAGAAAAAAACTTTTGGCAAAAAATAAACAAAAATCAGACGATAAGGCACAAAACAACAAGATTAACGAAATAGTAAATACAAATGATAAGAAAAAAAAAACCCGAAAATAACATCAGACCAACAAATTAATAAAAATAACAATGAACCCAGCAACAATCATAATATAGAGAAAAAAGTTAAAATACCACCAATTATTGTTTTTGATCAAGACATTTAAGACTACAAAATTTAAACATAAATGACTTTTCATTAAAGAAAATAAATGATAAAAAATATTTATCTTAAATACAAACAACGATTATGTTAAAGCCAAAGAAATATTGCAAAAAATTAAATCTAACTATTTTACTTATACACCAAAACAAGAAAAATTTAAATCGCTAATATTAAAAGGGTTAAACAGTGAAGATGAACCAAATGAAATAAAAGAAGAACTGATTACCTTAAATATAAATAATGTAGAAATTACGAAAGTTATTCGACTAGCAACCAAAAAATCAATATAAGAATTAGCTTACCAGTTTTCATTGTACAAACTACAGCACAAAGTGAGATAGCTAATTTAACAAAAATCAAAAGATTAAATTATCAATTTGTAAAACGGGAAAAACTAAGAAAAACTAAGGTGTCAATGATTAGGCCATGCGGAAAGCAACTGTAATATGCAATATAGATGCGTCAAATGCGGGGAAAACATGAAATTGGTAAATGCAACATCCAACAAGAAGAAGACAAAAATAAACTTTTCTGTGTATTATGTAGTAATAATGGTCACCCAGATACTTTCCGAGGATGTCCAGAATATTTAAAACAGGTGAAAAACAGAATTAAGAAAACAATTAAATAATAGAAAATTAGAAGCTAAAATAAAAATGGTTAATAATTATGTACAACCAAAAATATAATATGCAAATATAGCATCAAACAATCAGAGTAATAGTAATCAAATAAATAATAATCTCACAAATCTAGTTCAAAATCATGAAAATAGTAATATATTATTAAGTGTAAAAAAAACATTAGAAATAATTAGTATACAAATCAATAATATAGCAAACAAATTAAATGAGCATATAACAATAACAAAACTTCAAAAACATAAAAGTACGATATTAACAGCAATTAAAAATAGATATAGGAAAAACCAACATCCAAATGATACTAATATTATAAGACTAATATTAAATTGCGATACTAATATTAAATTGCGTTAATATTATAAGACTAAAATCTTTATTAAATAACATTAATTCACTTATAAATCAAAACTTAAATATAGAAAAAAACAAACAATGGGAAAAGACTATAAAAAATATACACCAGCAAACTCTAAAAATATGTTTCCAATAATAAAGAAAATTTTTAGGAGAAAAATAATAAAAACATTACAGAATTAAAAATAGAAGAGACTGACAAATATTTAATTGAACAATCAGATACTGCAATTAACCTCCCCGTTTGGGATGCTAATACGTTAAGGGGTCGTTCCTGGCTTCATTATAAGCAAAAAATCGTACGGAAGGGGGGTGCATTTTCAACACCCACTGAGCTACAGGGTGTTTTAAAAAAGTCCTTTGGAGAATAAGTGGACATTTTTTGCGCTGCTACTTCAATTTGTGCCTTCAAATCTTCTAATGTTGTCACTTCGGTTGTATACACCTCTTCTTTCATCGTCCTCCAAACATAAAAGTCCATAACTGTTAGGTCTGGGGATCTTCCAGGCCAATGTATTCGGCCATTTCTTCCTATCCAACGATTTCTGTAGTTTTCATTTAACCATTCCGTAACAATTCGGCCATAGTGAATTGGTGACTTGGAGCGCCATCTTGTTGGTATAAATGTGTTCGCCTTTGTACAAGGGGAACATCTTCTAGCAATCCTGGTAATTCATTTTGCAAAAATTGCAAATATTTTGCACTGTTTAATCTTGGTGGCAGAAAAAAAGGTGCAATGAACATATCACCAAGCACACCAGCCCACACGTTTATACTAAATCGATGTTGAAATGATCTCGTTTTTGTTGTATGCGGATTTTCACTTGCCCATTCGTGTAAGTTATGAAAATTTGTAATTCCATTTCTGGTGAACTGCGACTCATCGGTCCATAAGATATTTGATGTAAATGTGTAACCGTCGATATGTCTTTCCATCAACCAGTTGCAAAATTCCACTCGCTTCGCCTTATCTGCTGGTAATATCTCCTGCACAGCTGTTGTGTGGAAAGGGTGCAATCTCTCCTGGTGTAATACTCTTGAAAGTAGTTGTCTTGACAAATTTAATTGAGAAGAAAGTCGGCGTATACTTATTGTAGTATCTGCTCTTACTGTAATCGGCGTATACTTATTGTAGTATCTGCTCTTACTGTTCTAAGTATACGTTCATCTAATTCTACTGTCTGACGTTGTGTTGAATGACCTTCATTACGATTATATGTTGCTCTTCCTGTCTCTCGTAATCTTCTGTGAATACTTGAAAATACTCTAGCATCAGGAACGTGTCGTGCAGGATATCTACTACCATACGCTTCTCGTGCAGCCAAAGCATCACTATCAGCCAATCCATAGAAGTAGTGTATGTCTGCATACTCCAGATTTGAATATTCTGCCATTTTAATATTGCACTTCCTTGTTTTATTTTTATAATATCGCACTTGTTTGTTTAAATTTTAACTGAATTAGTCACATAGTAAGCAAACTAAAAGTCGCAGGTAAAAGCTTTTTATGGCGATTTCGTAGGTAACACTATGACGCATCCAAATCAAATTAAAAAAAAAATTAAAACCCGGCAAAATTTTGAGAAAACTGGAATTTTTCCAAAATCTGATTATATTTTTTTCGAAAAAAATCATAACTGTAACGCAATTTAACGCAGACCTAGCAACCGGTGAAAATAACGGTAACATCGAAATAAAGGTAAATTAATTGTCTATCAAACGCGCCTAGGTTCAATACGCTAGAAGTTATAATTGAATAAGTGCTTGTACCTACTTCTCCGAAGTATTTTTTTAAAACACCCTGTAGCTCAGTTTGTGTTGAAAATGCACCCCCCTTCCATACGATTTTTTGCTTATAATGAACCAAGGAACCACCCCTTAACGGATTAGCATCCCAAACCGGGACACCCGGTATATATATATATATATATACTGGAAGTGTGAATTCATAAAATGGAAAGTAAAAAGATACAATAACGAATTTTTAAAATCAAATCAAACGCGCCTAGGTTCAATACGCTAGAAGTTATAATTGAATAAGTGCTTGTACCTACTTCTCCGAAGGACTTTTTTAAAACACCCTGTAGCTCAGTTTGTGTTGAAAATGCACCCCCCCTTCCATACGATTTTTTGCTTATAATGAACCAAGGAACCACCCCTTAACGGATTAGCATCCCAAACCGGGACACCCGGTATATATATATATATATATATATATATATATATATATATACTGGAAGTGTGAATTCATAAAAGGGAAAGTAAAAAGATACAATAACGAATTATTGTACGACCCCTTAACGTATTAGCATCCCAAACGGGGAAAATCAAAATCAATTTTAAAAAAGAAAGGAATAAACAAATAATATGAAAAACTAGCTAAATAATAAATGCAAAAAAAAAATAGATAAAAAAAAAAATAAAACAAAATCAAAATATGTTTACGCTGTATCTTCCGATTAAGTAACTTCTGAAAACATTATTAAAATTAACTCATTAAACTGAAGTGCTGCGTTCATGCGTTTTATGTTTTGGTGTAATCAAATTATAAGTTCATGATCTTGCAAAGACTAATTTATTGGCTAAATACAAAGGTATCTTGCAAAAAATTAACTTGTGCAAGAAACAGAGCTAACGATAGTTTAGATTTAGATAGTTGGAGAACAAACAGTTTAAAATATTTTACTAACATCATGTATTCTGTAAAATCTCCGACGATTACTTACGTATCTAGTAAAAGAATTAAAAAGCACATTTAGTCTATTTCTCTTACCAACATTCATGCATTTATGGACGAATAATCTATATCAAAATAGAGACAATGCGGGACAGCCAACAATACAATCAATTTACGTCGAGAGACAAAAGGAATATTATTTGAAAATTTCCACATTTTACGAAGAATACCATAAATTTTGCTAGCTATTAAGTCAATGTGATCTGACCAGGGGTGGGATGTTACGCCTAGTCGTTCCGTTTTCGTAACACAAAAGCGGTACGTTTTCATGCCGCCAATGCCCTAGGAGAACGGAATGAAAAAATAAATAAATTAATGTTTAATAAATTAATAAATTAATGTTTATTAATTTCTTAAATATATGGATATAAGTTATTTAACGAAGAAAATTGGTGACGAGTTTGTATTTATGTATTAAACCAATTATATTATAATAAAAAATATTAAACATTAATTCTTAAACATTAATACAAACACATCACCACTTATCTTCGTTTTAAATTAAACTAATAAGAAAACACGTGGTGGCGACTGGCGATGGCGATATAACAAACATATATGTCAATTTATAAATTATACTCCCGCCACTCTTAGCGGCTTTTAGGCGGTTCGTTTCATGCCGCCAAAACGGTACGCTTTTATGCCAAAAAAGCGGTACGTTTATGTAGTAAAGTTACTCAGCCGGCGGTACGTTTTCGTTCCGCTAAAAACGGCACCCTTTTCTGGCTTAGACGGAACCAACTATCAGTATATTACCGTCGTTGCTGTTTGAATTAGGAACCACCCTTTAAGATTATTTACGGTCCGCTTTTAGCGGCTCGTAAACACGGCGTATTTTTCCACCTATGCGAAAACATACGGTTTACATGCCACAAATACGGTACGTTAGCGGCGTCTTATATGAAGAAATTATGCCGCTTTTTTCTTAAAGGGTTTATAGATTCCGGTGCGTCCCCCACCGCCAGAAACTGTGATCACAATTTTTTGTGGATTTTTTGTGACATTTTTGTTGAACATTTTTTGAATTTTTTTTGTCACAATAAAATGTGACAAAAAGATGACAAAATTGTTGAAATTTTTGTGAATCCTTTTGTCACAAAATTGTCAAATAAAATGTAATCACATTATTTTATCACACTTTTGTGGCCATTTCGCGACAAAAAATTGTGAAGTTTTTTTCAAACAAAATCCACAGTAGTTAGAATTTTTTTTAACATTTTTGTGTAAAATTTTTGTGACATTTTTGATGAAAACATGCATGACTAAACGTGCAAACGGTAAGAGTAAGACTAAGTAGTGTGTAATTAGTTTTCATTGTGAAAGTGCGCAGTTTATTTACATAATTAAATTAAAATTAATTGATCTCTTTCGTTTTATGTAAGTCGTTTTATATACTTTTTAAGTAATGTAAAAAAATATACATTACTTCTTTTCAAATAGGTTAGAAATTAAGACTTTGGAGTAGACAATATAAAAATAAAATAAAAAAAATATTTTATTTTTTATTTTTCAGATACAGTGAAAATGACACCAAGATTTTTCAGAAGACGATGCGCTAAAGGCAGTACAATATTATCAGAAAACACAGAAAAATCATAATATTTAATTTTAGTGATTTTTTTTTTTAAATTTTATAAATATATATTCTTTTTATAGTATTTATTACTTTAGAATAAGTAAAATGAATTAATTTTTTAAAAAAAATATTATTTAAATGGTTAAAACTGTAAGAATTTACAATGTCTTTCTTTTTAAATGTACATATTTTTTATAATATTATTAGACAACATATAAGTACAATGAATATTTTATATTATAACTTTATTTATTTATGTATACATAATTAAGGAAATAAAAAGAAATAAATAAATACTGAAACATCTACAAAATATTATTAATTTAGAATATAATACTAATTGGAACACAAAAATATTCAAAAAATATGTTCACATTAATGTCACAAAACTAATGTCACATCGGCATGCCAAAAAACAAAAATTCGCACATAATTGTGACATATATTTTAACATAAATGTGACAAAATTTCTTACATTAATGTGACAAAATTTCTCACATAAATGCGACAAATTCAACCACAAAAATGTGACAAATTCAACCACATTCTTGTCACATTTTGTTCAACAAAAATGTGACCTCAGAAGTGACAATAGGCGTCAACTAGACTCACATATTCGCCACATTTTTGTGACAATTTTTTGTCGACAATTCACAATTTTTTGTGGCATTTTTGTCACAATATTGTGACATTTGGCTATTGGGGTCAGCACATATGACATGACCAACAGAAAAGATTGGCTTGATGATTTTGTAATTCTTAATGACTTTGTTATAGCTGCAAATAATTCTAAATTGCAAGTCCGAGGTAAAGGTAATGTGTCAATGAATATATTTTTAAAAAATACAAAAAAAAAAATTATTATCAAAGATGTACTTTTAGTACCCGATTTATGTACCAATTTGTTATCAATGAGCAAAATTATATCTAATGGTAATATTGTAAAATTTAATAAAGACAAATCCCAAATTTATAATTCAAATAATGAACTATTTGCTGATGCTAATATGGAAAACAACATATATAAATTAAATTTTTTTGTTGATAAAAAAGTCAATAATTTTGCTTTAAATATCAGTGAAAAGCAAACAAATCTATTATGGCATGGAAAACTTGGTCATACAAACCCGATAAATTTAAAAAATATTTATAAAAATAAAAATTTTGAAGTTAACTTCCAAAATATAAATTTTTCATGTATAAATTGTGTCATAGGTAAGCAAGGAAACTTACCATTTGAGTCA
The DNA here is from genome assembly GCA_949752835.1 of Empis stercorea. NCBI lineage: Eukaryota > Metazoa > Arthropoda > Insecta > Diptera > Empididae > Empis > Empis stercorea. Next base: position 47,016,330 of record OX457085.1, read on the forward strand.
TCAAAAAGTAAACCGACTAATTTATTAAAACTTTTACATTAAGATTTATGTGGTCCTATTGAGACAAATTCATTAGCTGGTTCTAAATATTTTCTTACTTTTTTAGATGACGTAAAGTATTTGTTTACTTCATCAAAAATAAAAATGATGTATATACAAAATTTGTGGAATTTAAGAATATGGTTGAAAACCAAACACATCTAAAGATTAAGAAAGTAAGAACTGACAATGGAACCGAATATTGTAACTCACAATTTATCAATTTATTGAAAAGATGTGGAATAAAACATGAATTATCAGCTCCGTACAATCCTCAACAAAATGGGAAAGCAGAGAGATTGAACAGAACTTCAGTTGAAAAAGCAAGATGCATGATTTGTTATGCTAAATTCAATTAAGTAAAGGAATTGATATTCACCTGTAATCCCCTACAGCTCGGTTCGATTTTTGTTAGTATTAGCAGTAAAATTCAATCTTGATATTGAACAAATGGACACTGCTTTTTTGCAAGGTGACTTAAACGAAGAGATATATATAAAGCATCCGCAAGGTTTTTGCACTGAAAAAGAAAATAAAGTTTTACGTCTAAAAAAATTTATTACTTCTAGAATGTGGAATCTGAAATTAGACAAAGCACTTAAAAAATTTCGCATGACTAGATCTAAGGTTAATCCTTGCATCTATTTTAATATTCAAAATAGCATATTTTTATTCGTCGCTGTTTATGTTGATTATCTTCTTATAATTTCAAACAACGAAAATTTGAAAAACAATTTTAAAAAATCGCTTCACAGCGAAGCTGAATATTTTTTAGGAATGCATTTGGTTCGTGATCGTGAGAAAGGTACAATTACAATTGATTAACAAAACTACATTTTGCAATTATTGACTCGTTTTAATATGATAAATTGCAATCCGGTTTCAACACCTATTGATGTAAATCAAAAATTAAACAAGCAATTGTCAGCAACAACAGATGAAGATCGTAAAATTATGGAAGGCACGTACCAAGAAATTATTGGAAGTTCATTATTTGCTGCCCAAATTAGTAGACCAGATATTAATTATGCAGTAAACTTTTTAAGCCGATTTAATATCAATCCAGGACATTCACATTGGTTAGCTGTTAAAATAATTCTGGGATATTTAAAAGATACTGACTACGTAAATGATATCGACGAAAGAAAATCCGTCATGGGCTATATATTTTTGTGGCACGGAAGTGCCATTCCATAGACTTCTAAAAAACGACCAACGGTTGCTTTTTCAACCTCTGAAGCAGAATATATGGCAGTTGGTTCAGCTATTCAAACAGCTATTCTGGTTAAAAGGACTTCTCGATGAATTTAATACAAAGAGAGAATTTACAATAATACAAAGAGAGAATTTGTAGCGAAAATTGATACAGCAATTAACAATGTAACCAACCTCGATGAATTCACACAAATATACAGATTGGTTGGTGAAGATGTTCTAGGAGTAGTTAAATACACGAGAAAAATATGGTTATCAGATAAAACCTGGAGTAAAATTATAGAAGAACGTAGAAAATTGAAACAAGTTATCAACGCCACGAGCAACAACAACATCACAGAATTAAGAAGAAATTACGCACGCATGGCAAAGGAAGTAAAGAAGTCAGCTAGAAAAGACAAAAGGGATTTTTACAACAAGGTGGCATTACAAGAAAATACAATTATCAACAGCAGAATTAATGTCAACTCCCCAACAAGTAGAGAAAATACAACAGCCATAATAAAACTAAAGAATAACAAAGCTGCTGGATCGCATGGCATACCTGCAGGACTACTCAAAAGAGATACAAATACAACAGCAAATGCACTAAAGCCATTACTTGACCAAGTATGGACAGAAGAAGAAGTACCAAATATGTGTAAAAGAGGAATAATAATAAAACTTCCAAAGAAAGGCGATTTAAAAGAGTGCGGAAATTGGAGAGGAATATCGTTGCTCAACACAGTCAATAAAATCCTAAGTATTACTAGCTTGAATACAAGAACCAATAGAGAGACAACTGAGAGATGAACAAGCGGGTTTTAGATCAAACAGGAGTTGTACTGATCAATCAAACACAGTGCGGCTAATAATAGAACAATCGGTTGAGTGGAATTCATTTTTATATATGGAATTCGTGGACTTTGAAAGAGCATTTGATTCACTAAGTCGAAAAGCAATATGGAAAGCATTACATAATAAGCGTGTACCAAATAAGAACATCAGGCTAATAAAGGCGTTGTATAAGAATGCAGAGAGTGTTGTTGCACATCAAGGACAGACCCGCGAAGCTTTCCATCTAGAGAATGGAGTGAAACACGGTTGTGCCTTATCACAATTTCTGTTAATCACAGTACTGGATTATGTACTTAAAAAGCAGCCAGCAGGCCAAGAGGTATAAGATGGTCACTAATGGAAAGACTTGAGGATTTGGACTGATCATATAGTGTTGATGGCTCACTCACACAGTATATGAAGAGTAAACTGGATGATCTAAATAAGTATGCGGAAGAAGTTGGTTTAAAAAATAACATCAGGAAAACGAAGAGCATGCGTATAAATAGCCGGAGCACAGAGGATTTCACAATCTATGAAACAAAAATAGAAAACGTGCAGGAATTCTGCTACCTAGGGAGCTACGTATCAGTTAAAGGCGGAATAACTGAAGATATCAGCAATAGGCTCAGTAAAGCTAGATCAACATTCAGCAGGCTTTATATAGTGTGGAAGTCATCGCAATTCTCTAGAAAAACGAAACTTAGGATTTTCAACTCGTGCTTTAAATCTGTACTGTTGTATGGTAGTGAAACATGGATGCAAACAAATGTTTAAGAATAATATGTAGAATATTCTATCCCAGAAGGATAACAAATGTAGAACTATGGAGAGTTACAGAAAAAGAACCTATCATGCAACAAATACGCAGAAGAAGGTGGAGATGGATAGGACACACACTGAGGCGATCATCAAGTAGTTCAATCGCAAAGCAAGCGCTGGAATGGAACCCACAAGGAAATAGAACAGTTGGTCGCCCAAGAAACTCATGGAGAATAACAATGCTGAAAGAAAAGAAACGATTAACAAAACGTGGGCGGACATAAAAGTCATGGCACAAAATAGAGTCAGATGGAAACTCTGTATAGAAACCCTATGCTCCCAAGAGGAGTGAACAAGGAAAAAAAAATATAGTTAATTATACTCCACTTTAATAAATAACATCTTTTTTATATCACTTTAGACACTTTTTCACTGATAAAAATAATAATATTACTTTCTATTAGACTTCTCTACCATTTGAAAAAGATATAAACGAAAACTCCCATGAAAAAATTTTTTGACAGCAGAAAAAACTTTAACAACTGAAAAAATTTTACAACTAAAGAACTTTAAAATTTTTTTATTTAGTTTGTAGGGGCATATATATCTTATTGCATATCCTGTTTACTTAATCTTAGGATTTATGCTGTCAAAAGCTTTAGAAAAGTCAAGGAGCAACAGTATAGTTCAGAGTTTTTTATCATTTTTTGTCATCAGTTATACTTAACAAAGCTGTTTTGGTTATTCATCCAGGGATCCTAGAGAAAATCCCAGATGAAAATATGGCCATTCATCATTTCGTCCAGACCGCTATAATGAATGTGTTTACCAAATATCAGCCCAATCCACCCAGGGGTGCTCGTATCAGCCCAATTCATCCAGGGATCCTAGAGAAAATCCCAGATGAAAATATGGCCATTCATCATTTCGTCCAGACCGCTATAATGAATGTGTTTACCAAATATCAGCCCAATCCACCCAGGGGTGCTCGAGAAAATCCCAGATGAAAATTGCCATTAATTGAAAGCAGTTGTAAAATTAAAACTGCGAAATTGCGTTAAAACTTTAAGCCCAGTTGATATTTTCGAATACAATGCTTTTGCAGTAGAGACTTATCGAACAGACTGCTTTTGTAGTTTTGCAGTTATGAATTATCGAACAACTGCTTACTTAGAACTAAGTTAGAACTGCATTTCCGAAAACGCCCTATATTTTAGCTTTTTGCCAGTATTTTATATATATTAAATATTATATGGGAGCGAATCTTTTCTAGAGTCTTACAATTAAACTTCAAATTTATTGGTTTAAAAAGACTTTTTATTTATTTATTCCAAGCTTTTAAGTTACAAATTAGCTTCGTATAGAACTTTTTGATTAATAGCTTGAAGATGGTCGCATGTAGAATAAGAATAGCCAGATCTAAATCCAGCTTGCTCAATTGGTTGATTTTCGTTAAGCTTTGGGTTCATCCTTTTAAGAATACATTTCGAAAAAACTTTGCAAATCGTAGACAGTATACTAATTGGTCAGTAGTTGTTCATATCAGCTTTACATCCTTTTTTGTGCAACAATATTATTGACGATTCTGTCCACTGCTATGTTATAATTCATTAATTAAATAAATAGGTAATTATTTGCGATAGTATATTTTTTCCATATTTAAGCATTTCTGATTTTATACTGTAACAAAATCAAAATTAATTGATTCGTTATCTGAAGATAAGTTCGGAGGAGAAGGGTTCGGGAGCTGAAAGCGTTGGGCGCCAGGTCTGAGTGACCTAGCCTCAATCACTAAAAAAAACAAGACCAATTTTTTTTCTCTTTCAGCTCCCAGGATCATTGGGATTTCCTCCTATTGCCGGCTTAGCACAGTCTGTGGGGTGTGGGTCGACCAATGATCCTACTAACCATCATATCACCAACAATTATTCTCTTCAATCCAATACATTGGTTACCTCATAACCAATGATGGATCGAAGAAAATAGCGAAGGGAAAATTCTGCATACTCCGGATTCACATACTATAAGGCCTCTTAGCCAGCCATGTCTACCAAAAAAAAATTTTACACAAAAATCCTCAGAAAAAGGAGCAACAAAAACAACAAATCTCGTACACAAAAAAAATTCACCCAACGATGTTTTCATAAAGAAAAATTATGGCACTAAATAACTAAATAAATAATTCAAACACCAATAATTTAATTTTATAATTTAACAAATTTTTTATCTTTTTATTTGTATATTTAAAAAAAATTTAATAAATAATAAGCAATATGAACCAAATGACAGCTCCAATTTTTTCTTTCTTGGTTATATTTTATATATATATATATATAATTACTATATTGTTGAACTGTCTTGCCATCACAAAATTTAATAATATCAATACCCAAAAGAACATACCTTTTTTTTTTCTTTACTCAGTGGTGACGTTGCTGCTCCTGACATGTCTGGACCAACACGAAACCCTGAAATCGCGACACTACACTACAAAAAAACTGACTAATAATTATATATATATATTAATAAATTAACAATAAAATAAATATTTACAAAAAAAATTACAATTCCAAAAAATTACAATACTCTACACCAATCTGATAAACCAAAAAAAAACCAAAATTTTTAACTCAACAAAAAAAAATTTATATATAACAAAAAAAAACAGAATTCCCTCGACGAATTCTTCCAGACAGGACTGCTAACACTCTGCAACCAGAACTGAAACACAGGACTCGACGCAGGACCAAACAAAACAGGAACAAATTACGAATACGAATTACGCGCGCGCTGGACACCATAATAATATTTATGTAACTGATATGATTTTCATATTTTTTTTTATGATAAATTATACATAACTCTTTTCATATTTTTTTTTTTTTGGTTCTATTCTTTTATAAAATCCTTTATATGTTTTTTTTCATAAAATCTCTTTTTCCAATAATTCTTTTTTATTTTATTATTTTAACTTTCAAGATTAAACACCTATATTATTACTTCTTTTGCGTTTTTTTTTTTTAATGTTTCTTTTCAATCACCTATAAAAATTTTCGTATTCTCGTAGTAATAATTAATAACTTAAAAAAAAACTTTAAAAAAAAACGTACAAAAAAAATTCAAAATATCTAAACTCGGTGTCCAGCGCGGCGGTCAACATCCGACTCCCGATTTTTTAACTTTTTTTTCCTCGATCATCTGATCATACCCTTGATTTGACCCGAGGTCAAATCAAGATCATCATCTATTTTTTTCTCATTTTCGAAAAAAAAAGAAATTAAAAATACACCACCACCACGACATCTATACGTGACACCACAAATTAAAACTTAACGATAACTACAATTAAACTACAAACTATGACCCCATCACCTGAACGATAAGAATTAACAATAAACAATAACAAACTTGACAGACCGGCTCACGCACACGCAGAGGAAGTATTTTTAACAAAAAAAAATTATTTCTAATTTATTATTTTTAAATTTTAGAAATTCCTGGGTGTCACAATACCACATCGCGTTTATTTATCAATATTTTTGTGTTCATTGAGATTTTGTCTATTTTTCTATTCCAATTTACCAATATAGTATCTTTCGCCGCTTCTAATATTCCTTTTTCAAATTCATTATATTGTGTTTGAAAGTTATTAAAGCTTGTTATTTTTTCAAAATTGTGCTTTTTTGAAGCAATGTTTTTTCTCGCACACATACAAGAATTATTCGCAAATAAACAAAAAACTGTCTTAAATTTTCTGTCAAACAATTTTTTGCAAATTATTATACTTATTCTATGTTGCAATAGACAATTATGTAAATAAAACGAATTATGTAAATAACATGTAGTATATTAAAATTAATTATTATGTAAATAATATGTAGGATTTTTTATTCATCCTTGATCAATGAAATATTAAAAAAGTGAACTTAAAAAAGTGAACTTTTTTTATTCATCCTTGATCAATGAAATATTAAAAAAGTGAACTTAATTTTAGTTCACTTTTTTAATATTTCATTGATCAAGGATGAATAAAAAAAGGTCGAATAAAAATTATATGTATAATAAGCTAGCTTTATTGTATTACAGTTGTTTTATAATATTTTATGTATAATTATATATTTGGCTTTTGCCAGTATATTATATATATTAGTAAATAAAATCTTGAATTTGATAAAATAAAACCTCAAGATTTTCCTTTATAAAACAAGTTTTTAATTTATTTATTTCAAGCTTAAATTAGTTACAAAGCAGCTTCGTACAGAACTTTTTGTTCTGAAAGCTGTTGAACGTAAGCTGAATAAATTTCGATTTTATTTGAATTACCAGAAAAACCACATTATTTATACACATTTTTTGACTCATCAGCGTTTGTTTACATAAAAATATAAACAAACTTTGATTCAATAATAATACAATTAATTTACTATTGAGTAATTGCACTCATTAATAATTATTATTAATTGTATTTGTTCATACCCAAAATTTGTATACACTGCATAAATGAGCACTAAGCATTTTTTACTTAGCTTTATTAACTTATTGACACACACTAAAAAATATTAGTTCTAAATTAATTCTTAAACAAGAATACATATACAGCAATTAGTTAAAAAGAATTAATGAAATTACTTGTAAAAGAATAAGGTTTTTATTCTTTACTGGGATTAAATATTTTAATTCTAAAAATTTATTAAATTAATATTTTGGGGAATAATAAATAATCTTCAATTCTTCTCTGACTGTAAAAGAGAATAGTACATATAAAATAAAACGGAATTTAATTTAATTCTTACTACGTTAAAGTCTTGAAAAACAAAATTAAACGATATTTTTGTGAGCTTCAATCGTGTAATGACGATGAAAACATCAATAAAAAGCATATAAGACTTAAAATTAAAGCTGCTGTAGAAAAATCATCTGTTATGGACAGCCAAAATAGATTCGCTCCATTAAGCCAATTAATGGATAATGAATTGATGGTACAAAATGAAAATAATTCATCAGAAATAAGTCAAGTAAAAAAGGTACGTCTACCACCTATAAACATTTGCATGCGAACAAATTTGGAAATTCGTGATAAACTTAATTCGATGAACATAAAAGACTATTACTTGAAAAACTGTAGTATTGGTACTAAAATTATATGTAAATCACTAGAAGTGTATAACCAAATTTTTGAGGCACTTTCTAAGGAAAATAATGATATAACTGAGGGTAACAAAAAATGGAAATTTTTTAGCCATGAAGTATCCACTGAAATACCAGTTAAATTTGTATTGCATGGATTAGATAATAATGTTGACTGTAATTTAGTAAAAAAAGAACTTATTGAAATCGGTTTCGAAACTTGTTTAGATGTAAAAGAGATGGCAATTAAAATTATGAAATATCAAAATCAAAAAACATTTATTGTATATTTCACAATATTAGCTGATTTAAAAACTAAAGCAAGAGCAATTAATTATACTATAGTCAAATGGAGTTTTTATAAAAACAAAACACGTGGTATAATAAGATGTTTTAAATGCCAAACTTATGGTCATGGTGCCAAAAAATGTCATCTAGATATCAAATGTAGTATTTGTGCAGAAAATCATCGAACTGCAAATTGTAATCAGCTTTTATTTGATGCTGAAAAACAACAACCCAAATGTGCAAATTGTGGTAGACCACATAAATCAAGTTCTTTGGATTGCCCAGCTAGAAAAAACTTTATTGAACTTAAACAAAAACTTCAAAATAGGCAAAAAAATCAATTCAAAAGTTCTATAATCAATCATACTCACATCAAAAAATTTCATCTATAAATCACCAACAAATTCTCAATTCTACGAGAGTAAATAATACACAATCATATGCTAGTGTGCTGAAAAATGCTAATAATACACACAATGGCCTTAATGATCTTTTCTCCTATGATGAAATTAGCAATATTTTTAGTGAATTGTTAATAAAATTAAAAGAATGTAAGAGTAAGATTGAACAATTTAATGTTATTACACATTTAACTTTAAAATATTATATAATGAGTGTAACAAATAATTATTTAAATGTACTTTTTTGGAATGCTCAGAGCATTGCTAGTAGACAAAAACAAATCGAATTATTTCATGTTTTAAAAGAAGAAAATGTACAAATTGCGGCTTTATCAGAAACTTGGCTAAAAAATGAACAAAAATTTAGTAATGTCGATTATAAAATTTATAGAAATGATCGTGAAAATATAAACTTTTCGAAGGGTGGTGGAGTTGCTTTATTAATAAAAAAAATCATTAACGCATTCTCTCCTACCCTCTCTCAATTCAAAATGCTTTGAAACGATTGGAATTAAAATTAAAACAAATAATACTGATATAAATATTATTGCTGCTTATTTCAGAGGAGGTTAAACTACAGAAAACGATTTTAAGCATGATTTAGGTTTATTTAGTAATATAGTAGGAAATTTTATAATAATAGGAGATTTTAATTGTAGGCATAGAAATTGGAATTGTGTTAAGAATAATACATGGGGACGTTTATTAGATAACAAATTAACAACAAGTTTATGCTTGTTACATACGGCAACTCCTACTTACTTTCCTAACAGAAGTAAAGGCAATCCTTCAACTATAGATTTATTATTAACAAATTACTCCTCATATATTGATTCTCCTATAACCATAAATAAATTACATTCAGATCATTTACCAATTTTATTCAAAATACAAAACTACCCCATCAATTTGCCTCCAACATATGCAAATATATATTCACAAGCAAATTGGACCAAATTTAAAAGAAAACTGTCTGAAAAAATCCAATTAAATGAATTAAATATTCTCTTAGATAATCCTACTAATAATATTATAAATGAACATATTAGAAAATTTACTGATTTAATAATTAATTATGCTGCGGAATCTATACCTCAAAAAATTATCAAATCTGGTTATAAGCAAATAAAGTTACCTAATGATATAATAGAATTAATTTCAAGTCGAAATACTTATAGGCGCAATTGGCAAAGGAGTAGAAATCTTATTTATAAGGCTAGGGTCGGGTATTTAAATAGACTAATAAAAGAAAAAATAAATCAAATCTATAATGAAAACTTCACGAATAAATTAAGCTCCCTGAATAAAAATTGTAAAAATTTTTGGAATATTTTAAAGGCGCTTAAAAATAAAAATTATGGTATCCCCACACTGAAAAATGACTCAAATTTTTACTGTACAAATTATGAAAAAGCCCAAGCCATATGTAATTATTTTTCAGATAAACATAAAGTAACCTTATCTTATAGTGATCCAGACACAGCAAATTTAGTCTCAAATTCAGTTAAGGAAATTGATATTTGTAAAATCATTAATTTTGAAACGATCACAGTAAAAGAAATTAAACTTTTTATACGGCAAGCTAAAAATAGAAAATCTGCGGGACTGGACAAAATAAAGAATATCCTTTTAAAAAATTTAGAAAAAAATCACTCATTTATTTATGTAAAATTTTCAATGCATGCTTCAAAATTGGATATTTCCCAGAAGATTGGAAAGTAGCTTCTATTATCCCAATTGCTAAACCTAGCAAAAGCAAAACAGATATAAAAAGCTTCAGACATATAAGCTTGTTAAACTGTTTAAGCAAAATTTTTGAAAAATGCATTAAGAAACGAATGCTAGTTTTATGGAAAATAAAAATATAATACCTTTACAACAATTTGGTTTCCGTCCGAAATATACCAGATTAAATAATTTAGTTAAGTTACCAGATTAAATAATTTAGTTAATAAAAATTTTAAATGTTGTAATTCTACTGGTGTGATTACACTAGATGTTGAAGCTGCTTTTGATTCTGTTTGGCATGACGCTTTGATATTTAAGATAAAAAATGCTAATTTTCAATTATATCTTACAAAAATAATTAAATCTTTTCTTTCATTAAAATAATTAAATCTTTTCTTTCAAATTTCGAGTTAATATTTCTAATACTCATTCAGATTTGTTCAATCTTGTTGCTGGTACACCCAAAGGATTGGTACTTTCTCCATTACTATACAATATTTATATTTCAGATTTTCCGAATCTAGTAAATTGTGAAAGTGGGTTGTACGCAGATGATACAGCTGTCCTCTCCTCAGCAAAATATCCGGGTAATATTATATCTAATCTTGAAAAAGCTTTTGATGAGATGAAGAAATATTATTATAAATGGAAGATAAAAATCAATAGTCAAAAAACCCAAGCTATATTTTTCACCCGAAATAGAAAAGCGTCTTTAATTCCAAATAGAAATTTGTTATTAGATGGAATTGAAATTCCATGGGAACACTCTGTAAAATATTTAGGTTTTCATTTAGATAGTAAACTGATATTTAAAATGCATATAGAAAAAACTATCGAAAAATGTAATAAAATAATTAGAATTCTGTATCCATTAATTCACCGAAAATCTAAATTAAGTATTGATAATAAAATGATCCCATTCCAACAAATCTTTCAAAGCATTATGTTATATGGTTGTGAGGTTTGGGGAAAGTGTGCTAAAACTCACATCAAAAAATTGCAAATTAAGCAAAATCAAATTCTAAAAATGCTTCATAATTTACCTTTTTAATTTTCTACGTATAAACTACATAAAAATTCAAACTCTAAATTTTTAATGGATAAAATTGATAACGCTATTAATAAATTCGAACTAATTGTAAGGGTTTTGAAAACCCTTTAGTTCGTGAAGTATATGATTAAGGAAGTGGGATTGTGCATTTTCTTCGTAGTTTTTAAGTATAATTTTAGGAAAAAAAAAATAAAAATAATAAAAAAAAAATAATAAAAACAAAAAAATAGGGAAAAAAAAAATTGTAAAACAAATCAAATTCATATTTAAGGTTTTTTTTTTGCCACTTTCCTTAAAATAATGTAAATAATTAAATTGTATAAAAACAGTTTTAAAATTTATAAAATTAAGTTATTAAGTTGAAAAGTTTTGACTGTAACTCTACTTAAAATTTTTTTTCTTTTTGTATTTGTAAATTAGTTATATATTGGGCAATAAATACAATTATAATAATAATAATAATAAATAATCTTCAGAGAATAAAATTTCTTCTTCCAAAAATAATTTAAATAATTATTTATTAAGAATTAATTTAATAGACGAATTGCATAACAATTATTCTTTTTTCTGAATAAAAATTCAATACTTCAATACAAGTGAATTCAATTGAATACAAGTGAATGATTTGTATTCTTTATTGCAGAATACATTTAATTTCATAACTGAATCAACTTCATGCCACTATTTGAATCTTTTTCATTTCATAATTGAATAAATTTTATTCTCTTATACCGAGTACAGTACACTTAATTCCATAATTTATAATTAAATTAGTAATGAATGAGTAATTATCTAAAGTCAAGAACAACCAAAAGAAAAAGAAAATTTGTAGGATTTTATATTTTCTATTTTCCATAATTAAATAATTATATGTTTGGATAATATATAAAGTTTCTTATTTCTAGAAATAATATTTTCAAAAGTATATTTAAAATTTAATTCTTTATAATATATATATTTACATTTATTAATAGTAGCAACTTCGTAACTATTATGAAATAAATCAAAACATTCGGTTTTATAACAAGTACATAAAAATAAAATTTCTTAGGCAATGCTATAATATGTCCGTCTGCATCAATGCTAATTAAATATTGACTGATTGCTGATTTTTTCGGTCCAATCGCAATTAAATATGGAGCATCTGATGATACACCGCTATATTCCTTTTCAGTCAATCCGATCTGAAAGTTAATTTATTAGACAAATATAAAATTTTGTTTTAATAAAAAATATTACATTTTTAAATATGATAAGCCTGTCAATAGCTTTTAGTTGCGAATCTCTTGACACTGATGACTTTCGTCCCAGTGGTAGTGGTGGCAGTAATATATTGTTTTAAAATCCATATATTGTGACACTTGCAAAGACAAAAATTGTAAAATTTAAAAAAAATTACAACAAATTGAAATTTATTCTTAATTAATTAATTCTTTATTGAAGTAGATTTAATTCCTACAAGAATAATTTTAATTCTTTATTGGAATAGATTTTAGTCCTATAGGAATAATTTTTATTTATTAAAGGAATATATGTACTTTATTCTTGGAAAAATATAATTCCCTTTTTGGAATTCATTTTGTAAGTTATACAAAATATAACATTTAAAAAAAACTATAAATATTCTGGAATGCAAATAGCTAAGAGCTTTGTTTAGTTTTTATAAACTTACCTGAATAAATAATATCCTTTACAACAACTTCGTCATTTGCAGGATTATATTTTTTTATAAAAACCCATTTTAATTCTTCCTCATTTATTATTTTATTTATTTTTTATTTATTTTTTCTTGTCAAAAAAGACAGCAAATTATTATATACAATTACATTTTACAATTTATACTTATACATAATACATATTACAAAAAAAAATTACAAGCATAATTTACATTATATATTAAAAATTAATATACAATAGTGAATTAATTTAAAAAAAGTAAAAAACAACTAATAAGTATTTAGTTGCATAAAAATTTAATTATTTTACCCTTAAAAGTATCGCGTGATAAATTAGCATCATATAAGTGGTAGAACTTATTGAAAGCTTTAGCACATCGATTAAACGGTTCATTATTAGCATAGCTGGTATTGTGAATATGTTCAATCAAATATTTAGTATGTCTTAAACATCTAACATTAATATTTAATTGCATTTTAGAGCATAGATCTGGTGAACTGATATTTTTATGTAAAAGATCGTAAGCATAAAGAGCTTCAGCAAGAACTCGTCTATTATTTAAAGAGAGTAAATTAATTTCTCTTAGTCTTATTGAATAAGAAGGCAGAATGAAAGTATCTTCAAGTAGGTACCGCCGCCTTAAAGAAAATAAGAGAAATTGTTTTTGAATAGACTCAATTTTGTCTATATCACATTGGAAGTGTGGAGCCCAGACAATTTGGCAGTATTCTAGGATCGGTCTAACCAAGCTGCAGTAAATGCTTTTGGTGACAAAAGGATCGTCAAATTCTTTAGCTCTTCTCTTAACGAAACCCAAAACTCGTTTGCTGTGAGAACACACTTTGTCAATTTGGTGCTTAAAAGTAAGTTTTTTGTCAAAAAGTACTCCAAGATCTTTCACAACATCTTTATTTTCAATATTAATTAAGTTAATATTATAATTATATGTTGTGATAGATTTTTTCCTACTAAAATTAATAGAGAAACATTTTTTAACATTAAGAAGCATTCCATTTTTTGAACACCAATTATTCAAAGTATTAAAACTATTTTGTAAAACCAAACAGTCAGTGTAATCTTTAATACACTTATATAGTTTTAGATCATCAGCATAAAACGAAAAATAGATATTAATGAATAATAACGATAAATCATTTAAGAATAATATAAATAGAAGTGGACCAAGATGGCTACCTTGGGGTACACCTGATCTGACGTTTATGTGACGGGATAAAAATTTGTTAAATTTGACAAATTGTGTTCTTGAAGAGAGATAAGATTTAATCCAATCCAAAACTGATCCTGACACACCATATTTTTCAAGTTTGAAAATTAATAGTTTGTGGTCAACTTTATCGAAAGCTTTACTGAAATCTGTGTAAATGGAGTCCACCTGAAGACCTTTTTCCATGGATTGAAGAATGAAGCTAGCGTAGTCTGAAAGGTTTGTCACAGTAGATTTACCTTTGACAAAGCCATGTTGATGTTTGTTAATTATATCCTTAAAAAACATATATAATTTATCAGTTACTAATTTTTCAAATAACTTCGGGATACATGAAAGAATTGCGATACCACGATAGTTTTCAATGTTACACTTATCTCCGTTCTTGAAAATTGGGCAGAGATGAGAGTTTTTCCAGATGTTCGGAAAAACACCAGCTGCAAGAGAGCTATTGAAAATATCAAGTAAAGGAGACACTAAGGACTCAGCTGTGTATTTAACAAACATCGTTGGAATTTTATCTGGCCCCGTTGGTTTATTATGATCAAGTGATTTGAGTGCCGAGAGTAGTTCAGAATTGCCAATAGTAATTGAACTTATATTAGATATGTTTTGACTAATATGGTCAAAATCGTTTGAATTAAAGTTCATTGGCTCACAATAAACTGATTCAAAAAATGATGCAAATTTATCACAGATCTTTATAGGATCTGAGAGAACTTCATTTTCATAAGCCATCATAGATGGAAAGTTAGTTACATTTCTTTTATAGTTAATGAATTTATAAAATTTTTTTGGATCACTTTTAATTGATGCGCCTGTAAGAGAAACATACATGCTATAGCATACTTTATCGTAATTGTCAAATTTCGATTTGTTTATTACAAATAAATCATAGTCATTGTCAATCTTAGATGCAATCCATTTACGATGTGATCTATTTTTTACATTTTTTAAATTAATTAATGTTTTATCATACCATGATGGATGATTACTTCTCGTCTTAATTCTTCTTGGTAAAAACATTTCAAAAACAGAATAAATTATTTTTAAGAAAAAATCTGTCTTATCATTAATATCATTACTACTACAATACCAGTTAATATTATTTTGCATGTAATCATTAATTTCTACATAGTTAGCATTTAAAAAGTCATAGCTTAAAGTACTTTCTGTACAACTAAATAGTTGATTGTCTGAATAAAAGTTGCTTAAACATATAGTCTTATGAAATATACTAGTTTTATCTTTTATAAAAGATTCAGTCTGGTTTAAAATATAATTATCAATAACATTAGTAAATACTAAATCTAGGACATTATTAAAATTGTTTTTTAAATTACATACTTGACTAAAACCTATTTCTGAAAAAAAGTCTACGATTATTGATTGTTGGGAAGTACATATGTTGGCAGGATCATATAGGAACTCATTGTCGTCCGATGGTACCCATTCCAAACCAGGTAGGTTAAAATCACCAAAAATCCATACATCATCAGAATTTGTAATACTAGTGCAGATCTCACGTAGACCAGATACACATTCTTGATAAATAATTTCATTAGAACCTTGATGAATGTAGCACCCACATATATATATATTTTTTTCAGTTGTTACTATCTTCACCCATACCTGCTGTGACAAATTTAAGTTAAGTATGGTTTGGCCTAACTCAACTGAGAAACAAGAAAGTGAGTTGTGGACGGCAATAATTACTCCGCCACCTCTAATTTGTTTATTTTGTAGGTCACGATCACGGTCTGGCCATGGCTATTTGTGGTATGTCCCTCACACTGGTTAGAGGGTTTAGCGTTGGTCCCTGAACAAATCTTTGCAGGTTTTTAAACTTTTTAGAAAATGTGTTTCTGATATTATTCATGCTATAATGATTATTATTTTTATTATTACTATTTTTAGTACTATTATTATTTTTATTGTTATTATTTTTAATATTTTTATTATTTGTATTATTATTATTATTATTATTATAATTATTACTATTATTATTATTATTACTATTATTATTATTATTATTATTATTACTATTATTATTATTATTATTATTATTATTATTATTATTATTATTACTAATATTATTATTATTATTATTATTATTATTATTATTTCTAATATTATTATTATTATTATTATTGTTACTATTATTATTAATATTATTACCAGTATTATATTTTTTCTTATTTTTATTTTGTTGATTTTTAATGTTCCTATTACCATTATTATTATTGTTTTTGTTATATTATTATTATTATTATTATTGTTACTATTATTATTAATATTATTACCAGTATTATATTTTTTCTTATTTTTATTTTGTTGATTTTTAATGTTCCTATTACCATTATTATTATTGTTTTTGTTATTAGTATTATATTTTTTATTATTATTATTACTATTATAAGTATAGTTATGGTCATTTTTATTACTTTTAAAACCATTTACTAGTGCACTGCGGTATGAAATTGGTGTAGAAATAGGTCTATAGAATTGCGGAAGTAAAGAAGAAGAATACTCTTGCGATATAAGTGGTGAAGTTTGTTGTAATTGTGGCCGCTGTAATATAAATTCACCATTCACAGAATACTCTTGCGACATAAGTGGTGAAGTTTGTTGAAATTGAGGCCGCGATTTTTTAGACCTTATATTTTTTCTGTTCTTACTAATCATCTTATTATTTTTACTGTTCTTTTTATTTGTTTTAGTTTTCCATATCGTAGCAGTAGCATTGATACTGTGCCATACTGTATCATCTTTCAACAAAATTACTACTGCATGAGCAGGGACATCAACTTTAAAACTTGAAAATTTAACTTTAGGAATTTTAATATAACGTGGTGTTACACATTTGCAAATTACGTCAGTGACGCCAAATTTTGTTTTGATGAAATTCGATAACCAATCATTATTGAAATTCCCAGCCGTCGCTTTTATGTACAGAGTGCACTGTTGCACTACATTTACTGTAGCATATACATGCGGTGGTACAGATTCATCCTTATTATTGTTGACAATGTTATTATTATTAATAATATCATTATTATTATTATTAGTGATATTATCATTAACATTGTTAGTAATGTTGACAATATATTCGTTTGTATTATTTTTATCTACCATTGTACTATTGTTATTAATATTATCAATTTGCTTGTTAGTGTCACTATTATTATCATTATTAATATTATTATTGCTTACACTGTTGTTGATCTCATGGCAGATAGATAGCTGATTAATCATGTTATTGTATGTTGTTTTTGGTGAGCTTTCCTTATTTATTGACATGTATTTTAAATTTTTTACTTCGTCTACGATATCAACAAAGCTCAATTTAATTGCAGCAAGTTCATCGCCAATGGAGATTAATTGAGCCTTTAGTTTATCGTTATTATTTAATTGAAGTATAGTATTTAAAATCTTATCTGAATTTTCGGAGTTCACAGTGACATTTTTGTCAAGTAATGCTTGAAATTTTATAGAATTGCTCTCTGACGAAATTTTTAGTTTTTTTAATAATGATAGTGTAGAGTCAAATTGAAAACTATATTTTTTTGCCAATGAATCGCTAATTTTACTATCTAAATCTTTAATGGAATCCATATTAGCATATAATTTATCAAAATTTTTGAAGAATAAGCGAAAGTTGTCAGTTTGTGTCTTGAGCTTACCATCGATTTTATAAATCTGGGAGCTCATCTCGTCAACATGTTCCATTAACAAGTTAATGTTTTCCTCAGCCTTTGAACGTTTATTCTCATTATTACGTGCCATTGTTTTCAATGATTCAATTGTCTCCGAGAATGATTTTACTATATCATTGTTTGTTTTGATTCCAAGCATAACGTGAGATAGATTGAGTAATTTACATTCTTTGCAATAATACAAGAAAACATGTTTAAATTCTTTTATATATTTAATGCCAGGACGTGAAATACCAAGACACTGGGGATGAAATAGTTTTTTACAAATACCTTTGCATGCTACTAGATCAGAGATTGTTGTGTCATTAGGTTCAGTACAAAAATTTTCGCTACTGCACTTATTCATTATAAAAGTTAATTTATTAAATTACAAGTTCAATGTATTAAATAAAATTATGGATATGAATTTCAAGTTCAATGTTATACAAATTCAAGTTCAATGTTATAGAAAAACCGACAAATTAGATCCTATTTCATATAATATTTAGTTCAATGATTTTAAGCACAAAATTATGTAAATAAAAAGCACAACAACCTGAATTATTTGTTAATTAATAAAAAGCAAACGTTTGCTTTTATATTTATTGAGAAATAAAATATTAAGAAATGCACAACTAAGTAGAAATTAATTACACAAAAGGTGAAAAAAAAATAATTGATTGCACAATTATTAATAAATTAAATTAATTTGCGGAGCCAACTAAAAACACGTCCGAACAGTTTGAATTCTAATTAATTTGGGTAATAAACATTAATTAATAAACCATCCATATTAAAAGAAACTCACGATCACTGTTATTTTTATAATACTTAATTTTAAGTTAATTTTTAATTTATTACTTTAATTAAATTTATTAGGCACTTAAATTCTTTTACACGTAACCCGTGAAACTTTTTTTATAGTTAACCCGTCGAAAGAACAGAAACGAATGAGTTAAGCATTATTCGCATCGCAATAACAATGAAAAATGCACATTGATTGACCAACCAAATTGAATAGTTTTAATTCTAAGAAGAATATATTCTATTCTTTTAAAAGAGTATTTAAATAAGTGTATTATAAAAAGAATTAAATCTTAGTAAATTTTATTCTTTTCAAAGAATAAAAAATTATTTTATAATTCCAAAAATCCGTTATAAATTTAATTCAAATCTTTTTCAGAATTCAATTAACTAAATACTCTAAAACCGTATAAAATGTATTTGTTTAGGAATTAAATTATATTGATTCTTTCACAGAATTACTCATTTATTCTTCAACAAGAAAATAATTAATACTAAAATTGGTTATTCCATGAATTTTTTTATTCTTTTTCTAAATATTTTTAGTGTGCACAGTTTAATAATAAAAGTATTTAATATTGAATAATATTATTGCGCAATGCGTGTGCAAATATATTTTGTGGTATAATAACTTGATACAGGGGCGGCGTGTTTTATTCCACAAAAGGTACTATGTTTGGCTCGAAAACCTGACTGATAATTATAAAGAAAATTTTAATAAAGAAAATCTAATATTGATGGATTAGATTTTTTAGCAATTGGAATGATTTTATCAATTTTCCAACATTTAGGTTATGTAGACGTAGAAAGAATATTATTAAAAATATAAACTAATAGCCTTATTCACAAACCGACTTGTTATCTTGTGAAGCTCTTAAATCGTTATTTAACAAGCAATATTTAAAATAGCTATTCACAAATTGTTAAGAAAATGACAATTCCTTCAATATAAATTGTCATTGTTATTTAACAAGTTGGTATAGTTATTTAACAAGTTGAAAAAAATCATAACTTTAACGCAGACCTTGCAACCGGTGAAAATAACGGTAACATCGAAATAAAGGTAAATTAATTGTCTATCAAACGCGCCTATTTTGGATATTCTAGGTTCAATACGCTAGAAGTTATAATTGAATAAGTGCTTATACCTACTTCTCCGAAGGACTTTTTTAAAACACCCTGTAGCTCAGTGGGTGTTGAAAATGCACTTCCGTACGATTTTTTGCCTATAATGAACCAAGGAATCACCCCTTAACGGATTAGCATCCCAAAGCGGGACACCCTATATATACATATATTTTACATATATATATAAAATATATATATATATAATATATATATTTATATATATAGATATCTATATATACACTGTAGAAAAAAAATTAATTTTACTTTTTAAATTGTAGTAAAAATTTACATACTTTAATAGGATAATTCGGTACTCTAATAGTAATGGCCGTATGACATTGGCTTGACAAAATCCAAAAAAAAAACTAAAAAATGTCTCTTTGTGCGACTGAAACACAAATATTTTTCAATGAGAGACAACTATAGTGTCGTATTGATGCTGTCAAATATATTGTTTTTGTTTTTTAATCTGTCAAAGATATTTCGCTGCTCGAATACTTGTTTGCTTTATACGCTTCTGACATTTTCACTTTGCTCCATATCCACCCTAAATTTGCAACTTACAATTTACACATGTTAGACTTCTTGGTCCGTGTTTAAAGACGGGTCCCGAAGATAACTGGCACGGCTCCATGTCCATCTTATAATATAATGACTATGAAAATTACTATGGATATAAGGCAAAAGTAAAAAAAAAAAAAAATTGGCATTAAAGTTCTATATCAATGAGCAATGGATATGGAGCAAAAAAAATAATTTAATATTAATGTTAATGTTTCATGTACATTGCTCATTTATATAGAGCAAAAAAACATTTAATAAAAATAACTTGAAAAATGTATAGAAAAGTTGCTCTACGTGCTACCTTTTTTCTGATTTTTGAGAAATGAGGCAAGCAAGCATTGAAAAAAAAAGAATTGGATGTGGAGCATTGGATGTAGAGATAAGAAAAAACGAATTGCAGTTTTAAAAAGAGAATCTCCCAAACACTACAGATATGGTCCTAACTCAAAAAACTCTAAAATGGCGTATGAAGCACACAAGTATTCAAGCGGCGATTTGTAATAAAGTAATAAAAAAAATGCTTGAATATTGAAAAAAATCATGAATGTCAAAAAATATACAAAAAAAATCCAAAAAAATTTTTTTTGACAGAAATGGTTTTGTTGCTGCTACACAGTGACAAATCATTAGCGACATGGATTTTTTTTGGATTTTTTTTTTACTTTCAGGATTTTTTTCAATATAGCGTGTTACTCGCACTCATATCTTTTTCTCATATAAGAAATATTACCTCTCCCTCTAAATGGATAGTTTCTGAAAAATTGAAATTTTCAAGCCATTGTCATACCTGCATAATCTCCGGAAAAAATATTTTAGTAATATTAAACAAATAATACGTAATATTACTGTTTTTACATTTGTTAAGTAAAAAACATTCAATATTACTACCTTTTGTTATGTAAACTACAGTTCTATATGCAATTTTACTTTTTAAAATATAGTAAAAATTTACATACTTTAATATTTTACTTTTTAAAATATAGTAAAAATTTACATACTTTAAATTCAATACTCTAATAGTAATCTCCGTTAAAAATATTTAATATTCAATATTTTAGTAATATTAAACTAATAATATGTAATATTACTGCTTTTTATATTTATTAAGTAATAAACATTTAATATTACTAGCTTTCGATATGTATATACACTACAGTTGCATATGCAAATTAACATTCAAACAAGTAATTATTGCATTATGCATCAGTCAGTTCAAATCTTTTCTAGAAAGTTGACGCGAAATAATATTGCCATTTTCATTTCCTTTTTTTACAAGAGAAATCTCAATTATATAGAGTAATTTGCAATTTTGGGTATATTGTGTATTAGTTTATTTTACTATAATAAATAATTTAAACATTTAAGATAAATTACAATACATTAAAAACATTTAATATACACTATCGAAATGTTTTTAAAGTATGTATTGTAATTTGTCTTAATTAAATTATTTATTAGTAAAAGAAACTAATACATTTAATTTATGATATATTTTAATAGTATTACACTACATTTACAAAGTAGTAACGAATTACTAACTTAGTATGGAATATTACATTGTTTACTACATTAATTGAAGTAATATAGATTAACATTCAGAATAATAATCGATTACTAAATACATTACATTACTACATTAATTGAAGTAATATAGATTACTACATTCAGAATAATAATCGATTACTAATTCGAACGCAATATTACATTTTGATATTTGCTCTACTATATTCAATGTAGGCAATAAAAATTACTTAAATTAAAGTAGTAATTTTTTAATACAGTGTATATATATATATATACATACATACATATATTGTATGTTAAACTACTAGTTACTGACAGTTTTTAAAAAAATACATAACATTTTCAAATAACAAAATAAATTTATCAATTTAAATAAAAAAAACACAAAATTTCTGTTTTAAAACCGGTTTTTTAGAAAATTTATTCACAATTTGACGATTTTTCATTCACATTTTAACAAGCAAAATTCACCTCATAATTTTTAACAAGTGCATATTCACCATTTTTGTGAATAGCATTTTTACGATTGCTTGTTATGGCTCTTGTTATTAATTACTAACAAGTGTCAAATCAGTTGTTAAGCTGTTAATTTGTGAATAGGTCTATAAATGTGGTAAAACTACTGGCATTAGCATTTTAATAAATTTCAGCTGGATTTCATCATAACCTACTGCTTTAGATTTGATATGCAGAATTGCATCATAAACTTCCTTCCTAGAGATACCATGAAAACGAAAATTATTTAAATTGGTATTGTCAATATTATTATTAGATAACATAGTATCACTGGCGGCTGACCTATTTGAATTTATAGATGCAATACAAAAAAGTCGATTCTACATTGAAAGTTTCATCTGGAGACTGTTTGTTATAAATGCCCAGGGCCCAGGCCAGCAACATTTTTCCAGAAATTCTTAGATGCCAGATTTCATTCTAGTTTCTTAGAATAATATGCTTTTTTGCTTTACGCACTAACAAAGTATTTTTATTTCTCAGGCTAGTAAATCCTGCCCAATATTCATCATTTTTTGTGTATTGTAAAGAGTGTGAATATCACAATTTTTATAATCACGAAAAGTTAGTTTGCCTTTATCAGGTACATTAATAGGAACTTTATATGAAAAATAAATTAAATCATGATCAGTAGAACCAGGCATTGAAACCTGTCCAAAACTGAAAAGTTTATCACAGAATTCAGAATTTATGATAAACATGTCTATTAGCGAAGATGATGTTTTGCCAAATCTAGTTTCGAATGATATGTTCATAATTTTTAGTATAAAGATGCTAATTAATCTTAGGAATGCGACCAAAGAATGGCTTACAAAAATACACACATCTTAATAGAAATAATTCATGTCCGATTTTAAGAACAATAAATAGTTATTCAAGTCCAAGGATTTGATACGATTTAGACAAAATTTTAACAGATATTCCACACTTAATATAGATTGAAACTACCGTCAGGATTAGTTATAGATCGGGAATTTCTATAATGTTTGTATCCAGCATTTTTAATCATATCCGAGCTAATATATGAGTTCAACCAAGTTTCAGAGATAATAAGAACTTGGACATTAGTTTTATGAATCGATGCACGAATGAAATTACATCAATTTTTGGAAATAGGCTTCTTATATTAATATGGCAAAATATTCAGTACATCCTTACTTTTAAGACTAGAATTTAAAATTATATTTGGTATGGAATAATTTCATAATGGAACACTAACATTGTTGCTTTGCGACTCTTGCTCTGCAAAAACCGGTACCAGATTTTTAGTTGATCACCTTGAATTAATAGAGTTCCCAAATGAAGATTTGGAACGTAAACATATTTCCTAATACAAAAATTAAGACTAAAACTACTCTAACTAGTTATAGCAAGTAAAATTAGAGCACTAACATTGATTTAAGATATAATAAAATGTATATAAAATATGAAAATAAACGTTAATATAAAAGCTCCTGATTTACAGATTTTCGAAGCGTGCAATTTGTCGCATTATTATTTATGATTAGTTGATTTTTGGATGTTATTCTAATAGGCTTGTCATTCTCAAGATGACTCTTATAAGTGTGAGAAAAGATCAACCAAGCTTTTCTCGACGTATTCGTAATTTTTTAATAATTCTGCAGTCTTTTTGGTAAAGATTTAATTAATATATTCTACTGTTTCATGAAAACCAATATGAGATATATTTAATTTTTTGAATTTAATGTATTTAAAGAAGAATGAATCTCTGACAGACGGCAATATAAACTTAACTATAACCATACCATTAGGAATTCGGAAAACTGTGGCCAAAATATTTGAGTTTCCGTTAAATTGAATGGACTGACAAATTTGATTGAATATTTCAAATAGGTTTTCACTTTTTGATTTCAGAATTCCATTCATAATCAGGTCACTACAGTGTGAGAGCCGTTCTAAATGATCAATTCTGACTTAGAAATCTTCGGAAACTATTTGACTGTCAGGAATTGGACATTTAGCAAGTTGTTTTGCACTCGACTAACTTCAGTTTAGAATAAAAATCATCTTCAATAGCTGTTATTTTATCATTCAAACATTCAATATTTTTTAATGAAGACACTACATTGTTAATGCTGACATTGGGTGGTCAAGGGGGAAGGATTGTCGGCATCGTGAAGTTACGCGTCTGTTCCCAGGTTAGGGGCGGCTTAATGCAGCGGTGCAAACGATTTTTCCCCAATTCCTACTCTCACCTCCACGTGGTGCCCCCTGGAGCCTGGTACACTTAGTGGATCATACTGGTGGAAACCGTATGAGAAGCTAAGTCAGGTAACAAACGAGAGAGGGGGAAAAATCCTGTATCCTAAACTGGTAGCCAGTCAGCATACAGGTAGGCGTCTGTTCTCCATGTTAGGGGCGGCCTTGTTTTCATACCTGGCGGGAGGTATAAAACGTTTTATAATTATGAACGATGGAACATAAAAATAAAGAAACTCGAGCTGGGATATCAGTTCAAACGTCGACAGTGACTGCACCTGTCGGCGGGCCTCTCCCCAAAAGGGATAGGTCGCCAGCAGAAAAAACTAATATAGATACTGGCTCCGTTACAGGTACACGAATTGACAACACGAAAGAAAGTGAATGCGCTGGAGATGATGCGAAAAAGCGAATGCATCTAACCGGTGCTGATAAAAAATGGTTAACCAGGTGGATTAAAGCTGGCAAAACAAAAGAGGAAGCTTACATTCTTCTGAAGAAAAGGCGCCTCAATCCGAGCATTCGGGAATCCGAATAAAAAGCGTATACGCTTAGAGGAAGAGGAGGGACCGAAACCTAAGCGTCAGATTGATAAAACCAGATTAACAATACATGATAGTAAGGTTAACGTTATTGATGTAAATGAAAATCTTAAGATTGCCATAATCGACAGAACCAACCTCGAAGGTAAGGTTCTTGGAGACAACCAGAAGACACTGAAAGATAACTTCGAATCGTGGCAAATCGAAGCGATGTTATCCGATCCGGAAGGCTTCATTCCACATTTTGAGTGGAGTAGGTTTTCTGGAGACGTTTTCAGAGTTACGTGTCGAAAACTGTCGATTTTGTCAAGAGAATGGTAAAAGAAAAAGGTAAGCTTTGGCAAGGCGCTGATCTACAGGTTGTAGGTAAGAATGACGTGTCAAAACTGAACAGGGTCACTCTATGGCTGCTGGGTTAAACAAGGGAACCCAGTGATATTCTAAAATTCATTGAGATTTTAAATAAAAACGAATTTAAAAACGAATACCTGGGTTCTGCAGCATAGGGAGATAAAAGAAAATGGTCAGTATCTGGTTCTGGGAGTTTCAAACGAGTCTTTGATGACTCTCCAAGGCGTTTCAGGATGGATTTATTATCTATCCCGAAAAGTGCAAATAATACTCCCAAAACCAGAAGAAAGTGAAGTAAAAGGACAGGAACCTAGTGTGAGTTCAGCAGCTTCTGATAAGACAGATGAAGATCTCCATTCCTTATTGGGGGGCTGTAAATGAAATGGGAATGGATAGCTCCGAGGTTGGTACAGATGTCGCCAGTTTATCTGATGACGATACTTTAACTGAGGAATTGAATGAAACAGTATTTTTTCAGATGATTTAATGGTTGAGCCGCATAAAGGCACTTTCATAAAGAAGGGAATTTCTCGTTTAGACCAGGTACTATGAAGGTTATACAAGCTAACCTTCATCGTAGCTCGGTCGCAACGAGCAAACTGAAAGAACACCTACTTAGGGGTGAGGCAGATTTAGCAGTTATACAGGAACCTTGGACTAAGGACAACAAGGTTCTAGGTTGGAGTGCAAAAGAATTCGAGTTTTTTTATGATTCTGGAGAAGGTAGGTCTAGGGCATGTATAGTTGGAATGAAAAGTGATAATCTAATTTACATTCCACAGACAAGTAGTAAAGACTGTGTGACCGTCATATGGAATCAACGACGTGAGGAAAACACCAAGGAAGTTATCCTTGCTTCGTGCTATCTTCCATATGACTCACCAGAACCACCACCAACGCAGGAATTGATAAAACTGATGGAATATGCTAAGGAAAAAAAGAAACAAGTTCTGATAGGTTGTGACTCAAATGCACATCATACAGTATGGGGTAGTACTGATATAAATGACAGAGGTAAGTCAATTCTTGATTATTTAATTGATAGTGACCTCTTCATTCTAAATAAAGGCAACAGACCAACTTTTAGAAATAAGAATAGGAAACAGGTATAAGATATTACATTAGGTACGAAACAAATCCAAGAATCAGTCCTAAACTGGCATGTATCTGACGTCATTTTCCGACCATGCTTGGATTTGTTTCGAGTTAGGTGCGAGGTTAAGAATGGATAACGGATTCAGAAACCCACTTAAAACAAACTGGCAACAGTATAAAGAGGAACTGAATAATAACCTGAAGATACGAGCAGCTCCTACGGAGCTGAATGACATAAACGTAATTGAATCGGAGGTGAATCACATCACCAATTCAATGATAAAGGCATATGAAAAATCCTGCCCTCTCAGAAAATCCAATACAAAAAGTAAAGAATCCTGGATGACAGGAGACATCTTGAACAGAAGAAAAGAAGTAAGAAGACTTTTTAATAGCGCTAAAAATCATAACCTAGAAACTGACTGGGATAAATTTTTCCCTCCGCGATTTTAAGAAGTCATGTAGAGCCGCCAAGAGAGAATCTTGGCAATCCTTTACGGAACAAATTAATAGTGTAAGTGAAACGGCTAAGCTGAAAAAATTCCTTTCCAAAACACATACACAACCGGCACTCATAGAGTATGAAGATGGGAAATCATCCTCTTCAGCTAAAGAGTCATTAGACATCCTGCTAGAGTCTAACTTTCTAGGTTGTCTTATGCAAAACACGACTGGTACAGTCACAACTCCTACTAGCAGTTGTGAGAGATCAAATCTTGACTTAATACCCTTGTTCACCAAGGAAAAGGTCTTATGGGCAATAAATTGGATAAATTCCTTTAAATCCCCAGGTACTGATGGTATTCATTCAACACCTCATTCAACACGCGGACACTGCCCTGGTCGACAGACTATGTAACACGTACATAGCCTGTCTTGAATTGAGCTATGTCCCGAAATCATGGCAGGAATCCAAGGTTATTTTCATCCCAAAGCCGGGGGAAAATAACTAGGCTAAGGCATACAGACCAATAAGTTTAACATCATTCCTTCTAAAAACAACGGAAAGATTAATAGAAATAGAGCTCAGAATCAGAATACCTATCACTGAACTATCTCCGAACCAACACGCTTACTGTAAAGGTAGATCCGTGGATTCTGCCCTACACCGGGCCGTGTACGTAATAGAAAAAGCATTCACTAACAAGAATGCAACCCTAGACATGTTTATAGACATAGAAGGCGCTTTTAATAACGTCAAGACTGATTCCATTATAGATAGTTTAGTTAATAAAGGTGCAGAACGTCAATTAGTGCACTGGATCAGGTTTATGTTAAGTAATAGGATAGTTACGGCAAGCTTCGGTGACTACTCACAAGTCGGACAAGCAAGCAATGGTACCCCGCAAGGTGGTATTTTATCCCCATTTCTCTGGATACTTGTCATGGATGACCTGTTGAGGGAGTTAACTTTAGCCGGTTACCATGTTGTATGTTACGCGGACGATTTAGCTATTTTTGTAACCGGGAAATTTGAAACCACAGTCACCGAGCTTATGCAAGGTGCGATACATATTTTCTGTGACTGGGCGACAAGAAAAGGTCTCAAAGTAAACCCGGAAAAAACCGAATTATGTCTGTTCTAAAAAAAAAGGAGGCTTCCCAACCTAACCCTCCCAAAAATTGGGAACACTAGGCTAACCTTTACGGACAGGGTCAAATTCCTTGGCGTTATTTTTCACAAAAAACTAACTTGGAAAAATCATTTACAACAAAAGGCTGATAAGGCATTATCAGCTTTTTGGGCTTGTTGATGTGCGGTAGGTAAAAAGTGGGGCCTAACACCGAAAATGATCCACTGGATATATACGTGTGTTATAAGACCTATGCTCACACACGGTGCTCTGGTATGGTGGAAATATCTAGAGGTTGGGGTAAACAAAAAATACTACACAAGGGTGCAGAGTAAAATGCTGCCTAGGCATTACGGGTGCAATTCGTAGTACTCCAACCATAACGATGGAAGTCATGGTCAATATTACACCGATCGATATACATGTGAAAAAGGCAGCAGCCGATACTGCTCTACGCCTTAGCCTGGGGAAAAACTTACTCAGCAATACCATACTTCTACCGCATGGAGAAATCTTGAGGGTACTCCAATCTGCGGATGTGGACTTAAATGAAGAAGTAAGTGATTATGAATTAGAGATATTAGCTTTCGATGAGAAATTTAAGATAAGGTTCCCAAGTAGAGCGGAGTGGGAAAACGGTACACCCACTCCAGCCAATGGAATTGAGGTTTACACAGATGGCTCAAAAATGGTAGAAGGTTGTGGTGCAAGCATTTTTTCAGATAGCCTGAACCTATCCATAAGTATAAATTTAAACAAGGATACTTCCATTTTCCAAGCGGAAGTAGCCACGATTTCTAAAACGGCCGAATTATTGAACGGAAAAGGTAATAGTGGAAAACGAATCTGTATATGCTCAGATAGTCAAGCTGCCTTAATGGCGCTCAGAAGTAGATCTGTTAAATCCAAACTTGTGAATAAATGCAAATTTAATTTAAATGCACTCGCGAGGGTTAATGATCTTAACATTCTCTGGTCGCCGGGCCATTGCGGTATCGTAGGTAACCAAAAGGCGGACGAGCTGGCAAGAGATGGAGCTATAAATAACTCTCCGATCTCCTACCAGATCGGTATTCCCTTGGTAAAAGCAAAAAGGGCGTTAGCGGAATGGGCTGAAAGAGAGCATAAACATGGATGGTATAACCATGAGGGTTGTACCAACACAAAACTATTTTGGGGTGATATAAATGCGCGAAAATCTAAGTATATGATCTCATTAACGAAATCTAAAACACGGTTATACACTGGCATTGCTGCGAGCCACATACTCCTAAGGAAACTTGCCTCGAGATTAAGAGTAACTGATATTTCAACATGTAGAGGCTGTGGGGAAGAGGAGGAAACTATAGAACACCTCCTCTGTAAATGCCCCGCTGTTCGATACAGGAGACTTAAACACCTGGAGAGTCACTTCTTGACAAACCTGGTGGAGGCGGGTAAAATAAGCCCGTCAAGGCTGATCGCGTTCATAACTGAGGTGGGGTGGAACGATGTGCTATAGGGGAATTTAAGTCATCGTATGGGGTGTACAACGGACCCAAGTGGTCTCAGTACGTGGAAGGCTGGCCCCTCCCCCATTTCAAACCAACCAACCAACCAATGCTGACATTCATTTTCTCCTGCAATTTATTTAATTTATTATCAATTAAAGTGACCAGGTTATTTTCAAACAGGTCAAATCGTTTTGATAATTTTTCAACTAATTTAACAACATCAGCATATAGTTATGACTAGTTTGAGATGGAGAATTTGAATTTATGATTGCTTTAGTGTTGGTGCTATAACTACCAATTCTATTTCTAAGTTGAAATTGCATAAATTGAAGCGCAGTAATAAGTAGGAATTAGAAATAATATTAACAGGATTGAAATAGAAACAGAACACTTATTTTCTTCTATTGTCCACTTGCCCAGCAATCAAAATTCTTTTCTATTGTCCAGCAATCAAAACAATCCAAAAATGAAGAAAAAAATTGAAATACTTTTTTCGTAATTATGATGGTATATTGACGAAAAACTTCAACAAGCTGTGATGCTACGAGGTTCAAAAGATATTTTGTAAATAATTTTTTCAGCAGTGGATGAGCAAAATGTTGTGTTGACCCTTCTAAAAGACTATATTCACCTTTTATTCAATTCCGCTTTTTGCTTTTTGCCCTGATCTTCTTAATTCTTCTTATTTATACTTTACTCAACTTTTAGAATAATAATTACTTTTAAAAAACAACTGCTATTTTATTGCTTTAAGATTAAAGTTCTTTTATTGAATACTTTGTTTACCTAAATACCATTTTTTGGCCGTTTATATACCATTTAGTTGCTTTTTCAGCATTATGGGCTGGTTATAATTGTACTACCATCACAACCACAATCACATCTACCAACTACTTGTAGCGCGAGAGTTATAATAGCGGGATAAAGTAGAGCGTAGTTTTCAAAATTGGGTTTATGTTTGACAACCCTATATATGAAAAATTAATTACAAAGGAGTCGCCCCCTTGACGTTAATAAATTATATGTATAAAATTTAATTAATTTTTCCATTTATATTAGCTGTTTTTTTAATCCACTATAAGAGTACATGGTATAATAATCTAATAAGGTAATATATTGCGCATGCATGTTTCTATCTGTTTCTCAGATTGTGACGAAGGCTGGCGACCACTTTATTATATTTGCACTAGTTTTACATATATATTGTGATATTGTATTAGGAAATCTATGAAATATCATTATTTAAGTATGGATTTGTTGAAAAATCTGAACAAAACCTTTTAAATATTTTTAAACAAAATAAACCATAATTTAACAAATAACTTTAATTAATTGTTTTATTTAATTTTTTCTTATTGCCATCAATTTTATATTGTAATTGTGAATTTAAAATTCTTATTTTAAAATATATTTTGCATGTAAAAAACTATTTTTTTACATCTACGTGCAGATCAATGTTTTCCGATGCTTCCAATAAGTTTTTAATATAATTTTGACCAACTTTTAATTTATCTCCAGTAAAGAATATAATAGTGTTTATATAAAGTTGTTTCATACCGATTCTAATTGGCGAAAACTAGGTTAAAGGGCGAAACTAGTTCCCAATTTTTCCCCTATTTTATGTCAAAATGTGACATAAACCGACCCTAGCATGTATTATTGGGAATTTGACATTTTAAAAAGTGCGAAACCAGTTCCTTTATTCCGCCATCTTTTTAACCTTATTTTTTTCAGGTTCAATTTTCCACTTCAGCTTATTCCACTACATAAGCAATTTTATTTATGTCACTTTTTTGAAAATGTAAACAATTCAAAAAATTTGAAATAATTTCTCAAAATAAAAACTATTGGCCATTTTGAAAATTGGTACTGAATAACTGAATTTATAAAAATATTAAATTTTTGTGTGAAATAATTTTTTATTGTATAAATAATTAATTGTCTAATTATAATTCTTATATTATCGTAAAATAATTATTTTTAATTATTTAACAGATTTATAAATTTTGTTGGACACAAATATTTCAACAGTTTTTTAAATCTAAGAATTGTTATGATAAGTACATAATTATTTGTGGGTATGTATTTATAATGTAAAAAATACGAATAAAAAAATAATAGAATAGAAGAATTCGCAATAAACGAAATTGAATTTTAATTTATGATTTTACCCCAAGATAACAAATTTATTTTATACCGATTACCATTGGCTAAAAATTGGTTATTTAACCCGCTGTCAGGTTACTTGACCTTAACATATAAGAATTCAGATTTTGAACTTCCCTAAATACCATTAAAATTCAATTTCGTTTATTAAAATTCAATTTCGTTTATTGAGTCAGGTTTTTGGAACTGATGTTAGGGTCAAGTAACCTGACAGCGGGTTAAATAACCAATTTTTAGCCAATGGTAATCGGTATAAAATAAATTTGTTATCTTGGGGTAAAATCATAAATTAAAATTCAATTTCGTTTATTGCGAATTCTTCTATTATATCTGAAATTTTATCGGATATAAAAATATTTAGATTCATCGAAGAATAAAATGGATATGTAAAAAAATCTATACAGTTTAGAAATCATTTGCCAACAATGTACTGTTCACCACATGAAGTTAATTTGGTACTTCCAATTAAAAACTATACCATTTTTCCCAATGAAACATGTTTCCTATGTATTGGTGCGCACTGAATATTCACATATTAAAGTCAGGTTTTTGGAACTGATGTTAGGGTCAAGTAACCTGACAGCGGGTTAAATAACCTAGTTTTCGCCAATGGTAATCGGTATAAAATAAATTTGGTATCTTGTGGTAAAATCATAAATTAAAATTCAATTTCGTTTATTGCGAATTCTTCTATTATATCTGAAATTTTATCGGATATAAAAATATTTAGATACATCGAAGAATAAAATGGATATGTAAAAAAATCTATACAGTTTAGAAATCATTTGCCAACAATGTACTGTTCACCACATGAAGTTAATTTGGTACTTCCAATTAAAAACTATACCATTTTTCAGCATATAACAAGAGTCTTTTATATTGCAATTAATTGTGAATTGCGGTCTGTGAAAATTGTTTTTGCTTAAGATATCCCAAAGTTCTATTTGTCTGTTAACAATTTGTGGCAAAATTTGTGTCTCTTTTTTGTTCTTCTTTTAATTATTTGTAGAAAGTTTTTAAATTTATAGCTGCTGAAATTTTGAAGAGGTCCAAATTGCCTTACACAATCAGGTAGATGCAAAAGATTATGCATATTGTTATTCAAATACTCCTGTCCGTATAAATTTGGAAACTCTTTAACAAATTGTTTCAAAAGACTTTCAGCGCTTTTTGTGTTTTGCTCAATATTTTCTTTATGACATAATAATCTGATAGCACAATAAAGTAATAAAAAATTTTCATACAATTCCTTACTTAAAAACGATTTTAGCCAAACAATGCCATCATAGGTTATAAATAAATGAAACTCTACAGCTTTGAATCTTGAAAACTCTTCAAGTGACCTTGGCTTTCGGTTTAATTCCACAGGTATAAATTTAGCTATGTTTAGAAGTTCAAATGACATATTATTCATGTTTTTTTATTTGCTAAATATATGAGATGCATAATTTTTTTTGCAACTCCCAGGTCAACCAAGTGAAGAGGATCCAGAGGAAATTGAGACACTAATTTGAATCCAACTTCTTCAAGGCAGTTTTTACGGGACCTATAAGTTTCATTATGGTGATCTTTATTCAATCTCGTACTAAAATTCTCATCTGTTCTTTCCCCAACTGAAATTTTACTAAATACCATGCGATGTTTGAAATAAATTCCCTTTTGGAAGCACTTGTGCCATCCATTTATAGCATTGTGGTGCTTTGTACACGTGACAAAGGATTTAGCTGGAGTGTCGCAACAGAAAAGTGTTACTTTAAATGGTTTTCTCATTCTATTTTTTGAGACAAGTACTCCACTGTGTTTTAACTCTTGGCACTCTTTTGAAAAATCATGAAAG
This sequence comes from Empis stercorea, assembly GCA_949752835.1. NCBI lineage: Eukaryota > Metazoa > Arthropoda > Insecta > Diptera > Empididae > Empis > Empis stercorea. The sequence goes on from OX457085.1 coordinate 47,050,165, forward strand.
TATTCGTCATGTGATTCTGGATGACTATTTCCCGTATAACATGCCACTATAAATGGTGGAATATGTGGATGATTTGTTAGGGCACCGAGAATAGGCCAAATACACTTTCTGGAATTTTTAGCTAGACTTTTTAAAACGATTGCATCATTGCACTGTAAAAGATTTCTCCATATTCCTATATAGGTGAATGTACCTGTTCCCATGTCCTTTATCACAGTGGTCGGTTTATTTCCTTTATCACACAGAGTCCTCTTCGATTTAGGTAATTTAATACCGTAATTATTTAATGCACATAATAAATCTCTTGTTGCAATGTCACTTAAACTATGATTTATCACAAGATTTGTTAATTCTTCTTTTAATCGTTTTATTGATGAATCAGAATCATTGCAATCGACTCCATTATTCATAACTTCGTCATTGTTAGTTTCTTCACTAATTTCAATGCTATCCTGACTGAATGTCATATTTTGGTGGGGTTCTTGGATCTCTTCCACATGCGGAGCCCCAAAAGTAACAGCTTCCCTTGCTGGAGCAATACGCGTACTAACAAGACGTCGAAAATGTCTTTTCGAAATATTTGTCATGCTTTGTGTTTAACAAGAAATTATTTATTGTGTTTTTTTTTCAAAAATGAAAATATTTTATATCACTTACTTTTATTTACGCAGCAAAAAAATGTATAACTTTTTTTTTGCGTAAATAAAAGTGATATAAATTTTTTTTTTGTAAAACAAAAAAAAACAATAAATAAATACAACAAATAATGGGGATACTTCCGAATAACGGGCCCGAGCTTTGCATATTTTTGCCATTTTTTCCTTAACGGTAAATTGTAGGATTAGAACAAGTTGACTTAAAAAAAATCTGAAGCTTTGCTCTATTACACTAAATAAAAAAAATCCATTTAACCCTTACCGTTATGAAAATAACGGTAAAATATGCACTAGAACTCTATATCTAGTAATTTGCAGTTTTAGACGGCTTCTTAAAAAAATAATTAAAATTTTTGTTTTCAGAATATAGAGAATTTCATTAGCTACAATTTAAAAAAAATGGGATCCTACAATTTACCGTTAAGGAGAAAATGGCAAAATATGCATTTTTTTTTAATTTGTAATGCATTTTTCGGCCACTAGATGGCGTTTGCGGGTAAAATGACATCTTTATTCGAAGTCCTGATGTCATAAAGTACCGTTATGTATTGACGTCATCTTAAAAGCTCGGGCCCGTTATTCGGAAGTACAGCCCAAATAATTTAATTATTTTATAAAGCTATGTATGCTGTTAGTACGCACCTCAAGCTGGTAAAAATGATAGTAAAATTTCGGGTAAAATTTTATTTAATATAATAGCTGATTGGGAACTAGATGGCGGTGGGAGCAGTAAAAAATGTTCTGACTTTTATAAATTTCCTGTGGAATTTTCCGTAATTTAAAATAATGGGGGTTATTCTACAAAACAATTATATTCTACAATTATGTATGCCCATATTTTCATCTGGGATTTTCTCTGGTACCTCTGGACGGATTGGGCTGATATTTGATAAACACACTCATTATAGTGTTCTATAGTGAACTATGCCAGTGCTCCTTAATTATTTCCCACAAAATATCAGATATCACGTTTTCATCATATAACCATCTTCCAAGTAGAGCTAATGGAGGAGCACTGGCATAGTAAATTATAGAACACTATAATGATTGTGTTTATCAAATATCAGCCCAATCCATCCACGGGTGCCAGAGAAAATCCCAGATGAAAATATGGCCATTCATCATTTCATCCAGACCACTATAATGAGTGTGTTTACCAAATATCAGCCCAATCCATCCACGGGTGCCAGAGAAAAACCCAGATAAAAATATGGCCATTCATCATTTCATCCAGACCACTATAATGAGTGTGTTTACCAAATATCAGCCCAATCCATCCACGGGTGCTAGAGAAAATCCCAGCTTTCTTAGAACTAAGTTAAAACTGAATGATCGAAAACGCGCGGTAATTCCGTTGACATAACTGAGTAAAAAAATTTTTACCCACTTTTTTATACCCTAGCCAGTAAAATTTGCAGTAAAAATTTGACATTTTTTTCTAGCAACGCCATCTGTTTGTCATATAAAGAACAGCTAAATTCTCAATTTTTTTTTAAGTGCGTACTAAGAGCATACTACAAAAAAAAAAATGTAAGCAAAATTTTTGCCGGTGGTAAAATTTTTTATGATTTTGTATGGAAAATCGCGTTATTTTTTATGTGCGTACTAACAGCATACTTTACTTAAGCATTTCAATTTAATAATTTTAAAACTTACATTTTTTAAATTATAAAATAAATTGATTAATTGAAATTAAAAATACTCTATAATATATCACTACTAACGTACGCAGCACAAATCTTTATAAATCTTTTCAGCACAATATTTATAAATACAAAAATTAATTTGAGGTTTAGTTATTTACAAATTCTTGACTCTCTATATAATTAATATTGCTATCTCTTACTAACACATTAGCAGCATATATTCGTTAAGAATAAGTTAAGAAATTAACGTTAACTTTTTTTTTTATGGGTTGCTAACTCCGCCCAGTAGCAAGTATCTTGTTAAGCCACATTATAGATACAGTAGTGAAACGGTAGAACAAAGTGTAGTTCGTCCCACCAAAATTCCATGCTAGTGTGCGTTCAATACATTAAAACTTTTTATTTGTCGCTATTTGTTAATTTACATCTGTATTGAGTAGAATAAATTAGGGTTGGGAAAAATTATTTGATTTGCATTCCGGTCTATGCATTTAATTTTCACCTTTTTTAACACTTAATTTAACTTTTTTAATATAAATTTTCATTTGTTTTTTAAATAACTTTGTTTATATTAATATCACTTCTTTTTCACTCTGCTTTCAACTAAATTTAAACTTTACAATATTCATGTGATAAAAAACAAACGAATTTTCACAACCCTTTACTTAACAAATATTCCATTACACACGAAAATATGATTTTTCTTTGTTTGTGTTCGTGAATGATGACGAAAATAAGACTTTTTCATAGGCTTATTTGAAAATTAACTTAAAACGCAAAAAAATACTAATAATTTTCAAATCAACAGAGTGATTCTAATTAATGTTAAAGCTTAGCAATTGTTTAAAATTTCAAAATAAAAGCTTAGTGCAAGTTTTTTAATAAATAAAATTTAATATATATAATCAAGTTTCATAATAATGAGGCTAATAAATTAAAAATAGTTGATTGAAATTAAAATATTATTAAAAAAGTGTAAACTAAAAAATGGAAATGCTTCAAATTTTTCCTTATTCACTCTGTCAAGATAAAATAAGCAGAGTGAGATAGAAAATGCTTCATTTTATTTTCGTCCTGGTCTAAAAATTATTTTATTCTGCGTCTCACTACTGTATCATACAGTGGTTAAGCTTAAGCTTTTGGTATCAAAGTCGGGTCGACGTTGGTATAAACATTCTCACTGGGTAAGCACGATTGTGAACTTTTGATTAGGGACTACAAAATATTAGAATGACATATGGATATATAATTTATATTATAGTGGTCTTCACGACCTAAATATTTTTTCATGATATTTTGATATTTTTTTTTTAAATTACGTGAACACATGCTTTTGGTGCCTGAGATATTTTGATATTTTTTTTTACATTTTATGTCTGAATATTTCATGTTTTTACGTTTATTTTACATATTTATATAATCTGGTAGCACTGAAATAATTTAAACAAATATTGTTAAAAATTAGAATTGGCAAAATTTAAGGAAAAATAAGTAAATATGTAATAATACTAATTTTAAACTGCAATACTAATTTTAATAAACAATAATCCGCGTCAATACAACACAAAATAAAATTTAAAATTTAAAAACAGAAAATTTCTGACAGTAGTATTTTGACATATATATCAAAATATCAAAATATCAAAATATCAAAAAATACATGCCCAGCGGCATGTATTTTTTGATATTTTTTTTTGACACTATCGTGATATTTTAATATTTGTTTCAACCAATCAAAACTCGTTATTTCGTAAAATATCAAAATATCAAGAAAAAATATTTAGGTCGTGAAGACCACTTATATATGTATGAATATCAAGGTATTTGTATATATATAAATATACCCAGCAAACGTAAAACTACTTCTACAAGTACTACAAGACTACACCGGAAAAATACTTTTCTTCCAGTGAAAAAAGATAGAGACTTGGGCAAAAATTCACTAGTTTACCATGACGATTCTATATATATATATGAATTTTTTTACGTATTACCATTGTTTATATATATTATAGTTGTCTGATCATGGAAATTTCTGTAATTCTTGGCTGACCGTCTCTTCATGGTGGCGTTTCAGTCTATTTAAAAGAAATCGCAGACGCAAACTCAGGCTCAGAGGCGCGCCGAGCTGTTAGGCCGCCTACGTGCAAAATAATTTCGATACAATATCACAAATATTTCCTATTGACAAAAATAAAACTATCTGAAGATCTCTTTGGCAGGAGTGAAATTAATAATAGTCGCCCATTGCGCCTTAACGGCTTTATAAACTTACGGACTGTTTACAATATACAAGTTAGATATAAATGACTTAGATATTAAACATTAATAATAATTAATCTTCACATTAATGAGACAATAACTATCATTCAGGGTTATTTTCTCATACTAGTGTTGATTAATTTAAACAAAATAAATAATCCTTTATATTTAATACATTTTTAAACAATTTTTATTATTTTACAGTTAGTAATTTAATTCTAATCTATTAATAAAAAATGTTTTTAGAATATATATTATTCAAATTTTATTTTTAATATTACACTTATAGTTCAAATTTTATATAGTTTTCAAAATATATAGTTTTCAAACTCAATTTTTAATATCTAATTTTGACTTTTTGAAGGTTTTGAAACCTTTTGGTTCTTTTTATTAAATTTTTTTTTGGTAATTTTTGAAGTTCTTAGAATTGGTTTAAAATCTCTAATTCATTTATAATTGTTAGAATTAATATAAAGATCAGATTTTTCTTAGTGAACGTTTATTTCGTAAGTGAATTAAATAGTATAAAAATGATATAAATGTAAACTATTATACTGTAAGTTAAATAGAGAGAAATACAAACTTGGTTTTATATCAATAGAAATCATCCGATATTAAAAGTGGTTTTACAAGTTTTCTAATACTACCCCTCAAAAAATTTAAATTATACCAAGTAAAATACAAAAATTCAAATGCTTAGTTTTGTTTAAATTCTTTGTAAAGATATCAGCAATCATTTCATTTGTAGATACATACTGCAGTGTAATTAAATTATGCTGATAAACTTCCCTTATGAAATGTACTCGTATATCAATATGTTTGCTTCTTGAGTGAAAAACTGGATTCTTTACCAGTTGCTGAGCGCTTAAATTATCACCGTATAACACAGTAGGACCATCTATTAATTTTTTTAATCCGATTTCATTTATTAGATTGCGTAAGTATTTCACTTCTTTAGCCGCTGCTGATAAGGCCATATATTCGGCTTCGGTGCTGCTCAAAGCTACTGTAGGTTGTTTCTTGGATTCCCAGGTTATTGTTGCACCACCCAAAAAGAAAGTGTATCCTGTATATGATCTACAATCACTACCACTAGCCCAATCAGCATCAGCGTAACCATATAGTGTTTTGCCAGTTTTTCTAAAAGAAAGTTTATAATTAATAGTGTTATTTAAGTATCTCAAAATATGCTTTGCAGCTGTAAGATGTTCAATATGAGGGTCAGTGTTAAATTGTGCCAATTTGTTAACTGAATGGCAAATATCAGGCCGAGTTGATAAACTTAGATACATTAAACTTCCAATTATAGATTGATAAACTTTTTTATCAATTTTTACACAATTAGTGCAATCTGAACATTTTTTGAATTTAATTCCTGGATCAAGTGGTGTACTGCATTTTCTTGTATTTACCATGCCATATTTTTGTAATAAATTATATATAAATTGTTTTTGCGTAACCGTGATTATATTATTTGTTGTTTTTTATATTTCCATCCCCAAAAAATAATCCATAATTCCTTTATCTATTACATCGAATTCTAATGATATTTTATATTTAATTTCAAACAATTCTTTTTCATCAGTGGCGGCAATAATAATATCATCTACGTAAACTGCCACAATACATATATTGTCAGTATTTGTTATGTACACACAACTGTCAGCACTACATCTTACGAAACCAATTGATGTTAAGACATTATCCAATTTTTCATTCCATTTTCTACCAGACTGTTTTAAACCATATAGCCCTTTTTTTAGTTTGCAAACTAGATTTGGTTTATCTGGATTTACAAAGTTTTCAGGTTGTATCATAAAAATGTCTTCATCAATTTCACCGTTTAAGTAGGCACTTGTTACATCCATTTGATGAAATATTAAATTATATTCAGCAGCAACTGCCAATATCAATCGTATTGTCGAATACCGTACCACAGGTGAAAAAGTTTCTGTATAATTTATTCCATATATCTGGCTGCAACCTTTTGCTACCAACCTGGCTTTATAGCGATCTATTTTTCCTTCTTTGTCTCGTTTTATGTTGAAAACCCATTTTGATTTTATAGGACGATGATTGTTCGGCAATTCAACTAGTTCCCACGTATTATTTTTAATTAATGAATAATATTCATTTTTCATTGATTTTTCCCATTCATAGGAATCGGACCGACTTAAGGCATCTCTGATCGATATTGGGTTTTTAAAATTTTCATCGTTATAAATAAAATTAATTGTATTTTTAATTTTCTTTGGTCTTCCCTTTTGACCAGTTCTCAATAATCTAGGTCTACCACGAATAGCGTTACCTAGAGTATGCAAATTTTCTTCTTCCTCAACAATTTCATCATTATTTATTAAAAATTTTTCTTTTTTTAAACAATTTTCATTTTGTTGTTGTGGATCATTGAAATTATTCACTGATTCATGATAAATTTCACCATCATCTGATTCAGAACATAAATTAACATGATCAACTTCAATTTTTGATTCTATTGTTTCATCATCTGGTATAGTGATTTCTTGACTATTTTGAATAATTTCATACGGATCTACAAATACAAAATCTTTAATATTTTTATTTGTTAAAAATGTACCTGGTATTTCAATAAAATGTACATCTCGACTTTTATGAATTTTATTTGTGTTAGCATCATATAAGCTATATGCCTTCGATTCTGATGAATATCCTACCATAAAGCACTCAATTCCTTTTGATTTGAACTTTGATTTACCTGGTCGTTTGTCCAACATTACAGCTTTGGAACCAAAAATTTTAAAATATGAAACGCTTGGTTTAATTTTACACCATACTTCAAATGGAGTTTTCTTTTCCAATATTTTCGTTGGCGATCGATTGCGTAGGTAAACTGCAGTATTAATTGCCTCTGCCCAAAGCGACTCAGGTAAATCCGAATTTAAAAGCATGCACCTGGCCATTTCAACAATAGTCCTGTTGGCTCTTTCAGCTACTCCATTTTGTTGCGGCGTATATTGTACAGTCAGCTGATGAGTAATACCATGATCATTTAAATAATTTGAAAAATAATTATTAACGTATTCTGTTCCATTATCTGTCCGTATATTTTTAATTTTTTCACCTGTTTGATTTTCAACAGCAACTCTAAAAATTTTAAAATAATTAAAAACTTCATTTTTATGTTTTATAAAATAAACAAAAATTTTGCGAGAGAAATCATCAATAAATAGTACGAAATACTTTGCACCACCAAGTGATGTAACTTTCATAGGACCACATACGTCACTATGTACTATTTCTAAAATCTTTTTAGTTCTATTAGACGAAGAAATGGAAATGAGCTAATTTTTCCTTTTAGGCAAATTTCACAACTATTAATTTTATTTAAATTTTTAAAATTTAAACCACGAACCATTTCATTTCTTTTTAAAAATTCCATACTTTGTGCATTTAAGTGTCCATATCTTTCATGCCATAAATCAAAATCATTACACTGCTTAAGACTAAAAACTTTTTTAGTGTTTTGAAAATTAAATAAATATAAATTTTTAACTTTTTCAGCTAATAGCATCTTGTTGCCTTTTTTATCTTTGATGACTGCATTATTTTTATTAAATTCTGTTATAAAATTATTTTCAGCAGCTTTGCTTATTGAAATAAAATTGGCCACTAATAATGGAACAAATAGAACATCTTTTAAAATTATTTTGCTGTAACCAGTTTCGACCTCAATTTCACCAATCCCTTCTGCTTCAACAAATTTTTGATTTGCCATTTCGATACTTTCAACGTGGTCTGAAATTGATGTAAACCAATTTTTATCACAACACATGTGACTAGTTGCCCCGGTATCCAAAATCCAAATATTTTTATTATCTTGAATTATAGACGAATTTTTAGAATTGCACAATGCAAAACTTTTTGTATAAGATTTCTTTTCACGATAATTCGCTGCATAATGTCCTCTCTTATTACAATTATAGCACTTTCCTTTCTGTTTTGGCTGTTGAAAATTTGTTTGAAACTTTGTTTTTATATTATTTATATTATTTCTAGAATTTTTTATTAAAAATGCTGATTCAACCTCATTGTTTTTTCCAATTCTTTCTCGTCTTTCACCTTCTTCCAATAATTTTGTTTTAAGCAAATCAAGACTAGGTAAAGAATCTCTTGCTTCGATCGCTATTACAAAATTTTCATAACATGTTGGCAAACTGCTCAATAAAATAATTGTTACCAGTTCCTGCTGCATTTCAATTTGAACTTCTGCAATTTTTCCTAGAATTCCAAAAAAAATATTTAAATGATCAGGCATACTTGCAGTTTCTTCCATTTTTAAATTAATTAAACTTCTAAATAAGGATGCTTTTCTTGCTGGACCGGTAGGACAATGAATCTGTTCTAATTTTTTCCAAGCTTCGCTTGCTGTCTTACAATTTTTAATATTTATTAATTGTGACGATTTTACACTCAGTAAAATTGTTGCCAATGCTTTTGCATCTCTTGCAATCCACGTTGCTTTAGCAGCTGCATCATCTGGTGGTTTATTCACGACTTCTACATAATCCCATAAATCAGAGTGGACTAAAACTGATTTCATTTGAATTTTCCAACCATCGTAGTTATTTTCTGCTAATTTTTCAATTTGGTAAAGCGAAGAACCCATCTTCTTTAATTAATTAATTTTAAACTTATTAAAACAAAAAATTTAAACTTCAATTGAAAAATTTAATCGCGTGACTTAAAAAAAACTGATACTCGATTTATTTCTTTATATTTCTTTCTTAATTATTATCTGGGCCCATAACCTTTGTTAGAATTAATATAAAGATCAGATGTTTCTTAGTGAACGTTTATTTCGTAAGTGAATTAAATAGTATAAAAATGATATAAATGTAAACTATTATACTGTAAGTTAAATAGAGAGAAATACAAACTTGGTTTTATATCAATAGAAATCATCCGATATTAAAAGTGGTTTTACAAGTTTTCTAATAATAATTTTTATAATTTTCATTTTTATTATATACATACATATACATTGATCATAAAAGTGAACGTTTATTTCGTAAGTGAATTAAATAGTATAAAAATGATATAAATGTAAACTATTATACTGTAAGTTAAATAGAGAGAAATACAAACTTGGTTTTATATCAATAGAAATCATCCGATATTAAAAGTGGTTTTACAAGTTTTCTAATAATAATTTTTATAATTTTCATTTTTATTATATACATACATATACATTGATCATAAAATCAGTTATCAAAATTTTCTATATTACTTAAGTATAACCAATTAAAATTTTATTAAATATATAGTTTTCAAATTCAATTTTTAATATTTAATTTTTACACTTTTTGAAGTATTAGATTTATAAAAACCTTTTTTCTTCGGTTTACATGTAAATCTTGTGACTCTTAGAGCGCAAAAATTAAAATTTGCTTAAATTTTTATTAAAACATTTATTTGGATTAATGAGAATTTTAATTAAATATACCTAATTTTTTTTTGTAGTTTTTGCAAATTGTTTTTATTTTAAATTTGCCGCTCTTTTAAATGGCCACCTGCGTGCAACGCACGCGTTGCACGCCCGCTTGGAGCGCCCTGCTCAGGCTCAAACCACCTAAATAAAAAAATAGCTTTCCTAACAAAGAAGAAAAACATATGAAATTTTTTTTGTCTTTTAAAAAATTATTATTATTTTTATTATAATAACACTATATCTATATTTTTTTTACATATTTTCGAATATAATTCTATATTATATAAAAAAATGTAGAACATTATGGTATTTTATAACTTCTTGTTTACAAGTTATAATGATATATTTTCAAACATAATTTCTATTTTTTGTTATTTAAAAAAAAACTATTTTTATTTGTATGGGAAAAGCTATAGTTGAAAATACAGAGAAACAAAATTCTTGTTTGTTTGTTTTTTATATGTAGAGAAATATTTTTTGAAAAATATATAAAGCAGAAAAGAAATTATTTTTGATTTTTATATTTCTTTCAAATTTCTAGATTTTAGCAGTATTCAAAAATTATGAAATTATAAAAATTTTTATGAACTTACAAATTTGTGTATATATTTTAGTTGGAATTATAAAATATTTAAAATATAAAATATGTTTGTCCTTTTTATCCTTGTTACACCTAGAATTTGTATATATTATATATTTTTATAATATATACAATATATTTTTCTATATATCAATTTTTTAATTTACCATAAATAATTTAAATGAAATAAATGGATTCCCTACAAAATAAAATAATTTGATTACCTACAAAAAGTCAACGGAAGTAATTATTTTTCGATTAATTAAAAAAATAACATTTTAATATTATTTTAATATTATTTAAACCATACAAACATAGAAAAATGCATAAAAAACACACATACACGCATTACTTTATAACTCATTTTAAAATAAAATCAGAACAATTTTTCGTTTAAAAAAAACTTTATTACAATCAGTAAATAAGTGGTTTGTCGTTTGTGCTAAACTCGTTATAAAAAATTACATTAACATAAAAAACCTGCAATTAATATAATAAATTGTAAATTAATATAAAGAATTTCTAAAAATAATTTAAAAAAACTGTGAAAATAAAATTAGGAATTAGAAAGAAGTAAGTTTTTAAATTAAATATTAAAAAAATATAAATTTTAGTTTGTATTATTAAATTTTAGTTGGTAATTAAATATAAAAAACTGTGGAAATAAAATTTGGAATCAGAAAGAAAATATTATTTGAAGTAAGTTTTTAAATTAAATATTGAAAAAATATTAACTTTAGTTTGAATCATTAAATTGTAGTTTGTATTCATATAGCCGTAATTATGAGTTACTGTTTTTATAAAAATTGCTATAACAAATATGCACCAGGTTGTAATATAACATTTTTTAGATTGCCTGAAGATAATCGAAAAGTTATATGGTTAAAACATTCAGGCAATAAAAATAAAGTTAATGAACGTGCAATACCAATGAGCTCACATACTGTAGCAGAAATAGATTCAGCTAATGATACCACCAATTAAATTTGTATTAATTACATGAATGAAAGTGAAAATTCAATACGTAAAAATGATATATTTATTAAAATGAAATCATACGAGTCATCTAATCCGAGTTTAAATAAAAATTATGGTGGTTTAAAAATTCCAAGTATTGAATTTGAAAATTTATCCAAGTATATAATTAATATATTTGAAAAAAATATTGAAAATATACAGCATGAAATTGGTGTGGTACAGAAGCTGCAAACAATAGTTAATAACAATCTTCCTGAACATCAAATTGAATGCCACATTGATAATATAATTGAATATTCATTAATGTTATTGGTAAGATTTCGATTAAGAAAAATTAATATTCTTTTAAAGAAAAAAAACACTAAAACTAACCGAGCAACAATATTCCAAGGCATGTAATTATTTAAAAAAACATATATAGTGAAAGTGAAAAGGGAATAAAAAAATAAGATAACAATCGTATAAATTGTAAGTTGGAAAAAAAATGATTAATATTATTTATTAGTAAATTGAATAACATAATTTATTGATTTTCTAGTGTTTTGACGAAAATGATACAGTTAAACTACTTTACAAAAGAGGTTACACATTATATTAATTTTTCAATCATGAAAAAGAATATTTTAAAAATACTTAAAGTAAATTAATTTTCCAAAAACTTTTCTATTCTATATTTAAAATTACCATTTTTAATTTTCTTATAGTTACGAATTCCTTTCATTAAGTAAATACCAACAAATTCAACCTAATTATTAGTTGATTATTCTGAAAGATGCAGAAAATATATAATATATATGTAAGTAATGTAAATTCCAAAAATTCTAGGTGTAACAAGGACAAAAAGGACAAAAATATTTTATATTTTAAATATTTTATAATTCCAACTAAAATGTATACATAAATTTGTAAGTTCATACAAATTTTTATAATTTCATAATTTTTGAAAACTGCTAAAATCTAGAAATTTGAAAGAAATATAAAAATCAAAAATAATTTCTTTTCTGCTTTATATATTTTTCAAAAAATATTTCTCTACATATAAAAAACAAACAAGAATTTTGTTTCTCTGTATTTTCAACTATAGCTTTTCCCATACAAATAAAAATAGCTTTTTTGTAAAATAACAAAAAATAAAAATTATGTTTGAAAATATATCATTATAACTTGTAAACAAGAAGTTATAAAATACCATAATGTTCTACATTTTTTTATATAATAGAATTATATTCGAAAATATGTAGAAAAATATAGATATTGTGTTATTATAATAAAAATAATAATAATTTTTTAAAAGACAAAAAAAATTTCATGTTTTTCTTCTTTGTTTTGTTAGGAAAGCTATTTTTTTATTTAGGTGGTTTGAGCCTGAGTTTGCGTCTGCGATTTCTTTTAAATAGACTGAAGCGCCGAAATTTCACCGAAATTTCAATGATGAGACATTTACCGATTCGAAAACATTTACCGATTTAATTCGAAATTTACCGAAATTTCAATGATGAGACAGCTATAATATATATAAACAATGGTATTACTCAAGGAGTTATATACAAGCATGCCCAGCAAACTTACAACTACTTCTACAAGTACTACAAGAGTACGCTGGAAAAGTACTTTTCTTCCAGTGAAAAAATATAGAGACTTGGGCAAAAATTCACTAGTTTACTATGACGCGTCTCTATCCCAGCAAACTTAGAACTACTTCTACAAGTACGCTGGAAAAGTACTTTTCTTCCAGTGAAAAAAGATAAGATACTTGGGCAAAAATTCACTAGTTTACTATGGTCCGTCTCTATATACCCGAGAAACCATAAATTGTCATGACAAACTTTTGTCAGCATTTTGTCATAAAATTGTGTACACATTTTGTCATCAAAATTATAGCGACAAATTGTCGACGACAAATATTTGTTGAATAATTGTAATCACAAATTTTGTCTATATTTTGTCATAAAATTGTGTACACATTTTGTCATCAAAATTACACCGACAAATTGTACGCTGGAAAAGTACTTTTCTTCCAGTGAAAAAATATAGAGACTTGGGCAAAAATTCACTAGTTTACTATGACGCGTCTATATACCCGAGAAACCATAAATTGTCATGACAAACTTTTGTCAGCATTTTGTCATAAAATTGTGTACACATTTTGTCATCAAAATTATACCGACAAATTGTCGACGACAAATATTTGTTGAATAATTGTAATCACAAATTTTGTCTATATTTTGTCATAAAATTGTGTACACATTTTGTCATCAAAATTACACCGACAAATTGTCGACAAATATTTGTTGAATAATTGTCATGACAAATTTTGTCTATATTTTGTCATAAAATTGTGTACACATTTTGTCATCAAAATTACACCGACAAATTGTCGACAAATATTTGTTGAATAATTGTCATTACAAATTTTGTCTATTATACTTTCCCTTAAAGTAATATCAAAGAATATATAATAATAAAGAAATCGCATCTGAATTTGTATACCCTTTTTTTGAATTTTTTCCCATGACCTGTGCGGGCGGCTGTGAAAGGGAAGTAAAAATATTTTGAAACTGAAAATAAAATTCTCTTTTTATTCTCAGTGAAAAAAAAATTCATTTTTTTTCTTAGTTTGAAAATTTTTTACGTTTTAGAAATTAATTTTAAATATATTTATGCTTTTTTAATATTTTGTGCATAGATAATAAATATATTTCAGAAATATGAAATATATATATATATATATATATATATATAAATGTTCGTTAAATATATATATATGTGCGGGCGGCTGTATATATATATATATATAAAATTATATATATATAATTATATATATATATATATATACATATATATATATATTTATATATGTACCCATATATTAATTATATGTATATGCATACATATATATATATTCACGTTGGAATTTCAGAAAGAAAAAAATATTTCTGGAAAAAATAATTAAATTAAATTGGCGGATTCTATTTTCCTCAAAATAGTATTAGGTAGAACTTAATGTGCAATTTATTACGTTTTAATAATTTAGCTGCAATTACTTTTTAATAATTAAAGCTGTTAAAGCATACAGATTTTGACGAATATATTGCTCTGAATGCTCTTAAGTTTTAATTTCAGAGATCTGGAGAAAGATTTAAAAATGCAGCTAAAACAACAAGTTTCCATTTGTAGATGTTACAAATAGTTTTTTTTGTCACAAGACAATTTTTTTATTCTAAATATTTTAACAAAGTTAAGAATATTTTAAAGAATGTTAAAAAATTTAAGAAATTTAATGTTGAATTTGTTGTTGTTGTTAGTAAATACATAGTTTTTTATTTCAGAAGACACTTTTTTTTAATATGAAAATATAATATGAAATTAGAAGCAAAATAGTACAAAAACGTTTTATTTATTTATCGTATTAATGACAAAACTAAAGCAAAAATTAAAGCAACATAATTGTTGACAAAAAGTTCACCAAATTTTCACCAAATTGTTCACATATTTGTTGATAAAAAGTTCACTAAATTTTCACATATTTCTTCTCAAAGATTTCACCAAATTGTTGACATATTTGTTGACAAAAAGTTCTCAAAAATTTCACCAAATTGTTCACATATTTGTTGAGAAAAAGTTTACCAAATAGTCACCAAATTGTTGACGTATTTGTTCACAAAAAGTTCTCAAAAATTTCACCAAATTGTTCACATAATTGTTGACAAAAAGTTCACCAAATAGTCACCAAATTGTTCACATATTTGTTGACCAAAATGTCGCCTGAGATGTGACAAATGAGGTAAACCCTATTGACATTTTTTCAACAAATGTCACAAATTTCTGTCGACAATACACCATTTTTTGTCAACAAACTTGGCCATATTATATTGCTGTTGGACTTGTTGGTGGTCATTTGGCTCAACAAGTATTATTTTTGTTTAATAAAGTTCAAAATTACAAAAACAATCCATCAATATATATTACATCGATATTATTGTCATAATATGTACAGCATAATGGTTATAATGTAATAATTTAGTCAAAAATTATTTTTACCCAGATGCCTTTTTATTTTTGACTGAAATTCCTTTTTTTTTTACTGAAATTTTTTTGACTGGTCTTCCCTGAGCCGGTTTTGACTGGAATTCCTTTTCAGTTTTTTGACTGAATTTCCTTCTTAAAAGGCAATTCAGTCAAAAATTATTTTGACCCAAATGCCTTCCTATATTTTTGACTGAAATTCCTTTTTTTTTACCGAAATGTTTTTTGTTGGAACCCAAAAGGCATTCTAGTCATAAAAAAATTTAACTGAAAAAGGGCTTTTCAATCAAAAAACTGAAAAGGAATTCCAGTCAAAAAAATTTTTACCGGAATGCCTTTTTTTTTACTGAAATTCCTTTTTGAAAAGGCATTGCAGTCATAAAATTTGTATGAAATTATTTTTGACTGAAATGCCTTTTTTTTTTACTGAAATGTTTTTGACTGGTTTTCCCAGCCCCGTAACTGCTTCGCTTTTGTTTGCTGGGATATATATATGAATTTTTTTACGTAAAACCAACACTACTAAAAAGCTCTGAACAAAGTCTGTGCACTAACCCATATATACCAAAAGGTAGTCAGAGAATTCAATATGACATACAATTTTTTCTTTTATAAAAATTATGTTTTTAGTGATAATAAATTGAAATTTATAATTTTTTATAATTAATTATTTTATTAAAAAAAATAATTACTATAATTTATATATTTTGTGATTTCTATTATTTAAGATACATGTAATAATACGCTTTTCTAATAATTTTGTACCATCAGATAGTGTTTTTACATCAATAATGTCTATTGATAAGATACAAATTCACCAATTGGCACAAAAATGCGTATTGTTACCTGTATCTGAAGTTAAATATTAATAAATTCAAAATAATATAATTATAAAAAATACTCCTGCAGAACATATACGTCCCCTGGAACACACTGCATAACATATACGTCCAGCAGTTTCACATGAAAAAATAAACAAAGTCATTAAAAAATTCATTTTTGGTTTGTAGTAATTTGGGTAAATATATTTAATAATTCTAATGATTTTTTAAAATATCTAAATATCTAGTGAGAAAAATCGTTTTGACAGTTTTGTGCTTTTTTAAAAATAAAATTTCGCGGTTTTCAAATATCGTTTATTAAATAGATTAAATTTTCAATTTGTGACCATAAAAAGTTAATTTTTTACTACTATTTGGTAAAACACATTGCAAATCATTATATGGAACTTCAGATCCAGGTAAAATAACATTTACTACTAAATATTTATTAATACTAATTCGGACAGAAATATTGCATTTTAAATCGTCGCTATTTTCGACTAAAACCAATACACATTTTTCCTCATTTTCGAAAAGAAGATAATTTTGAAAATTGATTTTTTGTTTAAAATTATTTTTAAAAATACTGTAATCTTTAGTAATGTCAGATGCAAAAAAATCATCTGACCTTTTTTCTAATAAAATATTTAATTTTTGGAATTTTCTCTGACGGATCCCGTCTTTGAATGTTTTCTAAAGGTACTAAATACCGCGGATAATTTGGAAAAGTTGAAGTTATAGCACCGACATTAAATTTATTATTTTCATTGTTTTATTGTTTTATATTAATCTTCTTCTCGCAAAAACCGCAGAACTTTTTGTTGGCTGCCAGTCACTTCTGTGAATAGCGCTTGTTCACTTATCTTTTAAATCCTGATCTTTAGGAAAACCAAAAGTTGGAATCGATGGTTCTGACGAAAAATGGACTTGCAATAAGGTACCACACAATGTCGCGGCATTAACTTCAAAAATCAAAAAATTGCACGAAATTTGCACACTTAGTTTATATTAAATTGCCTTTAGCACACTAAATTATTAACTATAAATTAAATAACAAATAAATATCACAATATTATTAATAAATATTAAGATATTCCAAGAAGAAATTTTATTTCTTGTTTATCAAATTTTCACTAAATTTTTATCACAAAAATAAACTAGGTAAACTAAATAATCACACTATTTTTTTTATAAAAAACAAATCTACAATTATTAAAATATAATTTACACTACTTTTTAAAACAAATCTCTTATTATTTACCATGGCATAAAATATCACTTTTATTTCTTTATTTTGCTCGCGTCTATTTATGCCGCCATTAAATTTGACATTAGCTAATTTTTGACTTCAGACTACTTTCGTGGTTTCCGATATATGCGTACATTAGGGCTTTTAGTAGTGTTGGTTTTGGTATTACTCGCCCTGCTAACCAAAAAGTGGTGGACAAGTACTTTTCAACCACTTATTATAATGCTGAGTTGACCCTTGAAATATGAATGGAGCCGGGAAAAAAATCAGTGGTTTATAGTATTTTAAAATACATACTATAAACTAACACATAGAAAGATACTATCTCATTTTTCAGTGGTCAATATATGTGGTTAGAGTGAAACAAAAAATGCTGAGAATCATTGCTGATTCACCAATTTTTATAAACTTATGTTGTTGCACAAATATCATAGCTGATTCAGAGTTTTTTTATTACATATGTTGATCATCAGTTTCACCGATTTTTCATTATTTATTAAGTACTCATACGGAGTACTTATTAAGTACTAATACTGAGTACTTAAAAAGTCCTTAGTGCTGAGTACTTAATAACTACTATATATTCAGTTCTTGCTTACTAAATATTAAATAAAATACTTTTTTTTTAATTTAAATTTGTTTCATTTATTATTTTTTTTAAATTTAATTCATTTTACTTATTTAAAATTTTACATTTTAAAATTTTTCATTTTCATTTAATTTTTACGATTTTTTTTAAACTTTAATTAATTTTGTTTAAAATTTTACATTTTCATTTAATTTTTACGATTTTTTTTTGAATTTTTTGGTGATATCTATTATGTGATTTTAATACACATCTTTTTAATTCACCATAGTATTTCACCATACCAATCGCTGATCCACAGGCATCTGAAACATTAGTGTTGAATTAATACGATATAATAACTTAATAAGTATTTATTACCATATACAATTTTATCAAATAAATTTAAGGCTTTCAAGCTTTTCTTCCCCGAAGTTCCACTTACATTATATACTCTATATAAACTTCATCGGCAGCCAAATAGCGAAAAGCAAATTCTATACTTTTTGGTGAGGTTTTAAAACGCCTGAGATAATTGGTCTAAATAAATTTTAATGTTATTAAAATAAATTCAATTTAAATAAGTTATTTACCAATTTTAATTTAAAGTTTTTTTCATTTGTTTTTAACTCTAGGTCCATTAAATCTTCGTGTCTCTTAACTGGCAACATTGACTGGATTTCATCGTTAACAGCATCTACTTCTTCGCCAGTTAATTGTTTCACCGATGTAGAAGTTCTTTTACTATATACCAAATTTGTCCGAATCAATTTGTTTGTTGCCAGATCTTCATTGTTTTTTTTATTAACTTTAAAACAATTAAAAATTATTAGATGCTATAAATTTTTTATTTGAATATAAATTGTTTTTTATGAAATTTTCTTGTTTTTCTCATTTTTTTTATAAACTATTGCAGATTTTTTAATTTCTCGGCAAATTTCCCGGGTCCTGAAATTTCTTGAACGAGATTCTCGCCTTCTCGAGAATCATAATATTGCAAAAAACGAGGCTCTCGGATTCTCGAGAAATGAATAAGTCGAGAAATCCCAATCTCTACCTGCCACCTGCCACCTCTCAAGATAAAAAAGTTATGTCCAAAATATAGTTTGTTATTTGTTCACAATATATATATATTATTTTTTAACAATGAATGCAGCTTTTTGATAGTAACATAATTATCTTTTGTATCTTAAGTTGACATTATTATTTATTTTTATGATATAATATGTAGTAACATTTCGTTTCAGAAAAAAAATATGTTGATGATTAAAAAAATGGACGAACACCAAGATAGTAATAAATATAAAAGACCAAAAGAAAAAATCTATACGAAATAAATTTTTAATAAAATTAATCAATTCTTGCACTTTACCAATAAATGATAATTTTTAATAAAATTTAATAAAATTTAATTAACTACACTTTACCACTGATACTATATAATTAAAAAATTTACTTACCCAAATTTTCTTTAACTATAATAATTTATAAACTTATCGCAAATAAGCACAAAACTTTATGATAAATAAGCACTAAATATCACTAGTAAACAAACATTACTTATTATCAGTAGTTTTTAAGTAATAAATCAGCACTAAGTATCAAGACAAACAATAAGTACTGATTATAAGTGGTTTTTCAGTAATAAATCAGCACTGATTATAAAGAATATACTCAGTGCTGATTTATTACTTGGAAACAACTTATAATCATACATCTAATCATAACAATTTAAAGTGGGACAAACATATATGTGATTTCTTCAAACTTATTTTTTGTTTCACTCTTTTACTGATTGCTCAGTGGTCGCCCAGTGCTTTTTATTGACGCAGTAATAAGCAGTAATACATGCACAAATTTTTATATATAAGATACAAAAATTTACTAATCCATTCAAAATAATTTTGAAAATGTAGTTGTAACCACTGAGTCGTGGTTAGCAGGGATCATAGTTATATACAAGCAGGCAATATGTTTATTTGATTAGTAACTACTTCGCTTTTGTTTGCTGGGTATCTATACAATATATCCCTGCAAACTTGAGAGGCCTGATTGCGGTCGGAATTCAGTGGTAAGTACAGGCTGAAGTCAGGGGTAAATTTGCAGTGAAATTGAATAGGCCATCGGGAAAAAACTCATGGGTTTACACATACAAAAGAAAACTACTTCCATTCAGGTTGAATTCAGGCATGAAATCAGTCCATAATACAGGACTGAATCATGACTGAATAGAAGGGCTTCCTGTTGTGACATTAGCCACAGGAAGCCCTTCTATTCAACCATGATTCAGTCCTGTATTATGGGCTGATTTCATGCCTGATATATGGCAGAATTCTGGCCTGAACTAAGCATGAAATAATTGCATTCAGGCCTGATTTGAATCTTTAAATTTTAGTTGTTTAAAAAAAAAACATTATTTGACCAATATAATTTTTTTTTTAATTTTAATTATTAATAAATAATGGTTTTTAAATAATTTTTAATAATTATTATTGTTTTTTATTTTAGTATTTATTTTTTAACTTTATAGTGCCGGTTGTGGGCCTTTGTGCAAATGCATTTTTTTACTTCTTTTTCGTATACCGGGTATCCCCCTAAGTTAACACCACATCCATCTGCAAATATAATGTTATTTTTATTATTTTAAATTTAGCTTTCTTTCAACACTTACCGCTCAATAAAAATTATTACAATTTTAATAGTTTTTTCACTTATTTTTTAATACAATATTAATTGTCTTTAATCCAAAAATATAAATTTTTTTTAAACCCACGCTAATTTTGAAATCTTTAAAAATCTTCTGAATCTCTTTTTTTTAAATAAAATAAAATATTTTTTTTTAATATAAATATTACTTGTAATTATATTAATTCATAAATATAATTAAATTATTAAATTTTATAATTTTTCTTCGTTTTTATTTTTTTTTTTTTGCACACACTATATATTTTTACGCACAATAGAACAATAGAAATTACGACGATCTATTAAATTTTCAACTAAAATGATACTTCCGGATGTATGGAAATTATGCTTGAATGCAACTACACCATTCAGGCCTGATCAAATACACCATTCAGACCAGAACAGACGCACTTTATTTTTTTTAATTCAGGCCAGAATATAGGTAATGAATGTAGGCCTGAATTTAAATACTGCATTCAGACCTGAATGGAAGTATTGAAAAGAGACAACAATAAAAATTTTAAAAAAATATCTTTTGTTCCACTTACTCGCTGAAAATTTTACACTAATACATTAATACATATTTTTTATTGTGTAATTACACAAAATTTTCCTACATATGTGGTTGTAACCCCTGAACTCAATTTAGCAGGGATATATTGTATAAACACATTCATATAAATTTATATATGTATTATATATATATTCCATTGCAAATCATTGAATCCAAGTTCGATTAGTAATTTTCAATTTTTTACTTCCATTTAAATATTTAAAAGTTAACTAAACATATTATTACTAATGCTAATCCAAAGTCGCGTATCAAGTTCATTTATATATGCAATGCACATGTACATACATTAATCCTTTGACTGTATTACTCGATTGTGCGATGTGATTAAAAAAAAATTAAAACCATAATAGATCAAAGGGTTAAATGATTAAATATTAATGGCTTTATGCAAGTCATATTAAAATAGCTTACGTAAACGAAAAGCGAATTTTCTTGCCTTAATCATTTGAATTAATGGTTTTTTTTTAATAATTTGAATTAATTTTATTCATGAGGATCAGACGAGTTGATTCAAACGCTTAATGTTTAACCAAAGCCGTATATACAATAGAATAGACTATAAAATAAAGTCATTCTGGGTCAACCTCAACATATTTTCGAAGAGTCTGGGTCAACCTCAACATATTTTCGAAGAGTTGAATTAAGGAGCTGAAAAGACGTAGAAATTGTACAGAGATTGAGACGACATGCTGCATGAATATTTTTCGTGGTGAAATTTAATTTCCGCTTAATACTTTATGTATACCATTATATAAAAAAAGCAATAAAACCATAAAACAATAAAAAATATATTTTTGTGGTAGGAAGAGTAGGGAATTATTTGCCAATGTGCTTGTTAAACAAAATAAAAAAAATTGTTTTTGACACAATTGTATATTAATTTAATACTAGTATAGTAATACTATAGTATTATACTAAATATATTTACATTCAATAATACAAAATACAATACAATTTATATATCCCAGTAAACCTTACGTTTCCCATTAAATAACATGTAGTTTAAACCAACGAATTAGAAAAATGCATAAATTTGCTATCTCTATCTAACATATTGAAAAATTCAACGATATAGAAGTTATATGGATAGGGCATAAATATAAAAATTTGAAGCCACGCCGGGTATAGTTGTCTCTTTTTTTGCTAGCCGAATTGTCAAAATATAAAAATGAGAAATTAGGGGCGGATTAGGTTTTTTTAATTCGGGCATCAATTTTTAAGGAGATAATTTTTTTTTTTTTTGAAAAATACAAGTAAAGATCATCCTAAGGAATATTTTAGGTCGCGCAACGATAATTATACAAATGGAAAGTAAAATAGAGTAATTTGTTTAGCTAGTTAATATTGTTAATTTATATTGAGACTCTTAAACTTAAAAAAATAAGCCAGCCCTGTAAATCTAAAATCAGCTGTTATAATATTTCTCATATTATTAATTTAACACTTCGGCGAGCAAAAGGAAAGAGAACTACCAAAATCGTGGCTTCATAAACAATTTTTCAATATATTATAATTTTAATGTGTTAAAAAAAGAGGGAATATTTATGCCACTTCATTATATTTCTTATTCGTAGGAAAAATTAATATTTCTCAAAAAGTGTTTGTGAAGCCAAGAAATTTGTATTTCTCTTTCTTTAAGTCGCCAATGTGTCAAAGTAAAATGGTAGTAAAAATTATAAACAGCTGATTATAATCAGCTGAAATGATATCAGTTGATAATTTGTATGCCACGGTCGGATTTTTTTTTTGATTTACTATTGTTGAGATAAAAAAAGGTAAGGTATTTAAAACATTAAACTAGTAAAAAATATTATTCATCGTTGTAATAATTGTAATATAATAAGGAAGAATAAATATTTTTAATTTTGCCAGTACTTGAATAGTTTTTATATTGTTCAGGTAAAAAATATATTTTTAATCCGGCATAATCTAAATTATAGATATTCACTTTCCACTAAATAACAATATTCACCAAACAATACTCACTATTTTTTCCCTTTCCCTTTTTTTCATAGCATTTAAAAGAAATAGCATAGTTCTGTTTTTGCATTGTTCTGTTCTTTCATTGTTCTGTTTTTTCATGTTCTGTTTTTGCTGTTCTGTTTTATCATGTTCTGTTTTTCATGGAATCGAGAAAAGCTACGGAACGCCAATCAAAGCTAGAAAGTTGCTATATGAAAACAATAAGTTGCTATATGTAATCTTCTGTTCACACTAGCCGCTTTCCTTTTGATTTATATGTGTAGAAAAGAGTAGGCATACGCGTCCCCATATTTATGCTTATTCTGGAAAACTTAGTATTTGAAATACAGTATTTGAATTTTTGCTTTTCTACAAAACGTTCTAAGGATGTACTATTAAATAATATTTTCGAATGTAAAAAAAAATATATTATCGATTCAAAAAATGTAATATTCTGTAATACTCTCGAATCGAAAAGTGAAACGTTTTTCATATAGTATACATTCGCTGTAAATTTGTTACTTTTAGAAGATTAAAAATGTAATTAAAAATAATTTAACAAATTTTTTAAACATTTATATATACAGGGTGTTCCGCTTTGGGATGCTAATCCGTTAAGGGGTGGTTCCTTGGTTCATTATAAGCAAAAAATCGTATGGAAGGGTGGGGGTGCATTTTTAACACCCACTGAGCTACAGGGTGTTTTAAAAAAAGTCCTTCGGAGAAGTAGGTACAAGCACTTAATCAATTATAACTTCTAGCGTATTGAACCTAGAATATCTAAACTAGGCGCGTTTGATAGACTTAAGTTATCTTTATTTCGATGTTACCGTTATTTTCACCGGTTGCTAAGTCTGCGTTAAATTGCGTTAAAATTATGATTAAAAAAAAAAATCAGATTTTGATTATCTAGCAATCCTGGCAATCCAATTCGTGTAAGTTATGAAAATTTGTAATTCCATTTCGGGTGAACTACGACTCATCGGTCCATAAGATATTTGATGTAAATGTGTAATCGTCGATATGTCTTTCCATCAACAAGTTGCAAAATTCCACTCGCCTCGCCGACCTCTGCCGGTAATTATCTGCTGGTAATATCTCCTGCACAGCTGTTGTGTGGAAAGGGTGAAATCTCTCCTGGTGTAATACCCTTGAAATTAGTTGTCTTGACAAATTTAATTGAGAAGAAAGTGGGTGTACTACGAAATCCCGCGTTACATAATCCCGTTTTCAAAATCCCGTTTTCAAAATCCCGTATTTCAAAATCCCGTATTTAAAAATCCCGCGTTACAAAATCCCGCGTTTCAAAATCCCGTATTTCATAATCCCGAAGTAATAAAAATAATTTTACCTTAAAAACGGGGAGTTATTGTAGATGGATATTCATACCAAAACCAAAAAAAAATATAAAATTTAAAAAAAACCCCAAAAAAATATAAAATTTAAAAAAAACCCCAAAAAAATGTAAAATTTAAAAAAAAACCGAATAAAAATATAAAATTTAAAAAAAAAAACCATAAAAAATATAAAATTTAAAAAAAAAACCCAAAAAAAATATAAAATTTAAATAAAAACCCCAAAAAATATAAAATTTTTAAAAAAAACCCAAAATTAAATATAAAATTAAAAAAAAAACCCAAAAAAAAATAAAATTTAAAAAAAAAAAACCCAAAAAAAATATTAAATTTAAAAAACCCGACTTATTCGCAAGTTTTTTTAAACACGGGATTTTTTGTTGTAAACACGGGATTATTATACAAAACGAGATTTTGAAACGCGGGATTTTGAAAAACGGGATATAAAAAACTCACGGGATTTTGGGACACGGGATTTTGTAACAATCCCAAGAAAGTCGGCGTATACTTATTGTAGTATCTGCTCTTACTGTTCTAAGTATACGTTCATCTAATTCTACTGTCCGACGTTTTGTTGAATGACCTTCATTACGATTATATGTTGCTCTTCCTGTCTCTCGTAATCTTCTGTGAATATACTTGAAAATATTCTAGCATCAGGAACATGTCGTGCAGGATATCTACTACCATACGCTTCTCGTGCAGCCAAAGCATCACCATCAGCCAATCCATAGAAGTAGTATATGTCTGCATACTCCAGATTTGAATATTCTGCCATTTTAATATTGCACTTCCTTTTTTTATTTTTATAATATCGCACTTGTTTGTTTAAATTTAAACTGAATAAGTCACATAGTAAGCACACTTGTTTTATACACAATTATTTTATAAAAAGAGGTAATCGCTTACTTTATTGCAAGTTTACCAGCCTTAAAACTTAAGTTTTAAGTTTTTTTAATTACTTAGAAATTAGTGTCGGCAAGTTTTAAAAGCGTTATTACAACTACCTCCAATAAATTATTCTAAAAAAAACCCACATTTAACTTAAGTACCTGAATTTTTCAATTAAAATACCTGAATTGGCAATTAAAGGACTTTTTTTGTTACCTTTCTACTGGGCAAACCAGAACTCGCAGGTAAAAGGTTTGTATGGCGATTTCGTAGGTAACACTACGCATCCAAATCAAATTAAAAAAAATTTAAACTCGGCAAAATTTTGAGAAAACTGGTATTTTACCAAAATCTGATTATTTTTTTTTTGAAAAAATCAAAACTTTAACGCAATTTAACGCAGAGCTAGCAACCAGTGAAAATAACGGTAACATCGAAATAAAGTTAAATTAATTTACTATTAGTTTGGATATTCAAGGTTCAATACGCTAGAAATTATAATTGAATAAGTGCTTGTACCTACTTTTCCGAAGGACTTTTTTAAAACTCCTTGTCGGTCAATGGGTGTTGAAAATGCACCCCCCCTTCCATACGATTTTTTGCTTATAATGAACCAAGGAACCACCCCTTAACGGATTAGCATCCCAAAACGGGACACCCGTATATTTACCAATTATCAAAATTTGAAAAATACATATTTAGGAAAAAAAGAACAAACAAATAATTTCAAAAATTAATCAATGCCCTGAAATTAAATAAGGACATTGCTGGTGGATTTCCGAAACGCCCACCAGATGATTTGTGCGTTTGTACCAAAATTAAAAAAAAGAAACGAAGCATTTTTATTTACACTAAATTAGTGATACAGCAATACGGATGCTCTATATGTTGTCTATTTTCACATTAAAAACTTTAATTTTAATTTTTCGAATGTTTTTATTTTTTGAATACGTATGATAATGTAGTTGTTCGATCGTTTTCTAGAATACTCCAATTATGTGAAAGTGAAACGCAAAGTGAAGGGAATCTCAAATGCGAAGTTTTCCATAATCACGAATATGCTTGAACACAACAGGCGCTTTATCGCATTTTTTTATTTTAACATTTTTAACGCTTCAAAGTAGAAAATAGATCTAATAATCGTGTCAGAGAAGCTTCAACGCGTCAAAGCAAAGCTTTTTAATTTGAATCGTTACATGTCGTTATAAACAAAGCACACGTCTAAACACTTTGGGTTTCCGAAAAAAATTTGGTTTAAATTTTCTCACTAGGCTATTTTCAGCTACAGCTTACCGCTCAACTTAACTATATTGTAAAGAGCCACACAGAATATGTCATTGTTGTATTTCAAATGATATTTGATATTTCCGCTCGTCGCTATGTTTTGAAATTTTTTGAATTTATTTAAAAATTATTTTCCAGAGCACACTATAATGAAAATATATTTTTCACAAATTAAATTATCATAATTGACAATTATTCGCGACGATCTATTGTGTTTGGCCAAGGGGCGACAACGACAGCGAAACCATCGCTGGCGAAAAACATGGCGACCGACGACAGCGACAACGACAATCTGTTTGGCTCTTTATGTATATCCCAAAGAGAACTGACAAATATTCCAACGCGTATGTACTCTGTTGGTAATTGGTATCGAAATAACAATATATGAAAATATAATGCCGGAGTGAGAAAGAAGATAATGCCGGAGTGAGAAAGAACGTATTTTATCAAATTAATATAAACTCGTCAGCTAGACACGATAGCAATTTGCACCCGATTCGTATGGATTGGACGAAAAGTCTACGCTCCAAGCGGATAATTGCTGCAAACAAAATTAAAATGTCGGAGAAAAACAATATTGTGTGGGTTTATAATATATGGTAATGTAGATAATTTTTAAACTGTGTATTTTGTATATTTAAATTGCAATAAAATTGTATTTTTAAAAGTAATAATTATAAATTGTATTTTATAATTATTACTATAATTGTAATTGTAATCACATTTAAGAAAACAATTTATTGAATGTATATTAAGTAATATAACTAACTTTATAATGAATAATTGTGGTAAATATGATGTGATAAAATTATGTATAGTAATTATGTATAGTAAAAAAATCTAAATATTATAATTTTATATTTTAAATAAATTAATAGTAAATAAATAAATTAATATTAATAATATTATCGAATGTAAAACTAAATAAATTAATATTAATATGTCAATAAAAACACAAATTAAAAATAAATATTTCCAATTTTTTCATTTTCAAAAAAAAAAAAGCAAATTCGATTATGAACATTCTTTGAGCCACCTGCCGTTAAATAGATATACTACGATACCTACGCGTCTGTCCCGACGTCAGCGGAAATGGCCTGTGTGTTTGCCATGGGAGAGCACGTATCGTGTGAGGCATTCGCGTTGGTACAAGTCGGTCCGACGTTCGTATAAACATTTTCACTGGGATGTTTCAATAGGTTAAGTGTCACATTCCATTTATTCATGTGTGTATAAATATACACATTTCTATATACATATCTATATTTATATATATATATATATATATATATATATATATATATATACATATATATATATATATATATATCCCAGCAAACGTAGAACTACTTCTACAAGTACAACAAGAGTACGCCCAAGTATCAAGTACTACAAGAGTATTTTGCCCAAGTCTCTATCTTTTTTCACTGGAACAAAAGTACTTTTCCAGCGTATTCGTGTAGTACTTGTAGAAGTAGTTATACGTTTGCTGGGATATATATATGAATTTTCTTATGTATTACTCATAGAGTTTTACACAAGCACGCAAAATGTTTATTTGAGTTAGTAACTACTTCGCTTTTGTTTGCTGGGATATATATATATATATATATATATTTATATTTATATATTTTTATATACAAATACAACGAACTATATAATATAGAAGGCTTAAGAGGTTAGAATTCCTGTTCCAACATCTGACAGTGACGCTGGGGTAAAATGACAGTTGGCGGATATAAATTTAATAATTAAGCCATGTACTATTTGGTGTAAAAATAGAAGTCGTGACGTCATTCAGGCTTGTCAAATTTTTTATTGCTTTCTAAGAACAAATTAAATATTATTTAAATTATAATTAATTATAAATTATAAATAAATAAATAAATTATGCAATAAAAATGATAAATTATACAATAAAAAATTTGAGAATAAAGAGTGACGTCACGATTTCTATTATTACACCAAATAGTACATGGCTTAATTATTAAATTTATATCCGCCAACAGTCATTTTACCCCAGCGTCCCTGTCAGATGTTGGAACCAATCATTTATATGAAAACATAATCTCTTTAGGCTTCGATATTATATAGTTCGTTGTACAAATATATATAAATATTATATATAAAATATATTAAATGTAAAGTTCCCAGCAAACTTAGAACTACTTCTACAAGTACTACGAGAGTACGCTGGAAAAGCACTTTTCTTCCAGTGAAAAAAGATATAAATTTATTGGGCAAAAATTCACTAGTTTACTTTTACCTTGTTTCCATGACGAGTTCAACTCGAGTTGAACTCGAGTTAGCGTGCATGGAAACAGGGGTTGAGTTGAGTTGAGTTGTAATGGAACGAATAATTTATGGTTCCATTTCAACCCCATTTCAACTCAACCCAACTCAACTCTGTACATGGAAACTAGGTATATGACGCATCT
>OX457085.1:47709074-47766683 GCA_949752835.1 Empis stercorea
TCTCATCAAATATAATTTTCTTCGGTTATTTTCTTCAATCGGTGTGTTTCCTTCATCACTTTCACTAAAATATACTGCTACACAATCCATTTTAATTTATAATGTAAAATAAAAATAAAAATTTCGGAAACATAAACAAATAAAAATACGAGAAAAATATACTTTTTTGCTGTCAAAATCTAATATCTGCAATGGCAGCACTAATTCCGATCCGAATCTCTTACGCGGTACTAACTGATCCGAAATTCGGATCTGACTAATCCGAAATTCGAACAATTCGAATTTCTTAGCCGGTAGGCAGCCAGTACTTTTCGGAAATTTTATATATTCTGTTGAAATATCAAATAAAAATTCCAAAAAATTGGTCAGATGACTATATGCTGTTGATATTGAAATATTGAAAAAAATTTGATACTTCCCTATACGATTCCTTGTTACCAGCAAACCTTAAAAAATTTAAATTTATCAACTTATTTATACAGCATATTATATTAAATAATTACCATAAGTAGGCTAAACATTGCGATTCAGCACTAACAGCTTTTCTTCCTCCACCACTCAACTTTGTTTTGTAATGGACAGAGTTTCTAAACAATTCAATTATTTTATTAGCCGTATTACGAGAAACTCTAAAATGTTTACGAAACTGCAAACAAAACGTAATAAATTTAATTTATACACTGAATTTTTAAACTATAAAAGTACTTACTTCTTCTTCAGAGTAATTATAAACTAAATCTTCCACAAAATTATTTACACGATATTTTTTTTCTCTTGCAAACAATAAATCTAATAATTCTTCGTCTTCTGATGATGATGAAAAAGCAGATGAAGATGATGAAGATGAGTTCACAAGCTCATTTAATACAATTTCTATTATAGTAATATTGTTTTTATTTTTATTTATAATTATAATTTTATCCAAGCCAAAGCCAAGCTAATTTAAAAATGACAGTATCAAAAAAATAAATAAATATGTCACTGTCATACAAATGTTATGGTATTAGTGAATGTAGGGGTAAATCTTTAAAAAAATCCAGATTTTTGAAAATTTATCTATCTAGAAATTGATTTTTTTGTCCAATTGAAAACAAAAATTGATCTAGATAAAAAAGATTGATTTAAAAAAAAAAAACTTTTCTCTGTTTTTTTTTTTTTAAATCCAATTTTCTTATAAAAAAGTGAGCCAAATATGGTCCAAAGAGAAATGCTGTGCAGATTTTAAGGAAGCAAAGAAACCCCAAAATAACCACCAAACACCTCAACAAGAACATTTTATTAGCAAATGAACTGTATAATTTATTATTTTTGAGAACTTTTCGGTACAGTCTTTAGATGTAGAAATTTGTGTCAACTGATGGACAGACAGACGGACATACAAGTGAAGCTAATATATACATTTCTTACCAAATTGTTTGGAAATGTGCTAAAAAGTGGGAATTAATAGTTAAAAAAACTATACATATATAAATTTGAAACAAAAAACCTATTTTTTGGATTAAGTTTAATAAAATAATACGTAAAATTCATAAGAGTAAAACTTATATACCTTTAAATTTACTTATAAATACAAAATAATAATATAAAATGTGTTAATTTAAAATAAATAAACTAAAATATTAAATTAATTAATTCTAATTCCAAACATAATACAAAAAAATTTATTGAAGTGAAAGTGTGGTTTAACCATATTTCAAAAGATGTATGAATATGAACTACATTACTACATGGTCACAATGAACATGGTCGAATTCTTAAGAATAATTTTTCTTTAATCAATAAAAGAATAAAAGAAAATCATAATAAATACGCCATTATTTAATTATGGATCATCATCGTCATCATAATCACTGAGGGATCCACAGCAAAGTATTTTTTTTTAAATATTACAACAAATCATTTTTTTTCAATCTTCTAAAATATTAAAACAAAAAGGAATTGTTAATTTTATTTTTTTATAAAAATGTTTATTAAACCTATAATATACATACAGTATAGTTATAAATTAATTGTAAAGAATTATATATATTTTATTCAATACATAAGCTAATGGATTTTTTTATTACAAAGCCTATGTAAATTAAATAAGTTTTTTTTCGAGTAACTTTAGCAAAATTTTATTGTTTTTTTATTAGTTCAACATAATATTGTAAATTATCTTTTTTTTTATATAACCTTAATTTAATAGCTTGAATAATTTTGAATAAAATAAATTCTATTTATTCTCGTGTTATATTTCTTGTGTTATAATTATTGTTTTTTTGATATTTTACCTCGTGTACACATTACCTCGTATATCACTAAATCAAAAAATTTTAATAATTGAAGTGTTCATAGTACTTTTTGTTTTTTAAAAAAGGACAAATAAATTATGAATAAAATTAATGAATTATTGAAAAAAAAAAATTTGTTTTGAGTAAATAACCTATCTCCCCTTGTGTAGTCAATTATGTGATTAATGTTTTAAAAATCGATGATTTATTTCTTTAGGGCATTAACTTAAATTTCTGTTATATACATATTAATTGTTATTTTTTTTTGTTATAAATAAAATAAAATTGTTTTAGTTTTTGATAACACGCAGATTTTATATCCCGGTATATGACGTAACACATAAATAATAAATTACTTCTCTAAACAAATTATAATAATAACATTCCTATTACATTTCTTTCCCACGAAAAGAAAAATATATTAAACCTTATTTTTTTTTCTTTAGTTTTATTTAAATTAATAAAACTATTTTCTCACGAAAAAATTAATTTAAATTTTTAATTATTTACATTACAATAGAATATGAAATTAAAAAAAAGAAGAAATATATCATCATCAATTTACTTTTTTGTGAGGTGTCAAATAACAAAAATTTATTGTTAATTATAGAATTAATCACATTCTATTGTAACGTGACAAAATAATAATAAACTGTAAAATTTTGAAACTTACAATTAATAAGTCAGTCTTAATCGGTTGCTTGTTCGATCTTCACTTTTCTTTTTTTAAAGTTAATAATCAGAATGCCTTTTGTAATAAAAAATTAATTAAAAGTCAATCTAATAATAAAGAAAGAAAAATATATTAATGTTAAATAAAATTATTAATAATAAAATAAATAAAATTCATTTAGATAAATAAAATTCATTAAAATTCAGAGTGTTTTATTAATATTTTATAATATTTTTTTTATGAGTAGAAATATGTATTATAAAACAAATCTTTCTAATTTTTTTGTACGTGAAGGAACTGAACAAAAAAATGACGTCCCCAAAGGAGGCACGAGGGGGCCTCATGTTCCAAACAATCATGTGGAGTATCAAATGAAAGGTCTTGAAGCGTACATATCAATGGGTGGTAGTCCGTGGGGCAATATTTTATATAACTAAATATTGAACCGACTAAAAAGTATGAAATAAAAAATATAAACAAAAAAAAAGTTTTTTAAATATACTTTCCCTTTAACTTTAACTAATATTCATCTAAAAATGTCGCACAGCTGAAGTACTGCGCAGTAGTTTCATTATCATGAGTTTTTTTAAATTACTAGTATAAAGGCCCTGGTCCATTAGTCTTGTTAAAAGTTGTGATGACTTTTTAAAGGTCGTCACCACTTTTTTCTAGCAAAAAAGAAAAGAGATAATATGCTATACATATTATTCTGAAATCTCTTTAAAAATATTGTGTGACTCAAAATAACAAAGGGTATTGGGGCGAGAATTAACGCCTTGCATATTGAGGCAATATTAAGTGAATTAATCGCTATTTGGCCTTAATTCCTGTGGCGGCAATTCACCAAATTTGTAATTATATAGTAAAAATTATATAGTAAAATATATTTTTATTCGTACAGGTGCAGGGTTTTGCTTAGTGGACAATTTTTGAAATGCATACATATATGTTAAGTAAAAATTTAATTAATTTTATATGTAAACATATATATATGTATGCATATACAGTTGCGAACATGAAAATAGCAGTAGCAGTGAAAAAAATGGTTACATATAATTCAGATTTGCTTTGAGCTGAATATAAATTATTCCTAATTGAAATGTTTTTTATTAAGTAATTTAAAAATTGTATCCGAAAATTAATTATTTCAATTCTAACTTTATAATGGCACAAAATTATAACAAATATTAGTTTTTTAATATTGCTACAGCTACTGCTATTTTAGTGTTCACAGCTGTACATATAATTAATATATGGATACATATATAAATATATATATATGTATATATATATATATAATTATATATATATAATTTTATATATATATGTATATATACAGCCGCCCGCACATATATATATATATATATATAGGATTTTATATATTGGATTGATATAAAAAGATATATAAAGGAATATATTTAACGAACATTTATATATATATATATATATATATGTATATATTTCATATTTCTGAAATATATTTATTATCTATGCACAAAATATCAAAAAAAAGCATAAATATATTTAAAATTAATTTCTAAAACGTAAAAAATGTTCAAACTTAGAAAAAAATAATTTTTTTTTTCACTGAGAATAAAAAGAGAAATTTTTTTTCATTTTGAGAATATTTTTACTTCCCTTTCACAGCCGCCCGCACAGGCCATGGGAAAAAATTCAAAAAAAGGGTATACAAATTCAGATGCGACTTCTTTATTATTATATATTCTTTGATACAACCTTTTGAATTTTTCGTTTTAGTGAGTTAATCACATTGGCATCTAAATGCTTATGCATATGCACACAAGAAAAATTATGCATATGCACACAAGAAAAATATATCACATATTATACACGAAAAAAATTAGCCACATGCAAAAAAATCGAGCGAAATAAACAAAAATCATGGCACACTCCGTACATATTTGAATAGTTATATTTGTATGCAATTGTCTTAAGTTTTATCAAGTTAGAAGAAAATTATTCTTACTTTCTGAAATTTATGATCCCCTGGTATTAAATTTGAAATTTTTGTTCGAATGTGTGCTATAATTAAATAATTTTTGTGGAAATTTAAGTTGAGCTATAAAATTATTGCTGTGGGCAGCGATTTTCTAGCCCATGATGATATATTTCTTCTTTTTTTTAAAGAAATATATTTATTACAAAATAAATATTTCATGCAAATTTTTAGTAATAAGAATTATTCGTTCTAGTAGGGGCTGCGATTTTCTTGCCCACGATGATATATTTCTCTTTTTTTTAATGAAAAATATTTATATAACGAAATAAATATTTCATGCAAATTTTCAGTATAGCCTGCAGCGTTGCCAGATCATTTGGTTTGAAAATCTTGTAAATGACAAAAAAAAATCTTGTTTTCAAATAGAAAATCTTTTTTTTAATAATAACTAAATATAATGTGGTATATTAAAGTAATGAAAATTAAGCGATCGTATTAGCTGTCCTAAAAGAAAATACGAATGATTTATTACAAGATACACAGAGAATTACACATGCCCTAATAAAATATGTAACTTAATAAGTATATAATTTCAATTAATTAATTAAAAAAACCATTACACATTTGAATTCATATTTTTCTTATTATTTTTAATAAAATAAATTAAAAATACTTAATATTAATCAAAAAATAAATACTAATACATATAAAAACTAAATAATCACAATTCAGTTTCAGTAATTTACTTAAAAATCACATATCAATATAAATTAAATAAAGTAATTCGTAAATTTAAGTATGAACCGTTTTTTTTAAGTGGTTATATATGATATTATCATATTAGATATAAATTTCTTTTAACTAATTACTTTAAAAATGATCACATTATAAAGTTATATCAATTTACTATTTAAAAACATAAAATAAGCGTATGAACATACAAATATTTTTCAAACCATTCAATCTACATATAATTCAAAATGGACTTAACTTAACCACTTTAAAAAAACGGTTCATATTTAAATTTACGAATTACTTTATTTAATTTACATTGAAATGTGATTTTTAAGTAAGTTACTGAAACTGAATTGTGATTTTTTAGTTTTTATATGAATTAGTATTTATTTTTTGACGCAAATGTAGTAAGCTAAAAGTAAAAATTACTAGTGCATTGAAAAATTTCGTAAATAAATTGAAAAATTATCATTTAATTTAAAAATCTTGCAAAATCCTGCGGTTTTAGTTAAAATCTTGTAATTTATCATAAAATCTTGTAATCTTGCAATGGATGAAAAATCTTGCAAAACAAGATTAATCTTGCAATCTGGCAACGCTGATAGCCTGTATAGGAATATTTCTTCTATGGAGAGAGATTTTCTATCCCATGATATATTTTTATTCGTATACCTACTTAATATATATTTTTTAATAGAAAAGTAATTTCATATAAGAGAAGGAAATAAATAACTCAACTCAACTCAATAGTGTTCATTATAAAATATGCGCGCCTGGTATTCTGGTTTAAATAATTTAAAAATTGGTATAAAAATTATTATTTTCTTCTTAATGGACAGAAATTTGCTTCCTCATATAATGGAAATTTGCTAATAATTTTCTTCCATAGAAATAATTAAATTGTGAAAATCATATAGCAATTACAAATATTTCGCATTTCTATGAGGAACACGTGGTCTTCGTGGGCTAGTTTAAATTAGCCCAGCCTGATCCATATAAAATTCAACACATACGCAAAATTGTTTTATATAAAATTAGTATAATAAGGTGGGCAAATTTCAATTATCCCCTGAAGTAAAGAGAAAAGAGTAGTTGTAGTCTTATAATGAAAAAGTTATGTAGTGTTAGTATAATATATTTGTATTTTAGCGTTCATATTCATATTTAGATTTAGATTATATTTTTATATATAGACAAAAAATATGAAATGGTAAATATATGTAGGTAAAAAATGTATCCCTGTTCGATGTTATTAATTTTTTTTCCTTCCAAGGTTATTATTCCAGGATAATATATATAAACTTATCATTTAAGTTTTCTCTAATTTTGCTTTAAATTGAACATAATGTGATATGAAATAATATGCAATATTCCATTTATATAGCACCTAAAAATATTCGTTTTTTGCAAGATTTTATATAATAAAGCATTTTGATTAATTATAAGACTGATTTTAATTTATTAATTAATGCATTTAAAAAAATATAATTTTCGTAAGTCTTCTCAAAATTTGTTCGTAAAAATATTGTGCAGTTATAAATTTACAAATAAATTAAAAGTGTAATTTTTTGATTTTCCAAGGGCCTCAACATAAAGGGAAGGGGCGATACGGATACAATTTCTTTAGTGACTGTGGTTATTTTTTGGATATCTTTGTTACATAAATTTCAGACTTCCATAATAAGCTGCTTGGCGTGTTAGATACAGTGTTAAAATCATTAAAATAAGTTGTATGAAGATAACGGTATTTTTATACAACAACGAATTAAATTTTATATAATTTGTTAATTTTAAAAATGATAAAAGATTACTATCTTATAGCTTTTACAGACTTCAAAAAATTTCATTGGTTTAAAAGTTATGAGATGTTCAATATTAGCAATTTTTGAATTTGGTGGCAGAATAACTCTAAGGGAGAAATCGATAGAAGAAAATTCTACTGGACCTATTGTTTTAATATTTTCTATCTATCTTAATAGTTGTAGAAGTTTGTTTAAACGGACAGACAGAGTGAAACTAAGAATAAATTAAAATTATAACAGCTGTGAATTTTTAATACATACTAGTTACTATCTCTCATATCTAACCTAGTCTTTGGGCTTATTTACTATTCGAAATACCATTTTAAAAACTAACATTTAAGATATTTTGGCATTCGGCACCTCTAGCGTCTGAAATTGGAAACATGGTTACTAGCATCGTAATATACTCTTAACCCGCATCAGTCCCTTGTATCAATTTGATACAATTTTATAGTTCATATAAAAAAATGTTCGTTATAAAATGTTCGTTGACTCTCTGCTGTTTTCATGAATAATTATTACTTCGATGTATACTAATTTAATTACCGTTAAAGTCCGCAAACTGTCCAGTTATCTTCAATATACTTCATATAGATTTCCAAGAAAATTCTATATTTGTATCAAATTGATACGAGGAAACAATTCGTCTACGAAAATTAATTAGTCCCTAAATACCTTACCAACGAGTAGTCACACTTCAATGTTGGTGCACATTTACTATATGAAACTACAATTTTATTCGGAAAAATATGTTTCCATTGATGGGTCTATCATAAACTTGAGTGTACACTAACTATGTGAAATAACTGGTTTTTATTGTTTACATCGGACAGACGGACGGATGGATAGAAAAGCGTTAACATAACGGATTTTTTTTGTAATATACTTGCAAATAATACCACATTAAGATCAATAGTAAGGGAAAGTAGACCTTATCAGAACAATAGTAGTAAGGGAAAGTAGGTCAACAATAGTAAGGGAAACTAGACCTTATCAGAATTAATGGCATTTGGAGGTTTACTTACCCTTTTGTCAATAGTCAATTAAATTAATCAATTATATAATACTTAAGAATATTATAAAATATTAGGATTTTCGGGTCAACTTAACGTTTTTTAATTTCAAATGTATTTTTTTTCAAACCAAATTAACGTTTTTTAAATTCAACACAAATATTTTTCATTTCAACTTAAATTTTTTAAATTTCAAATTAACGTTTTTTAAATTTAAGTTAAAATTTTCCGAAAAAATATAGTAACATAAATACTGCAGCTCATGTCATAATTCCAACTATCAGAGGACGAAATGTTTCGCTCATTGTAGCCATTAATTTACATGGAATAATACATAATAACATAATATCAAACTCAACTGTAAATGCAAATATTTTTCTGATGTTTTTAGGTGAATTATTTAACAAATTGGCTGAAGTAAATATCACTAATGCTTTGTTAGTTCTAGATAATGCAAAAATACACAAGGCTCAGGAGATACGAGATAAGGTTAGAGAGACTTTTCTGTCCATCCGTCCGTCTGTCCGATGTAAACAATATTATGTATTATTCCATTTTCTCGAAAACTAAATTAGCTGCAAGAAATTTGTTGGCTGATTAGTTTGAATTTAGTTAACGTTAGTTAATAGTTTGAATTTAGTTAACGTTATAAAACAATCTTTGGCAACTGTGACCTCTGCCGATTGTAATAATTATTACATCGACATGTCCATGAAATTACCAATGGCTGTAACAGGACACCCATTGTATTGATTTTTGGACTAAATGTAAATTATTTTCATTATAAAAATCCGATTTATGAAGAGAAGAAACAGAGCACTTTTCAACAGAGCGCAAAGAAATAAAAGATTTCTTATGAAATAAAATTCCGGTCTTTATGTTACTATATTTTTTTGGAAAATTTGAATTTGAATTTAAAAAACGTTAATTAGAGATTTAAAAAATTTTAATGAAAATGAAAAATATTTATGTTGATTATAAAAAATGTTTATTTGGTTTGAAAAAAATTGCATTTGAAATTAAAAAACGTTAAGTTGACCCGAAAAACCTATACACGAAATAGTTGTTTTTAGAAAGTTTATCCTTAAGAATGTTTTATAAAATAATTTTTTGATTGGTTCCTTTTAAAAAACTGTAAATTGTAAACTATTATTATTTTCTTTTAGGAAACTGGACAAGATATCTCAAAGCAAGTTTTCCGAGGTTGTGGTCGACCTAGTTTAGGTAGAAAAAAAAGGACATCGTTGAATGACTATGCGAAAAAAAATCATACCATTAAATCAGAAGATACTCTCGATATTGACGCAGTTTTAAATGATGCGTTAGTATTAAATCAGAGAGTAAAGCGTGAAGTAGATACAGCTACGAGTATGCTATATGACAAAGCTCAGAATTCAGATTACCAAAAACAGCAAAGTACACCTCAAAACAGAATAAATAAAAAAAAGAAAAAAAATAATAAAGATAGTGATTATATGAATAGAGAGCCAATTTTAGATAAATTAGTTAAGGACATTAGACAGAAAGTTAAAGATACAAAAAAAATTTGGACTAATTTGCCGTATCTTATATGTAATAATAATGAGCTAATTCAGCTTCCAGATGTTGATAATCGTTGTTGGAATGGGAGCAATATTCACGGGTATTTAAATTTCCAAATTTATGATAATGCTTTATTCTACCTCTTTTTCAGATATAAACATTCAATTGTTAGCGAACATGAGGTTAATCCAGAATTTCCGAATTCACATAGCTATTCGAAAATAGCACCGATAATATCTAGCCAATTATATTATTTAAAAATTGCAGTAAATCATTTAAGAAATGCATACAATGGTCTTGATGTTGAGTGGGCAGATCAAGGTAATTTCGTTACAATTTAAGACACAAAATCTGTTAGCGGACTCATACACGTTCAATTATTTTATGTCTCTTTTTAACCAAATTGATAAAAAACGCGTATGTTAGTTTCACTGTGTATGTCCGTCTGCCCGTCTGTTTATACAAACTACTTCATCTCTTACAATAGGAATAGAGAATCAAAATTCGCCATAGACAGAAAGTAATAAATAGATCAGGTCTGTAGAACATAATGAGTAGAACAAAAAATTCCGATATTCAACACGTAATAGATTTTTATTAATGTTTAATAAGTTGTGTTGTGGTGTGAACACACACTTCAGAGATCTAGTTTATTATTTTATCATTTTTATAATACTTTTAAAATGCCTACATAGTATGTATTTGTAAAAAGGAAATAAAACGAGCGGATCAAAATAATGTTCAGTGTGTTAATTGCAAAAGTTTGTTTACAGGTCAATGGCTTGAAGTTAGAATTCAGACTTGATTGTGTTGATGGAGAGCAGAGCGAAAAATAGAATTTTTTTCAAAATAGAAATTTTTTTGCGCTTTCATATATCGCAAATCACTTTCTGTTAATTTTACACAATAGCTGGGTTTTTTTGAAACGGGTCAGGGTCAAGGTTTGAAAAAAACAATAAGGATAATTTATTCGGGTTTCATAAATTTGAACAGGTGGGACCGGTTTGTCATCATTTTAATTTTATGTAGATATGATAATTTTTTTTATTCGTATATGTGAATAGTTTTAAAAAAGGCTAATAACATCTTAGCAACATATATTTTTAATTTTTTTTATATTTTTACAGTATTTAAAAAAAAATAAATTACTAAAAAAAGATTTTTTCTCTAATTTTGTTTGCACCGCCATCTGTTTGTAAATTTCCACATTAAATCTATTCTGGTTTCAAAGCCTTGAACCAGATAAATATGTATTTGGGTTATGTTGTTGTTGTTTTTCATATAAAAATAAAAACCTTGAATCAGACCCGTTTTAAAAAAACACAGCTAATATTA
Source organism: Empis stercorea (assembly GCA_949752835.1). Taxonomy (NCBI): domain Eukaryota; kingdom Metazoa; phylum Arthropoda; class Insecta; order Diptera; family Empididae; genus Empis; species Empis stercorea. The sequence continues at coordinate 47,720,408 of OX457085.1, forward strand.
ATTTATCAATATTTAAAAAGTTGTATATTTTTAATTAGTTTTTTCTGTAAAATGAGATTTAATGACGAGTTAATAGAATTAATAAAAGATAATGAAATAATTTTTAATAAAAAATGAGGATACAATAATACCGCCAAAAAGCAGAGTTGTGGGAAAATATATCCAAAAATATGAATATAATTTGGACTATTATTCGTTAAATTAGTTATTAAAATATATCCAAAAATATGAATATAATTTCGACTATTATTAGATGAAAACCTAAATAACACGTAATTAAAATTAAAGATATAATAACTAAATCATTATCAGCCAACATTATAGTGATTTTATAATTAAAATTTAGCACATTTTGACCATAGTATTAAACGAAGATAAACTGAATTTAATATATATATTTTAATAATTAATATTTAACTAAAATCTTGCCGCGAACTAACCAGAAACTGCACCTTTCAGTGATTTCGACTAGAATATCAAATAATTCATATCTCCTCACCACGGTTACTGGCTGCTATCTCTCTTCTCGTGAGAGGGCAGAATCCTTCGACTTATATTGTTAATGTAACTGAGAAAAAGTATTCGTTTTATTTCTGGTGCTATGTCACTTAACAATAGATAGATAGTAATAAAATAATAGGTCCAGTAGTCCAGTACCAGTAATTTTCTTCTATCTCTTTTCCCATCTGAGTTATTCCCCATCCAAGTTCGAAAGTTGTCCATATTGAACATCTAATAACTTTTAAACCAATAAAAAATTTTGAGGTCTGTAAAAGCTATAACATAGGAAAATCTTTTATTTTTTTTTTTTGTAAAATTGACAAATTATATAATGTTTAATTCTTTGTTGTATATAAATACCGTTATCTTCATACCACTTTTTTTAGTTTTTTTAACACCCTGTTTTTCCAAACGGCTTATTATGGAAGCATGGTCGGCGCTCCCATAGAACAGTATGAACAGCTTGACGGGGCGCTAAAATTTAAGCTTGACGGGGCGCTAAAATTCAGCTTGACGGGGCGCTAAAATATATTTTCCTGGAATATTGTTTTAGAATAGCTAATAGTTTTACATGAGCCGATTTTGAGGAAATGAGCTTTTGACAAACCCGGGGTTTGTTTTTCATATTTTTTAGTATATTTTCTATTTTCTATTAATTTAGTAATTCTGAAAATTTTTTGATTCCTTTCTTCTTTATTTTAATTCGTTGAAAAATAAACAGACCTTGTTTTTCTTAACTGAAACTTGGATATGTGATAGTGAAATTTGCTTTTTAATATTCCGGGTTCTAATGTATTTATGTAAAGAATTATACATTATATAATTTGTCAATTTCACAAAATGACTTGTATGCTACTGGAGGTGTTTTACCTATTGTTAAGGAAGTATTTTTTTGTTTTGTGTTAATATGAACAGCGCAGATGCTTCAAAAATTAAATGTAAAATCGAAAATATTGAATTAAAAATTAAAGGTTAAATTGAAAATATCTGTCTGTATAGACTGAACAAAATTAATAAGGCTGTTTTTTTGGGTGAACTTTTAACATATTTAAACACAGAAAATGCACGTTATTTATTAATTTTGGATGACCTAAATTTGGGTATTTTATCTGACTCTGTTCACACCGAATCTTATTTAAGTTTAGTGTCGTCTTTTAGATTGAAATCATATATGTATCAATGTGCCTACTCGTATATCTGACCACATTTGACCACTTGTTTTGACCACATTTTTGCCAGATCCAATTCATCTATTTCCGTAAACCTGCACAGTTCTATGTATGATCAGGGCATATCCGATCATTTTATGGTATATTTGGTGATAAGTAATATTAAATGACAATAATTTTATACATTCTAAAATAAATATTATAGAGTTGAAAGCTAGACTAATATCCTATACACACCAAACTTGAAAACCAAAGTTTTCGCGAAACCTAGAGCTGAAAACTTTTATAGTGACAAAATGCAGCGAGATTTTGTTTTGGGTTGTAAAATTAAGAAAATTGTTTATTTAAACTTTACGTAAAAATAAAAAATTAAAAAACAATAATTATTTGTTTTTAATGATAATGGTAAGGGTAAGTGGACCTCCTGATAAATGTCATTAATTCTGATAGGTCTACTTTCTCTTATTGTTGACCGTTACTCCAGCTCCACAGGAAAGCACCTTGATGTGGTATTATTTGCTTGTTTATTACTTTTTAGTTGATTATTACTTTAAGATTACTTTAAGTGAAATCATTTTTTTATGATGGCCGCCACATGGCGAAGGTTTTGCGCCGCACTAGAGTCGACACCCCACTGACTGCCCAACGCTATGTATTCTTCAAGACCTTTCATTTTATACCCCACATGATTATTTTATGATGGGCCCCCACATGGCACAGGTTTTGGGCCCACTTGACCCGCGGATTACGCAACGAGATGCACTCTTCAAGATCTTTCATTTAATACCCCATATGATTTTTTTGTATGATGGGCCCCACATGACCCGCTTTTGGGGCATCGTGTAAAATTTCCTCCCAAAAATTATATTCTACCGAAAATGGTTTTTCGAGCAAATATCGTTTGAAACATTTGCGAGCATGATTTTCGAGCTCAGCCGGAGTAGCTATGTATAGATTAATAATTTATATTCAATATTTTACAAAAATAAAAAATGTTTAAAAATATCTATATATACATATATGGAAAATAACGGGATGGGACAAAATCTCGAGATATTTTCATGACATTACTCCAACGCGGCTAAAGAAGTTTTACTTCAATAATAACGTTAATTTCGAAAAATGCAAAAAATATCAACCCTTTTATGTAAGACCTAAGTCTTCTAAACTTAGAAATTGAAGAAAACATAATGAATCTACAAAATTTCAAAACTTTCCGCCATGGATATCTTCCGACACCAAAATAGATCCAACTTTATCTATATGTGTATAACAAAACTGATACAAAAATATAAGCAAATGTACTTTGAAAAAATAAATGTAGAATATCATTTTATAAGTGTATATGCTGATGATTCAGTTCTAAATAATAACAGGATCAATTTAAATATTACAATATTCCATGCAGAACTTTTTGCTATACTGAAAGTAATACAATCCCTATGTACTAATAATTTAAAATATACGAAATTTTTAATTTTTTCAGATTCCCTAAGCTCACTTGAAGCAACATGATGTTGCTTATATAGTAAAAACCTATTAATAAGTAAAATAAAAGATTGAGAACACAAATAAAATGAAAATAACTTTCCTCTGGATTCCCTCTGAATACAAAATAATGAAACTTGTAGACAAATTAGCTAAAGATGCTGCTACAAAATCAATCGACGAATCATACAATTTTATATCCTCATAATGAAATAATGAAACTTGTAGACAAATTAGCTAAAGATGCTGCTACAAAATCAATCGACGAATCATAAAATTTTATATCCTCAGATATGAAAGGACTAATACAATAATGAATGGACATATGAATATAATAATGAACACAGAACAAATTAAGAGAAATTAAAAATAATATATTCAAATTGTTGAGAGTATAATTAAAAACACAGCTATTTTCTTTCTGATAGTTTAATTAACTGATTAAGAAAAAATAAAACAAAGTTTAGAAAAAGCTCTAGCAATCTGAAAGCTGTGGCGAAATATATGGAAGGAGCATAAGTAATAAAAATTGAAGCCATCCTGGATATAGTAACTCTTATTTTCACAACCGAACTGTCAAAATTAATAAATCGCAAGTAAGAGCCGGACTAGGTTTTTTTTTAATTCGGGCAGCAATTTTTAAGGAGATAAAATTTATATTTTTTGGGAAAATATAATTAAAGGTCATCCTAAGGAATATTTTATGTTGCGCAACAATAATTATATATATGGAAAAGTAAAATAGAGTAATTTTGTTTAGCTAGTTAAAATTTTCTCCGAAATATTTTGTAATAATTAGTTTCTATGTTCGCTTTAAAATAGTTGATGCCTCAATCCACTTATTTTTCATCAAAATTATGATGAAATCTGTTAAAAAATTGCACTACATATTTTTGTTTTAATAAGGTTATTTATATTGAGACACTTAAAATTAAAAGAAAAAGCCAGCCCTGCAAATCTAAAATCAGCTGTTATAATATTTTTCATATTATTAATTTCACAGTTCGGGGGTGAAAAGAAAGAGAACTATCGAAATCGTGGCTTCATTAACTTTTTTTCAATATATGAAAATTTTATATATCGATGGAAACAATTCATAACCTCGTAAGTGATTTTTCCAAGTTTTTCCAATGAATCAAAATGTATTAATTTCCTCATAACTTAGAATGAAAGTTACGAGGTAATGTATTGACATAAATTTATCCCACGACTTACAAGTTTTCATTTGGCTCGTTTTTTATGAACTTTACGATAATTATTGCCTAAATAGAATAAACCAGATAATCCGCCGTATATTTTTAAAAATTATTGCATAAAAAAAGAAACAATTTTTGGACTTACGAGGTTATTAATTGTTGCCATCGATATGAATTGTATATATTGGCCCTTATTGTGAATGTCGAGGCGAGAGTCGATTCTGTACTAAAATCGTCTCATGTGATTATGAATGGCGTTTTTAATAGACAATTGTCGATAAAATTGATATTTGATGGCGATTACATTTTTATTCGCGACAGATAACGAATTGGGTGCTTTATTTTCAATTAAGCTGTTAACTTGGGCTGATATTTGGTAAACACATTCAAATTAGTAGTCTGGATGAAATGACGAATAGTCATATTTTCATCTGGGATTTACTCTAGCACCCGTGGATGGATTGGGCTGATATTTGGTAAAAAGAATCATTATAGTGCTCTATTGTTAACTATGCCAGTGCTCCTCCATTATTTCCCACAATGTCTGAGAAATCATGTTTTCATCATATAACCATCTTCCAAGTAGAGCTAATGGAGGAGCACTGGCATAGTTAACTATAGAGCACTATAATGAGTGTAGTTACCAAATATCAGTCCAATCCATCCAGAGGTACCAGAGTAAATCCCAGATGAAAATATGACTATTCATCATTTCATCCAGACCACTAACTTGAATGTGTTTACCAAATATCAGCCCAAGTTAACTGCTTAATTGAAAATAAAGCACACATTTCGTTGTCTGTCGCGAACAAAAATGTAATCGCCATAAAATATCAATTTTATCGACAATTGTCTATTAAAATCGCCATACATAATCACATACAAATCGACCCACAATTAGTCTAAAATGTAATATAATTTGAAATGGGATATGGCAATACTTTTTAGACGAGCATGATATACAGGATGTTTTAGCAACTGTTGAGCACTTAAATTATCACCATTCAAAATTGTTGGATTTCTTATATTCTGTGAAAACCCAATTTCATTTAACAGGTTACGAAGGAATACTATGTCTTTTGACGCAGCACATAACGACTAACGACATATACCCGGCTTCAGTCGAACTAAGAGCAACTGATGATTGTTTCTTCATTACAGCACCACCAGCAATGAAAGTAGCAAAACCACTAAATCTATAATATTTTCTACTATATAAATCACCGCCCAATCTGCATCAGCATAAAGAAATAATTCGTATCCTGTTTTCTGGTATACTAACTTAAAATCCTTTGTATTACACAAATAGCGTAAAAAATGTTCAGCTGCATGCAAATGTTCAATATGCGGTGTAATATTAAATTGTGAGAATTTGGAAACAGAATAGAGTATGTCTGGCCTTGTGGAAATTCCTATTTGAATACCCATTTAATTTTTAACGCTACAAATAGGTGGACGATCAAGCAAATCCCATGTATTTTTGGATATTAAGGAATCATATTTATCCTTCATCGAAGCTTTCCACTTTTCACCATCATCACTTTGTAGTGCATCTGCAACAGATGCTGGATTTGTTAATTTTTCGTGTGGAACAGCCTCACACAAATTCAATGAATTGTATACTTTTTCGACCTACCAACATTACCAGTCATTTACCAGCTAACATTGTTGGTACACTATTTCCACCAATTAAATTTGTATACTTTCATTTTCATTTTTATTTAAAGTATCAATACCGAACATTTAAATTATATTTATGTACATATCATTTTCAATTTTCGTGACGTTTTCCAAAAAATTATCATGTTGAATATTTTTGTCATTTTTTACTTGATCATTATTATTTCTAGGATCTAAAAGTATAACATATCATTAATATTTTTATTTAAATGGTGTGTTTACTTGAGTTTGTTAAAAATTTCACATCACGACTTTTGAAAATGGTTCTTGTTGATGGATTAAGCAATCTATAAGCTTTGGATTCATGTGAGTATTAAGAAATCAATCCCTTTAGCATCAAATTTCGAATTTCCTGGTTTTTTATTTAATGCCACAGCTTCTGTACCAAAAACTTTCAGATGTGCCACACCTGGTTTGGCTCTGCCACACCGTTTGGTTGTGTTCTATATTCGACTGTTAGCGGTGTTTAAATTCCGCTTTTGGCAAAAAAACATTTTTATTCAAATATTCCTTTCCATTGTCTGTCCGCAATGTTTTTATTTTATTTCCTGTTTGTAGCTCTACCATTGCTTTAAATTTTTGAAAAACTTCAAATACTTCACTTTTTGCTTTCAAAAACTAACAAACAAATTTCGGAGTAGAAATATTAAAAAATAATTTGAACCACCAAATGATGTTACTCTCATTGGTTCACATAGATCACTATGCCTAACTCTAATTCTAATACTCGTTTACTACGATTAGTTGAGATTTTAAATGGTTATACACAAATTTTACATTGTAGGCATATTCTACAGTCGATAATCTTTTGGAAATTAATTTAAAGTTAGACCAAAAACAATATTATTATTTTTTGAATATTGTAAGTAAAGTCTTAAAATTTAAATGTCCATAACGTCTATGCTAAAATAAATTAAAATCATCATTACTTTTATTTTGACATGATGCCAAAATATTATTCTTATTCTCTAAAAATATATAAATTTATTTTATATACATTATTGTATACATTATTGTTTCATTGTTTACATTTTCAATTTCACAAGAATTACCACTAAATATAAGGACAATTTGTTTTCTGCTGCTTTCTGTGCAGATAAAAAATTAGTTTTCAAATTCTGAACGTACAAAACATTCTTTAAATTAATTTTTCCAAATTCAGTTGACAAAATAAGTTCTCCAATTCCAGAAGACATTATAAATTTATCATTTCGTAAAATTATTTTTTCTTTGTTGTGGTTTTAAAAATGTAAACAAACTTTGACAACATAACTGTGACGTTGATTCACTGTCAAGAATCCATGACGTCATTCAAAGCTTTCAGATTAGTTGCATTCACAATTGAAAAATATGAAAAACAAACCCCGGGTTTGTCAAAAGCACATTTCCTCAAAATCGCATCATGTAGAACTATGAGCTATTCTAAACCAAAGGAAAATCCCATATAGTATTTTTTAGAAAAAATATGAAATAATAAATATAGGTAAAAAATGTGTCCCTGTTCGATTTTATTAATTTTTTTTCCCTCCAAGGTTATTATTCCTCATTTAAGTTTTCAAGGTTAAGGTTATTATTTATCATTAAAGTTTTCTCTAATTTTGTTTTCAATTGAACATAATGTGATATGAAAGAAATAATATGCAATATTCGATTTATATAGCACCTAAAAATATGCAAAATATTCGATTTTTGCAAAAATTTTACTTGATTAAGCATTTTGATTAATTATAAGAATGATGCAAATGATTTTAATTTATTAATTAATGCACTTAACAGAAATATGATTTTCGAAAGTTTTCTCAAAATTTGCTTTTAAAAATATTGTGCAGTTATAAATTTACAAATAAATTAAAAGTGTAATTTTTTGATTTTCCAAGGGCCTAACCGGAAAGGGAAGATAACATTTTCCAAGGGCCTCAACAGAAAGGCAAGATACGGATACAATTTGTTTAGTGACTGAATTTATTTTTTGGATATCTCTTTGGTACATAAATTTCAGCCTTCCATAATGAGCCGTTTGGGATATACAGGTTGTTAAAAAATTAAAAAAAAGTTGTATGAAGATAACGGTATTTTTATACAAAAACTATTAAATTTTATATAATTTGTCAGTTTCGCAAAAATGATAAAAGATTTTGCTATCTTATTGCTTTTACAGACCTCTAAAAATTTCATTGGTTTAAAAGTTATTAGATGTTCAATATTGGCAATTTGGATGGGAATAACTCGGAGGGGAAACTCGGAGAAAATTATGAAATTATGTTCTAATACCTATTAATTTTTAAATTTTGTTCTACTTAACCTAGAATGTAGAAGTTTGTGTAAACGGACGACCGGACAGAAAGAGTGAAGCTTATATACACATTTCTACCAAATTGGTTGGAAATGTGCTAAAAAATGAAGTGTTGTTTGTGGTTCTGAATTTTCAAATAATTGTGAAATTATGGAACCATCTGAAGCTGAGAAGAATTCAGCTTTTCTTTTTTAATGAATGAAGAAAAACATAACAATATTTAAACTAACAAAATAAACTGCTATCCGATCAGCATCCGCATTAATAGATAGTGTGTATAAAAGCAGTCAGTACGGTTCAAAATGAAATCAGTATTAATTTATATTTTGAAATTTTTTTTTAGATTTAGACACTTAACATTATTAGAATTTCAATCCTTGACTTCTGCTGTATGACTGCAAACTGATAAACATTTTGTTTTACCGTTTTAGAAGAATTTGAAGAAAGTGGATCTGGATCTGGTGGCGGTTTAGATAGTGACGACGAATATGTAGAATATGGTTCTGGTACAACTTCAAATTCACTTGCAGCTAATGACAACACTTCAATTTCAAATGACCACATAGTTCGAAACGAAGGAAATGCTAATGATGAAAAACATTTCGCAAATTTAACTAATACAAATTATACAATAACACAACGAAAAAAAAACCAGCCAAAAGAAAATAGTTCTAAAAATATACAGACAATTACTCTGCGTCGTGCGATATTTTTGTACTTATTTCCTATATATGTGACATGGTTCGCTGGTATATATTCAGATCAGCTGTAAACTTTTGGCTCAAGGAAAGTGTGTTTTACTCTTTATAGGCAAAATATGAACTGGTCATAATTTGTTAACATATAAAGTAAAAAAACTTTGACTTAATAATAATATAATATAATTGTAGTACAATTGCACTCAATAATGAATATTGTTGGTTATTGCTTATATAAAAAATTATTTTGTACTCTAAAATTTTAATCATTCTATCATCGAAATTTTGAAGTGAAATTCCATTAAGTTAATAAAAGTGCAGCAATTTAATTTCCCTAGAACATTAAATAATAAATTGTATAGAAATAGTTAATAAAAAATAAGCATTTTATTTAAATAAAAACTGAATATACCCCGTAGTTTGTATTTGAAATTTAAAAAATTGTTAATGTGAAAATTTTCATATATTTTGTAAATGAGAAATCTATCTGTAATAATTATTGAAAATTGTAACTTGTGAACATAATTTAAATTAATATATTTATACAACAAAACAGTAGTATTTTTTAACTTGAGGTCCCAATATATTGTATTTATTTAAGTATATTTAGTAAAGTACGGTACAATTGTAAGATACTTGAGTTTATATTATACTAATAAGAAAAAATAATTAAGAATTAAATTATAATTATTTCAATTATTATGATCAGTGTTTCGTGTTTGGTTCTAAAAATTATTTATAAAGTACTTAATTAAGTATGAAATTGATGTTTTAATGTTTATAAACTAACTTTAATCTAACTAAAGTTCATTAATAAAGTATTATAATAATTATTTCGAAGAAAATAAAGTGTCTTTTTATTATATATCTCGAAGTTCAGGAAACAATATATTAACCAGTGAATTGGTAACAAATCTGGCGCAGTCGGCATTTTCGGAAAAAAGGCAATAGAGATATAATTAAATTAATTTTAAAATTAAAAAAAAAGTAAAATGCCATTTTATATAGATTTTCTCGAAAAAAAGGAATAAATAGCTATTACATTTTTCACTAAAGAAATTTTTGAAAGCAACCTTTTTAGAGCTTTTTAAAAAAACGTCTTCTAGTTATTATGTTAACGCTTTTTTGTCCGTCTGTCCGATGTACACAATAAAAAGCAGTTGTTTCACATTGTTAGTGTGCACATAAGTTTATGTTAGACCCACCAATAGAAAGCTTGTTTTATAAGAATCAGATGTAATTAATAGAATTTTAAAATTCGGCCGGTAGGTGGCTTCGCATTTGACCAAAACATGTTTTTCGAGCCACTATAGGTTGCAGATATTTCCTATTTATTAAGTAATAAAATTATCTAAACTAAACTAACATTATCAATATTTCCTATAAAAAAATCATTCGTAATTTTAGTACGATCGCAAGTTCGTTGATCTTTAACCAAAAATAATGAAAAATACAAAATTGAAACTATAATAAATAAATTTTATATTAAATATTGAAAATCACGATAACAATCAAAATAATAACGGCTCGTGCTATTAAGAAAGCTGGGCTCAGCCCAACCTGAATTTAAAAACTAGTATAGTTTGAAATATATATTATTTTTACCATAACAATTCGTATGTCACCGCCGTTGAAATATATAATAATATACGAACGCAAATATAGATATTCATATTAAATTAACTGTAAACACACATAACTATTTCACTATAAAAATATAACGTATCTATTTTTTACTTCAGGGGTACTTGAAATTTGCCCACCTTGTTATACTAATGTTATATAAAACATATGTGTAGATTTCTGCTTATGTGTTGATTCGTGTATGTACCAGGTCGGGCTAATTTAAACTTACCCATGAAGATCACGTGTTGCTAATAGAAATATGATATATTTACTTTTTAACTATATGGTTTTCAGAATTTTCTATGAAAGAAATAATATTAGAAAATTTCCATTATGTAGACAAAGGAATTTCTGCCCAGAAGAAAGAAAAGAATAATTTGTATACGTATTTTTAAATTTCTTAAACCAAAATACCATACCAGGAATACTATTGAGTTTAGTTATTTTCAAGTTGGGCTACATAATTATTTATAAAGTGTTATTTGAATGAATATATATGACAGAAAAAATATCATCATAGGCTATCATCATGGGCCAACAATAGTAAGGGAAAGGTTGTAAAACAATTGGTGCTTCTATAAGTCCCAAAAATTTTGGGCGCCAATTGTAACAGAATAGTAATTTTGAAAAAAAAAGTACCACCTGTTAGCTTAAGGTAAGTCGGAGGAGGTAACTTCGGAGTTCTAGTGATGTGGGCGCCAGGCCTTGGGTGACCAACAGCGCATCACAAGAAAAAACGCTAGACCAAAATTTATGTACTAGAACTCCTTGGACCACTGGGATTTCCTCCTAAGTGTGCCAGCTACGCTCAGCCTGTGGGGCGTGAGTCGACCAGTGATCCAAACGGCAATCAATAGAACAATACGATGATGACCTCACTAATAAAAATTTTCACCACCGAAAATCGTTAAAGTGAAGCACCATCGTTTAAGGAACAAGGAGAGAGAAGGACAAGAAATCCATTGCGATCCATCCTGGGGAATGACTGAAATTAGCCAATCATTTCCAAAAAAAATTTTTAACCAGAAGAAAACAATTCAACAGCCAGAAAAAAAATTAAAACCACACAGTAGCAAACCCAACGGCGGCGCAGCGATATTTTATTTTTTCTACCTGATAATTTAATTTTAATTCAAAAAAAAATTGTATACAAGAAAAACACCAAAATATTTTTTTTCTGTTTTTATATATAGTTTTTTTTTTGTTATTTTTAATGATTATAATTTTGAAATATAATTATTTATATTACTTGTGGTGAATAAACAAATTTTTAATTAGTTATCAATAGGGAAATAATTTTCCTCTAATAATTCGACGGTGTACGCCATAGCATTTAAATTTTTTATTCAAAAAAAAATTCATAATTAATAATTACAAAAAAAATGTACTCTGGGTTTTATTTACACAATAATTCTTCCTTTTTTTTTCTTTTTAATATTTTTTTTTTTATAAATTAACACAAAAGGAATAGCAAAAGCAATAAAAAATCCATACTAATTAAATAAATAACCAGAATTCATAAATAAGTAATTAAATTAATTAACTAGATCATAACAAAACCCTACACTTCGTCAAAAAAATTATAAAAAAAAGCCAGAAATTAACGCGTACACCGCAATAAATTATTTACAAAAAAAAAACAATTCCACGTACCTGGTTTTTACTGCTTCCTTCTCCCGACATGTCTGGATCTGGAATCAGCTACCGGTACCTACAATTTAAAAAAAAAAACACTAACACCACAAAAATCAATTTTGTACTAAAATCAAAAAAAAATAATTTCTGGACGACAGGTGGGCGCTGACTCTGCTCTTCCCTTTATGTTTTTTTTCGGCCGCTGGATAATTTTCTTCTTCTTCTGCTTTGGTGTTTTTTTTCTTGTAGCACAGCAATTTCCGTTCTAAGGATGTATTTGGGCGAGACACTCACAAACAATTCGAACACAAAAATTTTTCTTGAAATTTTTTTTTCTTCACAAAAAAACTTTTCTGGGTTTTTTCTTTTAACTCTAGTGAATTAATTATTATTTCCCCAATATAAAAAGGGTTTGGTTTTTTTTTTTTTTAGAAATCTTTTTTTTCTTTTATTAATTTAATAGTTTCTCTCAAATTATGCCCGTGCCGGACGCGGTTATATTTTTTTAGAAACAATGACTTATGTTTTAATGTTATCTTCTTTTTTTTTTATTTATTTTCTTAATTTAAAATCAATTTAATTTAAATATTTTAGTTTGTTTTTCCACACAAATGTGGTATTTTTTTATTTTTTCCTTGTTTTATTATAATTTTCCGGACAATTGGTTTTTCAATTCTATAATTAAGATTAAAAAAAAAACTCAAGGAAGAAAAAAAATCCGACCGTCCGGCATCAATTTTCAACCGACCTCTACAAAATTTTTTCTTCGACTCCCAGAAACAATAAATTTTCTCATTTCGAAAAACTATTGACATGTCGATATTATTAACTATTTATCCATTACAATTTAATTTTCAGGGATGTAATTCTCATTTTATCGCCAACAAATTGTTCTTGTTTTCAATGCAAAAATTACTCTCTGTTGGCTATATGTTTACAAAAAACACAGCTATTATTAATATTACTTGTTTCAAAATTACAAATTTAATTTTATATACAATAATGACCATCAATATTATCAATACTTTATTTAATTTATTTAAAATTCATTGGACAAAAAATGAATAGCCTATGGGTTTTTTTACATTAAAAAATGGCAATTTATTAAAGAAAAAAAGCAAATTTTGTATTTTTTAATTATATGTAATAATTTTTTTATACGTTTATAAAACTCAAAGCTAATGTGATTTAAAAAAATTATCAGCTGATAAATTCAATTGTGATTGAAATTAAAAAAAATTGTTGCCGATGTGCAGTGAATAGTTTTTTTGCAAAAATTTTGCAATGTAATATATCTGTCTACAAAACAACACAGCTATTATAAACCTTGATCATTTAAATTTCGAAGAAAAACAAAATACATTAAAAATTTTAAAAAACCTATAACGAATTAATTTATAAAGAAGGTGACAAATCAACGTGAACCTGTGAAATACAACACGAAATAGTTACAACAACAAATAATGCTATTTATCCTAAAATTTATCGTTATCCTCGTATTCATGGACAAATCAAAGAAATGTGTAGCAGTATGATAATTTCGTTCAAAACAAAATTATCACCTGTTATCTGTAGATAAGTCGCAGGAGGTAACTTCGGAGTTCTAGAAGAGTGGGCGCCGGGTCTAGGGTGACCAACAGCGCATCACAAAAAATAGACTAGACCAAAATTTTTATGTCTAGAACTCCTTGGATCACTGGGATTTCCTCCTAAGTGTGCCAGCTATGCTCAGCCTATGGGGCGTGAGTCGACCAGTGATCCAAACGGCAATCAATACAACAATACGATGATGCTTTCACTAATAATGATTTACACAAAAAAAAATCTTTAAAGTGAAGCACCATCGTTTAGGGAAAGAGGAGAGAAAAGGACAAGAAATCCATGCGATCCATCCAGGGGAAATTATGGAAAAATCAGCCAGTCTTTTTACAAAAAAAAAATCCACAAAATCAAAGCTATCAGCCACCCAACGCAGTATCCAATCAATTAAATTTTTTTTCCAAAAAAAATGCTTTTTAAAAAAAAAACGAAATTGTTTTTGAATTGGTTTCCTAGTTTTTCTTTAATTAATGAATATAATAAAAATTTTATGTGGTGAAAAAAAAAATTTATTTGATATATATATATAATAAATAAATAAATTCGATTATTCTGGTGTACCAAAAAAAAAACTATGATAATTAACGAATTTGAATTTTAAGAATTTTTAATAAATAATGGTATCAATAACAATTAATTAGGATATATCACCAAACCTTACTCTACTATATATTTTTTTTAATTGAATCAATAAATATATAATTTCACAAAAAAACTAAGCAAAGGCAACTAATTTATACATTTTATTTTACTCTAATAAATAAATAAATAATAAAACTACTATACAAAAAAAATTTAATTTACACAAAAAAAACTAACGCGTACACCCAACGAACTATATATTATAGAAGCCTAAAGAGCCCAGCAAACATGTCTTCAACATACCCATGAATCACCCAAGACATGTCTTTAAGACACACCCAAGACAGACTGCTGACATCGCCATACAAATGTCACAAGTCGTCATGCATGACATGTCTTGGGTTTGTCTTGCATGACATGTCTTGGGTGTGTCTTGCATGACATGTCTTGGGTCTGTCTTGCATGACGTGTCTTGGGTTTGTCTGGCAAGACGTGTATTATGTTTGTCCTTGTGAAAAAAAAAATCATATTATATATGAAAATCACTATTTTTTATTTAAAAACTAATAAAATACATTTCAAACTAATCAATAAAAACTTTTAACAATAATTATAAGTCAAAATATGACTGAAAAAAATGTAATTAAAGAAATTCACAATTTTTTTTCCGCAAGACAAATACAATACATTACTGTCTGACACTGAATAAAAAAGATATGCAAAAAATAGAATTTTTTTTTAGTTTTTGTAATAGTCACCAGAGGCCTTACCATCGCATATAATGAAATATTTTATTTCGAAAAATATTGTATACCTATCTCTTTCTTTCTAACACATTTTAAATTACCCAAGACATACTAGTGACATGTCGGTCATGCAAGACAGAATTTTTGTTGGGAGGTTATGTATTCATATAAATGATTGGCCCCAACATCTGACAGTGGCGCTGGGGTAAAATGACAGTTGGCGGATATAAATTTTATGCTTAAGGCATGTACTATTTGGTGTAAAAATAGAAGTCGTGACGTCATTCAGGCTTGTCAAATTTTTTATTGCTTTCTAAGAACAAATTAAATATTATTTAAATTATAATTAATTATAAATTATAAATAAATAAATAAATTATGCAATAAAAATGATAAATTATACAATAAAAAATTTGAGAATAAAGAGTGACGTCTTGACTTTCATTATTACACCAAATAGTACATGCCTTAAGCATAAAATTTATATCCGCCAACTGTCAGTTTACCCGAGCGTCGCTGTCACATATTGGACCCCGAATTCTAACCTCTTAAGCCTTCTATAATATATAGTTCGTTGCGTACACCTTAATAAATAATTTATGAATTAAATAACAATTTAACGTACCTGGTTTAACTGCTTCTATCTCCTGACATGTCTGGATCCGGAACCAGCTACCTAAGTTAGTCAGCTGAGCTCCTCGAACAATTCGCCGCATTCTGATAGCCTCTGCCACCCAGTTCGATCACACGCAAATTTCCGCAATGTCCAGTCTGCTAGAAGAACAGCGGTAACAAATCGCCGAACTTCAAGCGCTGGTAGCTCGACAACATCTTTCGGAACCAGTTGCAGCGCCCCGGTTTGTTGCTCCTGTTCCTAGCTATCCACCGTCTGTAATGCCACCACTGAGCCGGGGGAGGCCAGTGAGGGAAGCATCAAATGTCGCTCCTTTTTCACTCGACGATAGCGACGATGAACCTGACGACCGCCTCCCTGGACAAGCGGGTTTGGGAAACTGGACGCAACCAAACTACCGCCCTAATCCGAACCCTCCAGCGTAGAGTCCGGTGATAGGTATAAGTTAGGTGTAGCTTCTAAGAATCCTCCATTAAAGAGCATATATGAATTAGGTTTAGTTAAAAACAAAAATAATATTAGATCCAAACAACATTTTAGTAAGAGGGAGCAAATCCGAAAAACGTTGAAAGCTACGTACCTCAGGTCGGATGGAGACAATCGACCTTTCATGAAGATACAAATTGCAAATAAAAACCATTTTGCGTTGTTGAACAGGGCCAATATCAGTTGTTTGGGGAAGGATGGGGAAAATTTGTAGCGGGAGTTGAACATATCGTACGCTCCGATCAGGTCTATTGTGAATACGGCCGATGGTAACCCTCAAGGTGTCATCGGTTAAGTATTCCTGAACATTATTTACAATGGCGTGACAAAAACCATCAATTTTTTTCTGATCCCCTCCATTCAACGGTCCATGATTTTTAGAATGGATTTTTGGGACGCTTTTAATGCGATTCCGTTTAAAAAGCTGGAAATATCTGAATTAACTAATGATGATAAAAAAATGCATAAATTGAATATTGACCGACAACAAAGGCTTCACGAAGTGATCAATTCGTTTCCGTCGTTTAGCACATCTGGTCTGGGGAAAACTACGATTCTTAAACACACGAAATCGACGTTGGAGATGCGAAACCTCAAGTTGTCCGTCCGTATCCATTATTTCTGCCTATGCAAAAACTGTTAGATTTAGAACTAGATAAAATGCTAGAGCAGGATATTATCGAAGAGAGTCGAAGTGCATGGGCATCACCCTTGGCGTTGGTGAAAAAAGCAAATGGCACCCTAAGGTTGTGTCTTGACGCCCGCCAAGAGTGATGCCTATCCACAAAGCAAATGGCACCCTAAGGTTGTGTCTTGACCAAGAGTGATGCCTATCCACTTCCTCACATAAATTCCATTTTCAGTAGAGTTAAAAAAACTAAATATATAACTAGTTTAGATCTTAAAATGGCGTTTTGGCACGTTGAACTGGAGGAGAAATCCAGAGACAAAACCGCATTCATCGTCCCCGGTCGTGGGTTGTACCATTTCAAAAGAATGCCTTTCGGTTTGTCCAAATCCCCGAAAACACTTTGCAAGCTTATGGATAAAGTTATCCCTTACGAGCTTCATGAGGATGTCTTTGTTTACTTTGATGATCTGTTGATCCCCTCGGAAGACTTTGACACCCACATGGAGCTCTTGAGTAAAGTAGCAGGGTGTTTGAGGGAAGCTGGACTAACCATAAACATCGAGAAAAGCCGATTTTGCCAGACTGAAACCAAATATTTAGGTCATACTATTGATCACGAAGGCATTAAAACGGACCCTGAAAAGATCGACGCCATCCAAAACTTTCCGAGGCAGAAAACTGTGCGACAGATCAGACCGTTTTTGGGCATGACTGGATGGTATAATCGGTTTAAAAAGAATTACGCGGAAGTGGCGGCGCCTACTACAGATTTATTGAAAGTTAAAAATCCGGACAAGTGGAATGATGCCGCTGAGGCAGCATTCCTCGCTTTGAAACTGGCTTTAACGCAGGCCCCCGTACTCGTACATCCCGATTTTAATCGTCGGTTCTCCGTACAATGTGATGCGTCGAAGACCGGTGTCGGAGGTGTTCTATTCCAAACAGATGAAGCGGGATATAAACATCGCAGTTCATGTCCCAGAAACAAAATTCCGCTCAGAAGAATTATAGCGTGACGGAATTAGAATGCCTCGCGCGGTACTAAGCATTAAAAATTCCGACCTTATATTGAGGGGACGGAATTTACTGTGATTACCGACCATGCCAGCCTAAAATGGTTAATGAACCAAAAGGATTTGGCCGGCCGGTTGGCACGTTGGATTTTGAAACTTCAGGGTTTTGATTTCAAAATTGAACACCGGAAGGGCAGCGACAATATTGTTGCAGACGCGTTATGTCGTGGAGAAATCGTTGAGATGACCGTCCAGTTGAAAGATATTAATATTGTCGACGCCAAGGATCCGGCATTTCAAGACCCTGAATATCAACGCCACGTGAACATTTTCGCCAATAATCATGGTAAATTTACAGACATTAAAATCGTGGATGGGGTCATTTTCAAACGGCAACATTTTCGAGAACATCAACTTACCGATGTTCCCGTTTGGAAATTGTGGGTGCCTCCTGCGTTAAGAGCCGGCGTGATCCAACACTTCCATGATGATCCTATGTCAGCACACTCGGGGGTGGACAAAAAATGGGGGTGGTAGAAAAAATTGGGGGTGGTAGAAAAAATTCAATGAATGTATTTTTGGCCAAGAATGCGAAATGAAATCAAAACCTACATTTCTATGTGCGAGGCTTGTAAAGAAGCGAAAGCGCCTAATACCTGTTTAAGGCCCCCTTTAGTTGTCCAAAGTCCTCCGGTCCGTCCGTGGCAATATATTAATATTGATCTTCTTGGCCCATATCCTAGATCTAAAAAAGGAAATACATGTATATTAATAGTTCTTGACCAATTCTCTAAATTTGTTTTACTCAAACCTTTGCGTCAGGCAACAACAGGTCCAATCATTAAATTCCTGGAATCCGAAGACATTGCGTGCGCTCTGCGGAATGTCGTCCATGACGCCACTGGGTTTTTTTTACTATTCTACCTTACATTCGGGTATCATATGATGACCGACGGTATTTCTTACGAGTTGCTTCGGAAATTGAATGCGCTGAATGAGAATATCATTATTGACCAGGAGCATCGGCGTAATGATGTGCATGATGCTGTGGTCAGGAATTTGGAAAAACGCACAAAAAAGGCACGAACGAATTTATAATCTTTGATCAAATAAAAATTTTAAAAAGTACTTACCTGGGCGAGTTGTTTATCGTCGAACTCACGTATTAAACGATTTCCAGAAAAATATCACCGCGAAATTTGCTAAGCCCTGGACAAAATGTACAATTGTGGACAAAATGTGTCGAAGAAAAGGGACACGTGTGCTACGTGGTAGAAGATCACACCATTGTCGAAGAAAAGGGACACGTGTGCTACGTGGTAGAAGATCACGACACCTTGAAACGCTACGTTGTCCACGGCAAAGATTTAAAAACCTGAAAAAAAAACTTTAATTTAAGATTATATTGGTCCTGAAAAAAAAACAACATTATAGGGTTGAAAAACATAAATTATGGCCCGGCTAGCTCAGTTACTAGAGCACGAGTGGTCAGGGTGTGCCCCACGTTGAAGAAAGAAAAAAAAATTTTAATACCACCTGTGATATTTTCGGATAAGTGTTATTTATTTAGTTTAGTTAGATTTTTTTTTTCATTTACCAGTAATCGTTATTTATTTAGTATTATTCAGTTAATTTTTTTTTGTTATTTATAATATTATTTGGGTTAGTTCAAATTTTGGTATTTAATATTTATTTATTAGTGAGTAGTTATTTACACTTAGATGTTAAGTGTAGTATTAGTATTAGTTAATTTACACTTAAATGTAGTTAGTATTAGTTAGTATAGTTAAATTTTTTGTATTTATTATTATTTATTAGGGGTTAGTTAATTTACACTTATATGTAAGTATGTTAGTTTGTGTTATTATTTATGAGGTGTTAGTTATCCTAATTCCTATTACATGGCTGCCCACCTTTACCCCGTGAATCACTAAATTAAATTTAAATAGTTAGTAACTTTTTTTTGTGGTATTATTAGTTTTATTAGTACATTTTTTAGAATAAGCTAGTTATAAGTTTAGTTAATTTTTTTTTGTTATTTATTGGGAATTGTATATTGAGTATTTATGTATATATTGGTTAGGAACTAGGTATTTATTTATTTATGATGTAGGAAAAATTTTTTTTTGTTAGTATTATTTATTTAGGTAAAATTATGATTATTATAGCTTATTATTTATTTATATTATTTTTAGTAGTATTTATTATAGAGTAGCAGTTAAAAGTAATTATTTAAGTGTTAGTATTATTAGTGGTAAATAGTTATTTATATGTGATATGGAGTTTTTTTATGACATCTGGGGTGTGGCGAGTCGGTGTTTTCCAGGCCTATCTGGAACGCTAAGCTCCAGATAGGTCTGTTTTGTGACACCGTGTATTTTTTTTTTAATTATTTGCTAAAAAGATATTAAAAATTATTAAAATAAAATAATTAGGAAAAAATTACCTTCTTTATTTATTTGTTTACATCGTCCATCTTTATGTTAGTTTGAACACCGGCTTGTCATATCTCAGATGTCAGTCAGTAGACAGGCGCAGAGGTAAATTTGGTTAGGTGGGTAGCCATGTTGTTAGAATTCGAAATTCTAGCGTTGCGGTCTCTCAGCGTTGCGGTCTCTCGATTTTCGGATCAAAACAATAGACAACCTTTGTTGCCCTTGTGGGCCATGTTTTGATTCCGAAGGTCGAGAGATCGCGTGATCGAGGAAACAATAGTTTTCGAATTGGATAAAAATTTGAGAAAATTGTTTTTTTGGGGGAGTTGAACAAAAAACTTTGTTGCGGGTGGGTCGGACATTTCCCTTGATTTTTTTTTGTTTTGAAGAATTTTTTTTTAAATTTTGGTATTTGGAGATTTTTTTTGATGTATAAGTATTTTTTTTATAAATTAAATAACCGCGGCGGAAAAATTGGTGAATAATGTGAAATAAACATAAAATGAAAGAAGAATTTGATGTTGATGTTAGAATATAAAAAAAAGGAAAAATAACAAAAAAATAAATTAAAATCATTCTGTGGATTTAATAGTAAGGTGATAATGTTAAAAAACAAAAAAACACTATTATCATAATAATAGAATTTTAAAAATAAATAAATTTAAACTATAAACCCCAAATTGTCCGGCCCAGTGGTTTCAAAGAAAAAAAAATTAAGTCCGGCAAAGAAACTTAGAAACGGAATTTCGCTATAGAGAAAAATCTAAAAAGAAAAAAAAACCGTGAAAAGATTTAATAATAAAAAAAAAAATAATTCGGGTTTGCAAAGGAATTCTTTTAAAGAAGAGAAAAAGTGTTAAAATTTAATATTAAAATTAGGGCAGCGAAGTACACTGCACCGGTCCGATCCATACAAGAAAACAGACAGCAAAGAAAACAAAAATCTGTAGGAGAATAAGAAAATTAAAGGAAGAGCAGAGTCAGCGACCCGAAGTTCCGGATTTATAATCATTTTTTTTTATATTATTGTGTAACTTACATTATTAGTGGTGATAGTTTTGGTTTTTGTTTTTTAAACAAAATTTGTATAGGTACAGGTAGCTGGTTCCGGATCCAGACATGTCAGGAGATGGAAGCAGTTAAACCAGGTACGTTAAATTGTTATTTAATTCATAAATTATTTATTAAGGTGTACGCAACGAACTATATACTATAGAAGGCTTAAGAGGTTAGAATTCGGGGTCCAATATGTGACAGCGACGCTGGGGTAAACTGACAGTTGGCGGATATAAATTTTATGCTTAAGGCATGTACTATTTGGTGTAAAAATAGAAGTAGTAACGTCATTCAGGCTTGTCAAATTTTTTATTGCTTTCTAAGAACAAATTAAATATTATTTAAATTATAATTAATTATAAATTATAAATAAATATATAAATTATGCAATAAAAATGAGAAATTATGCAATAAAAATGATAAATTATACAATAAAAAATTTGAAAATAAAGAGTGACGTCATGACTTTCATTATTACACCAAATAGTACATGCCTTAAGGATAAAATTTATATCCGCCAACTGTCAGTTTACCCCAGCGTCGCTGTCACATATTGGACCCCGAATTCTAACCTTTTAAGCCTTCTATAATATATAGTTCGTTGCGTACACCTTAATAAATAATTTATGAATTAAATAACAATTTAACGTACCTGGTTTAACTGCTTCCATCTCCTGACATGTCTGGATCCGGAACCAGCTACCTATACAAATTTTGTTTAAAAAACAAAAACCAAAACTATCACCACTAATAATGTAAGTTACACAATAATATAAAAAAAAATGATTATAAATCCGGAACTTCGGGTCGCTGACTCTGCTCTTCCTTTAATTTTCTTTTTCTCCTACAGATTTTTGTTTTCTTTGCTGTCTGTTTTCTTGTATGGATCGGACCGGTGCAGTGTACTTCGCTGCTGTTGTAATATTAATTTATTACAATCATAATAATTCTTTCTTTTAATGTTTATCTCACCTTTTATTTTAACCTTAACTTTTCGTCTTTTTATAATAAAATACTTGTTTTTGGTTCTAAACTTTAACTATTTATTAATAATTCAAATAATGTTTTAATTTTTATTCACTTATTACAATTTTTATTTAGTTATAATTTAATATAAATAAATCATAATTATTTTAACTGATTTAGGTTTTTTTTTTTAACATATAACTTTACTTTTTTTTATTGACTAAATTTTATTTAGTTTAAAATATAACTTTAGTTTCTTGATTCAGTTTTTTACAATTCTAAATTGATAAACTATTTGAGTACTAAAATAACCGAAATTTACAAAATATTCTTCACAATTTTCTATTTAATTCTTAAAACTTCTATTAATTGACCAATAATTTAAATTATTTCAATTATATTTACTTTAACCAATTTTAATTAAAAAAAGTTAAATATAAACCAACTGACTAAATTTGATTGAAAAATATAAATCTCATCAAGTTTAACTTTTTTTTTAGAAAATCCACTTTTCCCGATTGACTGACTAACCGATCAACTCACAAATTTTCATTTTTCTGTCTATTTTATTTTGTTGGAGAGCTTTTTTGGTTTTCCAAAATCTTTCCAATAATTTTTTGGAAAACCAATCAGCTTCTCCAACAAAATAATTTAAATTAATTTTAATTCGATTGGTTAATTAATTTTACGCGTTGTCAGCACAGAGAAATTATTATTTATTGAATTAAATAATTTCTCTGTGCACGAGCAACGCGTAATTTGAAACTTTTGTTTTTCTTTAATTAATTTAATAATTTTATTAATTTGAAATTTATTGATTTCCGTTGTGAATTGAAGCACAGGGTGCCTCAATTCACAACACCTTCCCTCTTAGAAAAAATATAAGGGTCGAAGATTTTCTTCGACTCTTATATTTTAAAATTAATTATATATATATTTTTATATATTTTTTTTTTTACTTTATAAAAACATGTATATTTGTATATTTTTACTATATATTTGTTAAAAAATTTGTGTATTTGTATATTTTTATTTCTTTTATAAACATAAAAAAAATTTTTTATTTCCTTTTTATATATGTATATATTTTTTTTTTTTAAACATTTTTTTTTTTTTTATATTTTATATATTTTGTCTAAATATTTTATATTCTTATATATATTTTTTTTTTTATTTTACATTTACTATATATATTTTATTTTAAAAAGTAATTCTTTTGTTTCATTAAAAACTTTTATATATAAAAATCCTTTCGTTTTATTTTATTAATAAAAATTAAGTTAATAAAGTTTTATATAAAATTATACAATCATATTTATGCATATATATTTTTTATAATTATATTTATGCATATATATTTTATTATAAATTTATTTTATTTTTATTAAAATTTAAGAAAAGGAATAGGAATTTAAGGAATAAGGATAAGATTTTTTTTTTTTTGCATATTATCCCTATTATTTGTTTTTGAGCGTTCACGCTCCCCTTTCCATTTTATCCAAAAAAAATTTTTAAAAAAATTTTTGTTATTAAATTTTTTTTTTTTTTAATATTAAAATTTTTTATTTTAATATAATATATTTTTTAATTAATATTAATATACTTTATTTTTATGCTTCCACCTAATTTAATAAATTACAATCATAATAATTCTTTCTCACCTTTTATTTTAACTGTTAATTAGTCTTCTATTATATTCTTTATTTTTGACTAGAACTATTTTTTTTTAAATTTTTCTAATTTTAACTTTTATTTCAATTTACTTATTAACTATCAACATAATTTAATTAATAAAATTTTTCTTTATATTAAAATTTGTTTTCTCTATTTATTTATTTAATTGGAATAACAATTGTAATTTTAAGTTTTTATCTTTAACACTGCTTGTTAAATAATTATTTTAATTAAATTATTATAACAATTTAACTTAACTGTTATTTTTACTTTTTATGAATTAATAATTGAACTATTAAAATTTATCAATTTAAACGAATTAATTTTAATTTTAACGTTTTAAAATGAAACTTTATTTTGGAACCGGGTCGACTGTTTGAAATTATATTTTACAATTTAAAATGGATTTTTGAAAAAATACCTTATCCGATCGACTGGCTAACCGATCAACTGTCAAATTTTCATTTTTCTGTCTATTTTATTTTGTTGGAGAGCTTTTTTGGTTTTCCAAAATCTTTCCAATAATTTTTTGGAAAACCAATCAGCTTCTCCAACAAAATAATTTAAATTAATTTTAATTCGATTGGTTAATTAATTTTACGCGTTGTCAGCACAGAGAAATTATTATTTATTGAATTAAATTATTTCTCTGTGCACGAGCAACGCGTAATTTGAAACTTTTGTTTTTCTTTAATTAATTTAATAATTTTATTAATTTGAAATTTATTGATTTCCGTTGTGAATTGAAGCACAGGGTGCCTCGATTCACAACACCTTCCCTCTTATAAAAAATATAAGGGTCGAAGATTTTCTTTGACTCTTATATTTTAAAATTAATTATATATATATTTTTTTATATTTTTTTTTTTACTTTATAAAAACATGTATATTTGTATATTTTTACTATATTTTTGTTAAAAAATTTGTGTATTTGTATATTTTTATTTCTTTTATAAAGATAAAAAAAAATTTTTTATTTCCTTTTTATATATGTATATATTTTTTTTCTAAACATTTTTTTTTTTTAAATATTTTATATATTTTGTCTAAATATTTTATATTCTTGTAATTATATATATTTTTTTTTTTTTTATTTTACATTTACTATATATATGTTATTTTAAAAAGTAATTCTTTTGTTTCATTAAAAACTTTTATATATAAAAATCCTTTCGTTTTATTTTATTAATAAAAATTAAGTTAATAATGTTTTATATAAAATTATACAATCATATTTATGCATATATATTTTTTATAATTATATTTATGCATATATATTTTATTATAAATTTATTTTATTTTTAGTAAAATTTATGACAAAAAAAAATGCATATATATATTAAAATTTAAGAAAAGGAATAGGAATTTAAGGAATAAGGATAAGAGTTTTTTTTTTTTTTGCATATTATCCCTATTATTTGTTTTTGAGCGTTCACGCTCCCCTTTCCATTTTATCCAAAAAAAATTTAAAAAAAATTTTTTTATTAATTTTTTTTTTATTTATTAATATTAAAATTTTTTATTTTAATATATTTTTTAATTAATATTAATATACTTTATTTTTACGCTTCCACATATGTTTTTTATACCTATGATTTAATTTTAGTATTTTATTATTTAATTTTCTTAATGATAAAATAATAACATTAAGAATAGGGGTCAATTTTGGTTTAAAATTTTTATTTTTAATACCCGTAGTATTAACATTTATTTGAAATACAATGATAAAAGTATTATTATTTTTAATTAAATAATTATTTTGATTTGTTATTATTTTCCGTGCAGTTATTTTGAATTCTTCTATATTTTTTATTTCCTTATTTTTGTCTGCTGTTTTAAAAATTATTTCCATTTTTTCTTCTTTTTCAATATTAACATTAGTACTATTTAAACAAAATTCTTTATTAAAAAATTCCATTTCTTTATTTATATTTTCATTAATATTATTATCTCCAACAATTTCGTCTTCTATCAATATACCAGTACACACTTTTGTACTTAAATCATTTTCTTCTACTACAACTTCTATAACTTGTACTACTTCTACTACATTTCTATTAAAACATTTTACTTCTATATATTCTTCAAAATAAAATTCTTCCACAATTACTCCTACATTGTTTTCTATAATAATAGCCTTTTCTTCCTTATTTAATTTAACAATTCTTGTGTTAATATCTTCTTTTAAATTCATATATATTTGTTCTGTTTTAAAATCATCTGTACAATTTTTAGTAGCTTTCCAGATTTGAGACTCTTTGTCTAAAAGATTTTTTGCCTTAGAAAATAAATAATTTTTATAGTTTACTATATGCACGTTATTAAAAATCCCTTTAATCATTTGTATTTTATCTCCTGTTATTTCTTTGTAATTTTTTTTCGATTTATTTTCTTCATGTGTAGGGGTCATTGCAATGTTCCCCAAAATACCATCATTTGGTAACTTAATTTTCTTATTCTCGATTTCTGTTTCGTTTATTACTTTTCCTTCACAAGAGCCTATATTCGACTTAACATAATTTATTTCAATTTCGTTTTCATTATTTTTATTAATTTCATTATTTTCTTCTTTATCTTTTATTACATTATTAAATAATTCAAGATCTATCCAATAATATTTTTCTAAATTAATTATTGGCTCTTGTAAAGTTATTTTGCCCTCCGAAAGGAATGAGCTGGGCTCTTTTAGTTCACTCCGTCCTCGTTTCCCGAAACCATTGTCATTTTGGATTCATAGGATTTACGAGCTTCACAATTTAAAATTGTATGTCCTTTCCTTGCACACCATTCACAAGGGGTCTTTTCTAAACTTTCTTCGTTATTTAATGCGAGTATTCTTTGATTTGCAAAATTATTATTTCCCGAACGTAGTTTAAAACAATGAGTGGATTCATTTCCATTCATTCCACAATTAGTGCATTGCACTGGTGTTAACTGGCTGTGCCATGTACAATCTCTACTAAGGTGACTTGGTTCACCACACTGAAAACATTTAATCGACGTATTTGCCGTTGTTCCTTTAAATGAAACCTTTTTATTACCATTATTATTGTTCCTATTGTTATTATTATTATTGTAATTATTATTATAATTATTATTAGAATTACTTGTATTATTTTTATTGTTGTTTGGAAAATTATTACCACTAACCATATTGTAATTTCTGTTAGGGGTCTTATTGTTATTTTGAAAATTATTATTGCTATTACTGTTTGAGAATTGTTTATTATTATTATTATAATTATTATTATTTGTAAATTGCGCATTATTGTTGTTGTTGTTGTTGTATTTAAAATTCCCTGTTGTTCCCCGGAAATAATTATTATTACTATTATTTCTAAAATTGTTTCCATGATTTAACCGGTTATTATTTGGTTGTTGCCCATGTCCGCCATTTTCATTTAATTTTTTCATCATAGTGGTTAATAAATTCATCATTTGGTCCCCTTGATTATTACTACTATTTTTATCCGAACTCCCTATATTTCCTAAGTTCCTTGTTTCATTCAAATACTGTCGAGCCGCTCCTATGGACACTCTTAAGTTTTCGGGGTTTTTAAAAATTAAATATAGCTTCAATTCCGATGAACGCAGTCCTCCTAAAAATATTCTTTTTGCGGTTATTTCCATTTCGTTTATTAAGGCTCGTCCCTCGTTTTGATATCTTTCATTGACTCTATTTTTATATGCCGCCAATTTTTCTGCTATTCGTTCCCCAAATAATTCCACTGATTCGTTTTCGTATTGATACATTCCCATCATTTCTGATGCTAATGTAGCCATATCCTTGCTCTCTATAAAACGATTACGTAAAATATCTTTATATTGGTTAAAGTTTTCAACGTTGGCATATCTGAAAAGTGCGTTGGCTGCACCTGTCAGTTTACTTGTTATTAAAATTCTTAATAATATTCCCTTTTGTTCATCTCTGGTCAATTCGTATGCTTGATGAGCTAATTCGAGAAAATTGTTCAACTCATTCTCAATGTCCAACCCTACACCCGAAAATGTTGGAACTTGTACTAAAAATGTTTTTATTATTTTTTCCACTGGTAACAATGTTGGTTCCAAATGATATGAGTTGTCGTTTGTAAAGTTTTCCGCAACGTATTCATCTCGATGTGCAATTGGTGGTGGTGGTGGAATAGGGGTCGAGTTTAATCCTGATGGTCCCGGTTTATTTATTGTTCTATTTGTATTATTTACTTTTTGGAAATTAAAATAATGGGGGTCGTTTATTGGATTCATTTTGTCACTTGTTTTTATATTCAAACTTTTCCTTTCCGTTTTGGCAATTATAACTTTATTTCTTCTAGTTTTTCTTGTTTTCCTTATTGGGCCAATTCTGTTATATTTTACTCCTGACCTCAATGTTCTAAAACTTTTTCTATTTTCTGATATTCGTTCTCCTTGTACTTGATGTAAAAAATCAACAAAATTATTTCTATCCAATACTTCTAAATTTGGTTCCGCTTCTATATGTTCTACGTTTGTTTTAGTTTGTTCGTCCGAATTTTCAAATTCCGGACTTGAATTTAAAAAAGAAAATGTTGATATTCTCTTTGAAAATTTTAAAATTGATTGCGCCAACGTTGGGGGTTTTGAATTTTGCGACATTAGTTAATAAAATAAATTTTAAACAACAACAATAATTTATATATGCTTTTTTTTTATATTACGATTTAGGGGTCATTTTTTTTTTTTTGAATTTTAGTAATTTTTTATTTTAGGGGTCATTTGATATAAAAAGTTCTGAAAAAATATATTTTAGGGGTCGAAAAAAAAATTTTATTTGTTTTTTGCTACAAATTATTTTATTTGTTTTTTGCTACAAATTAATTATTTTAATTTATTCATTTAAAATTTTATTTTATTCAACGTAAATCATGTAAAATAAAATTTATTTAAGATAAATACTTTATATTTATTTTATTTTTATTTTTCTCATTCCCTAAAAGTATGCAATAATAAGAAATTTTGTTTCTCAAACAAACAGTAAATTAGTAGGAAATATAAGTTTTCCAACTCCTAAATTTATGTAAAAAAATTTTTCATTCCCAAAAAAAATTTATTAATTTTCATAATAGAAAATTTGTTTGCTCCAAGAAAAAATTTTTATATGTTAAATTACAAAAAAAAACGCGCTTTGTTCTAATGAAACTTACGTACGTCATTTAAAATATTTATATTAATATCAATTTAAGTTGACAATAATATTTTATATAAAAATGAACAAACGTAAATTGAAAATATATATATATATCATTTTATATATATATATATATAATTTTCGTCATTACGAACAAAAAATAATGAATGAAATTTTAATATAAAATTAAAATATAGGGTAACGAAAAAAAATGTTGGTTATTAAAACCAATTTTTATTAAAAAATTTTTAACACTTATGTAAAAAAAATTTTTTTTATTAAGTTCTTTATTTTTACACAGCCCTGTGTCAACTTAGTACACAATTTTATTCTGCACTTTCTGTATACAGTTTTGTGTTAAATTAAATAAACTTAACCTTTTACACCGTAATTAGTTTTGTTACCCTATTTTTATGTCGATTTTATTTTGATAATAATACACTTCTATGTATATTATATTTCACGTAAACAAAACTTTATTATAAATTTTTTAAATTCAAATTGATCAAAAACGTACAATTTGCAATTTATACTTGGAGAATAAAAAAAAACTTTTATGTATACAAATAAAAAATATAATATGTGATAATAATGTTTAATAATTTATCATTTTTCATTGTATAGGTATAACACTTTTACTTATTATTTTTTATATACCTATGTATGTGTACCCCAATCTTATTTATTATATACCTATTTTATTTTAAAATTTTATTGAAGAGAGAAAAATTGAAATTAGGTTAACTATTAGGATAGGTTAAGGTTTTTGGAAGTATATAAAAAAAATATCATTTTTTTTGTATATGTATATTTATACATATATTATTTTAGGGGTTTTTTTTATATATGCATTTTATTTTATTTGGACTTTGTATATAAAGATTTTTTTTTTCTGATTCACTAGGAATTTAAAAAAAAAGGTTTTTTTATATATATATTTTTATAATTTCGTTAAGGATTTTATATATTTATTATTTTATATATATATTTTTTTTTTAATTAAAAATTTTAATTTTATTTTTTGGCCAATTTTTTTTTTTTAGATATTTTTTGTTTTAATACCTTTTCTACTTTAAATCAATAAAAGGTAAATCCAAATTTAACAATTTTACATTTATACTTTAATAATTTTAATGAATCTAATACAAAAAATTAATTAAATCAATTTTAACATTATTTTTCTTTTATTTTTTATTTATTCGAATAATTTGTTATTTCAACCAAAATTTTAACAAATTTAAATTTAATCAATTTTCTATAAATTTTACTTTAATAATTTAATTTCATATTTTAATTAATTTAATTTTTTATATTTGTCAATTTTAATTTAATAATTAGCCAAAAAATAAATTTTATTATTCTCCATTATTAAAACAATTAGCTTTGGAGTAATAATAATTATAAAAAATAATGAAGATCCGTATCTTCCTAAAGATTTCGATTTATTCATTTTAAAAAAAATTATTTTTACAAAAAAAAATTGATTTTATATTTTGTTATATATATTTTCTATTTTATATATATATATTTTTAAAATATTTAGCAACCCGTGCTTTTATATATATTTTTTTTATTAGAAAAAAAAAAAAATTTTTAAAAAAAATTTCCCCTTTTTTTTTTTTTTTTTTTTCCGCTACCAGCTTCTTTTTCTGTTATTTTGTAAAAAAAATTCTGCTATTCTACTGCAACTTTTAACTGCTACCTTTAATTAATCTGCTACCACTTTTCAACTGCAACTTTTCTGCTATCACTGTTTTTATTTTAATTTTATTAAAATTCTGCTACTATTTCCTTTTTTTTTTTTAAAAAAAAAATTTTGATATATTTTTTTTTATATTATTAACTTTATTAAAAAATTTTTTTTTTTTGATTTTTTATATTAATGTCCACTTTGATTTGCGATAAAAATTTTTATTTTTGTACTTTCATTTATCCCGTTTTACCGAACACTAAATTCTTTTGGATGAGAAACGTACTTCTCATCCTGTCCGCAGCGCCAATGTTGTAATATTAATTTATTACAATCATAATAATTCTTTCTTTTAATGTTTATCTCACCTTTTATTTTAACCTTAACTTTTCGTCTTTTTATAATAAAATACTTGTTTTTGGTTCTAAACTTTAACTATTTATTAATAATTCAAATAATGTTTTAATTTTTATTCACTTATTACAATTTTTATTTAGTTATAATTTAATATAAATAAATCATAATTATTTTAACTGATTTAGGTTTTTTTTTTTTAACATATAACTTTACTTTTTTTTATTGTCTAAATTTTATTTAGTTTAAAATATAACTTTAGTTTCTTGATTCAGTTTTTTACAATTCTAAATTGATAAACTATTTGAGTACTAAAATAACCGAAATTTACAAAATATTCTTCACAATTTTCTATTTAATTCTTAAAACTTCTATTAATTGACCAATAATTTAAATTATTTCAATTATATTTACTTTAACCAATTTTAATTAAAAAAAGTTAAATATAAACCAACTGACTAAATTTGATTGAAAAATATAAATCTCATCAAGTTTAACTTTTTTTTTTAGAAAATCCACTTTTCCCGATTGACTGACTAACCGATCAACTCACAAATTTTCATTTTTCTGTCTATTTTATTTTGTTGGAGAGCTTTTTTGGTTTTCCAAAATCTTTCCAATAATTTTTTGGAAAACCAATCAGCTTCTCCAACAAAATAATTTAAATTAATTTTAATTCGATTGGTTAATTAATTTTACGCGTTGTCAGCACAGAGAAATTATTATTTATTGAATTAAATTATTTCTCTGTGCACGAGCAACGCGTAATTTGAAACTTTTGTTTTTCTTTAATTAATTTAATAATTTTATTAATTTGAAATTTATTGATTTCCGTTGTGAATTGAAGCACAGGGTGCCTCAATTCACAACACTGCCCTAATTTTAATATTAAATTTTAACACTTTTTCTCTTCTTTAAAAGAATTCCAAACCCGAATTATTTTTTTTTTTTATTATTAAATCTTTTCACGGTTTTTTTTTCTTTTTAGATTTTTCTCTATAGCGAAATTCCGTTTCTAAGTTTCTTTGCCGGACTTAATTTTTTCTTTTCTTTGAAACCACTGGGCCGGACAAATTGGGGTTTATAGTTTAAATTTATTTACTTTTAAAATTCTATTATTATGATAATAGTGTTTTTTTGTTTTTTAACATTATCACCTTACTATTAAATCCACAGAATGATTTTAATTTATTTTTTTGTTATTTTTCCTTTTTTTTATATTCTAACATCAACATCAAATTCTTCTTTCATTTTATGTTTATTTCACATTATTCACCAATTTTTCCGCCGCGGTTATTTAATTTATAAAAAAAATACTTATACAACAAAAAAAATCTCCAAATACCAAAATTTAAAAAAAAATTCTTCAAAACAAAAAAAAATCAAGCGAAATGTCCGACCCACCCGCAACAAAGTTTTTTGTTCAACTCCCCAAAAAAAACATTTTTCTCAAATTTTTATCCAATAAAAAAACTATTGTTCCCTCGATCACGCTATCTCTCGACCTTCGGAATCAAAACATGGCCCACAAGGGCAACAAAGGTTGTCTATTGTTTTGATCCGAAAATCGAGAGACCGCAACGCTGAGAGACCGCAACGCTAGAATTTCGAATTCTAACAACATGGCTACCCACCTAACCAAATTTACCTCTGCGCCTGTCTACTGACTGACATCTGAGATATGACAAGCCGGTGTTCAAACTAACATAAAGATGGACGATGTAAACAAATAAATAAAGAAGGTAATTTTTTCCTAATTATTTTATTTTAATAATTTTTAATATCTTTTTAGCAAATAATTAAAAAAAAAATACACGGTGTCACAAAACAGACCTATCTGGAGCTTAGCGTTCCAGATAGGCCTGGAAAACACCGACTCGCCACACCCCAGATGTCATAAAAAAACTCCATATCACATATAAATAACTATTTACCACTAATAATACTAACACTTAAATAATTACTTTTAACTGCTACTCTATAATAAATACTACTAAAAATAATATAAATAAATAATAAGCTATAATAATCATAATTTTACCTAAATAAATAATACTAACAAAAAAAAATTTTTCCTACATCATAAATAAATAAATACCTAGTTCCTAACCAATATATACATAAATACTCAATATATAATTCCCAATAAATAACAAAAAACATTTAACTAAACTTATAACTAGCTTATTCTAAAATATGTACTAATAAAACTAATAATACCACAAAAAAAAAGTTACTAACTATTTAAATTTAATTTAGTGATTCACGGGGTAAAGGTTTAATTTAGTGATTCACGGGGTAACCTCATAAATAATAACACAAACTAATCTACTTACATATAAGTGTAAATTAACTAACCACTAATAAATAATAATAAATACAAAAAATTTAACTATACTAACTAATACTAACTACATTTAAGTGTAAATTAACTAATACTAATACTACACTTAACATCTAAGTGTAAATAACTACTCACTAATAAATAAATATTAAATACCAAAATTTGAACTAACCCAAATAATAATATTATAAATAACAAAAAAAAATTAACTGAATAATACTAAATAAATAACGATTACTGGTAAATGAAAAAAAAAAATCTAACTAAACTAAATAAATAACACTTATCCGAAAATATCACAGGTGGTATTAAAATTTTTTTTCTTTCTTCAACGTGGGGCTGTCCCACACCCTGACTACTCGTGCTCTACTAACTGAGCTAGCCGAGCCATAATTTATGTTTTTCAACCCTATAATGTTTTTTTTTTTCAGGACCAATATAATCTTAAATTAAAGTTTTTTTTTTCAGGTTTTTAAATCTTTGCCGTGGACAACGTAGCGTTTCAAGGTGTCGTGATATTCTACCACGTAGCACACGTGTCCCTTTTCGTCGACAATGGTACATTTTGTCCACAATGGTACATTTTGTCCAGGGCTTAGCAAATTTCGCGGTGATATTTTTCTGGAAATCGCTTAATACGTGAGTTCGACGATAAACAACTTGCCCAGGTAAGTACTTTTAAAATTTTTATTTGATCGAAGATTATAAATTCTTTCGTGCCTTTTTTGTGCGTTTTTCCAAATTCCTGACCACAGCATCATGCACATCATTACGCCGATGCTCCTGGTCAATAATGATATTCTCATTCAGCGCATTCAATTTCCGAAGCAACTCGTAAGAAATACCGTCGGTCATCATATGATACCCGAATGTAAGGTAGAATAGTAAAAAACCCAGTGGCGTCATGGACGACATTCCGCAGAGCGCACGCAATGTCTTCGGGTTCCAGGAATTTAATGATTGGAGCTGTTGTTGCCTGACGCAAAGGTTTGAGTAAAACAAATTTAGAGAATTGGTCAAGAACTATTAATATACATGTATTTCCTTTTTTAGATCTAGGATATGGGCCAAGAAGATCAATATTAATATATTGCCACGGACGGACCGGAGGACTTTGGACAACTAAAGGGGGCCTTAAACAGGTATTAGGCGCTTTCGCTTCTTTACAAGCCTCGCACATAGAAATGTAGGTTTTGATTTCATTTCGCATTCTTGGCCAAAAATACATTCTTTGAATTTTTTCTACCACCTCCAATTTTTTCTACCACCCCCATTTTTTGTCCACCCCCGAGTGTGCTGACATAGGATCATCATGGAAGTGTTGGATCACGCCGGCTCTTAACGCAGGAGGCACCCACAATTTCCAAATGGGAACATCGGTAAGTTGATGTTCTCGAAAATGTTGCCGTTTGAAAATGATCCCATCCACGATTTTAATGTCTGTAAATTTACCATGATTATTGGCGAAAATGTTCACGTGGCGTTGATATTCAGGGTCTTGAAATGCCGGATCCTTGGCGTCGACAATATTAATATCTTTCAACTGGACGGTAATCTCAACGATTTCTCCACGACATAACGCGTCTGCAACAATATTGTCGCTGCGTTCAATTTTGAAATCAAAACCCTGAAGTTTCAAAATCCAACGCGCCAACCGGCCGGCCAAATCCTTCTGGTTCATTACGTCGATCCTTCGTGATCAATAATATGACCTAAATATTTGGTTTCAGTCTGGCAAAATCGGCTTTTCTCGATGTTTATGGTTAGTCCAGCTTCCCTCAAACACCCTGCTACTTTACTCAAGAGCTCCATGTGTGTGTCGAAGTCTTCCGAGAGGATCAACAGATCATCAAAGTAAACAAAGACATCCTCATGAAGCTCGTAAGGGATAACTTTATCCATAAGCTTGCAAAGTGTTTTCGGGGATTTGGACAAACCGAAAGGCATTCTTTTGAAATTGTACAACCCACGACCGGGGACGATGAATGCGATTTTGTCTCTGGATTTCTCCTCCAGTTCAACGTGCCAAAACGCCATTTTAATTTGGATTTCTCCTCCAGTTCAACGTGCCAAAACTCTGGATTTCTCCTCCAGTTCAACGTGCCAAAACGCCATGTTTTTGTCACGCCATTGTAAATAATGTTCAGGAATACTTAACCGATGACACCTTGAGGGTTACCATCGGCCGTATTCACAATGGACCTGATCAGAGCGTACGATATGTTCAACTCCCGCTACAAATTTTCCCCATCCTTCCCCAAACAACTGATATTGGCCCTGTTCAACAACGCAAAATGGTTTTTATTTGCAATTTGTATCTTCATGAAAGGTCGATTGTCTCCATCCGGCCTGAGGTACGTAGCTTTCAACGTTTTTCGGATTTGCTCCCTCTTACTAAAATGTTGTTTGGATCTAATATTATTTTTGTTTTTAACTAAACCTAATTCATATATGCTCTTTAATGGAGGATTCTTAGAAGCTACACCTAACTTATACCATTCACCGGACTCTACGCTGGAGGATTCGGATGAGAGCGGTAATTTGGTTGCGTCCAGTTTCCCAAACCCGGGATGACACCTCGGACACCTATTAACGTAAGTATTTTTGAAACCACAACGATAGCAAAATACCTTTAATGGATGGGGACAATCTCGAAATCGATGTTCCAAATCATCGCAATTAAAACAAATAACATATGTATTTTTGTCGGCAGGTACGACAGTGGCTGACGGAACTCCCGGATGAAATTTATTATCTTGGACGGACAGGACTTCTTTAATTGGAACGGACGGACTTGGCGGTTCTGGCAGATTGGACTTTTGGAGCGCCGGATTTGTAATTATATAATTTGAGTCAACGTTCTCCTCCAACTCATGGACATACTTTCTACGGGGACGAATTTAGTCCTCGGCTGACTCACCAATTTCCCGCCACTTCCTTTCCAGTCTCTTACAAACTCTATCCACCTCATTAAGGGTTACAATATTCGTCAAAATCAGAGCCTTCTTGTAACCCGGGTATAGGTTATATAAGAGCCTGTTCAGAAAGTTATCGTCGGAAATTTCGTGCGTCAGACGAAGTCCCTCCATGTCCATTCGGAAGTCAGAAAATTTTTCCCGAGAACGTTGCTTCCTGGCTTCCATCAAACGTTTGACATCACCATCATCTTCCCCATCGTCACATTAAATTTTCATGGCCGCTTTCGGTTGGACCATGACGTGTTCGAATGCCTCCGAATATATTTCCAGTACCAGGTCTCGGCGCGGCCCTGAAGGAGTTGATTAATCGACAACACCAAACCCTGCAACGGATATCCATCTCCCTTGGCCAAAGTTTCGATTCGGAAGATGAATTCCGCTAGCGACAGAGCTTTGCCCGAACCATCAAATCGAACCCGCCAGTTAGAAGCTGGATTACGACGCCTAAAATGTCCAGGGAAGCGGTCGTCAGGTTCATCGTCGCTATCGTCGAGTGAAAAAGGAGCGACATTTGATGCTTCCCTCACTGGCCTCCCCCGGCTCAGTGGTGGCATTACAGACGGTGGATAGCTAGGAACAGGAGCAACAAACCAGCTGCAGCTGGTTCCGAAAGATGTTGTCGAGCTACCAGCGCTTGGAGTTCGGCGATTTGTTACCGCTGTTCTTCGAGCAGACTGGACATTGCGGAAATTTGCGTCTGATCGAACTGGGTGGCAGAGGCTATTACAGATTTATTATTAGGTAACTTGGAGCTTTGACGTTGACCAGATGAACCAGTTTCTTTAACGGCGCCTGTGACTACCGAGTTGATGACCCCTGTATCGAGTGGGGTCAGAATGCGGCGAATTGTTCGAGGAGCTCAGCTGACTAACTCCCTTTCGAGAGGTCATCAACGTCGCACCAGGATCAGAAGAGGGTTGGCCGGCCAATATGATCGGTGTTGAAATAAGCGGCTGTTTCGGCAACACCCCCTTATTACCAATCGGATTGGCAACGGCGCCCACAGGCGACAGCGGCATATTGTCAAGGGGTGGACCTTTAGCTCCCTCCCGTTCGTCGATTACCGTCAACATCCCATCATCAGAATACGAATGGTCCGAGCCAAGCATCTGTGCGGTGATGAACTGTTGCTCTGAAATTCGAGTGAGCTCCGATTTGACTTCATTTATAATTCGCCGCACCGATGCCGAGTAATCCTTACGAGCCGACTAAGCGATATAATCTATCTTTAACGTGCTGTATTTTAGTAGCTACTCGGAGCAACAGATCTTCATCCGTTTCTCGAATACCATCACTGACCAGCGAGTGACAGGCAGCGGCCTTGCTTTCGCAAAGTGCGAGTTCGGCGGCAGGATCTGGAATGCTAGATTTTGGGGGACGGCGACTTATACGTTGCTCGCGCTCTAAGGCGATGCACAATTGAGAGTACTTACTCTGGGCGTTGCCCGCCGAAATTTATACATTTTATACTAATTACTAATTTATACATTTTATTTTACTCTAATAAATAAATAAATAAATAAATAATCAAACTACTATACAAAAAAAATTTAATTTACACAAAAAAAACTAACGCGTACACCTTAATAAATAATTTATGAATTAAATAACAATTTAACGTACCTGGTTTAACTGCTTCCATCTCCTGACATGTCTGGATCCGGAACCAGCTACCTGTACCTATACAAATTTTGTTTTAAAAAAAAAAACCAAAACTATCACCACTAATAATGTAAGTAATAGTGTTTAACAAGAGACTAAGAGAGTGTTTATCTGATGATGAGGGCGTTCTGTTAATTAACAACCCAAAAAAAGTGTTTAATTTACATTATAAAAATTCTAACATAATGCCTCGTAATAATAAATCTTTAGAGGTAAATAATAATAGATTTATGCCATTAAGTCAACTATCGGATGATGATAATTAGCAAATTGTAAGCGATATTGTAATTAAATCTAAAATTAAAAAACCCCCTCCAATTAATATTATTGAACACAACAATAAATTTATTCATCAATTTCTAAAAACAGCAAATATTGCTGAATACAATATTAAAAACACCAGTATAGGTACACAAGTATTTTGTGTTAATATGAATTACTACGAAAAGCTTTTTGAAATTCTCAAAACAAATAGTATAAAATTTTTTAGTCATGATAATGCCTCCACCAAACCCGTGAAATTTGTTTTATATGGTTTACATTCTGTTGGAATTGAAGAATTAATTAATTGAAGTAAAAAACATCATGAATTGCATTGAAAGAAAATGAACATTAAAAATCAAAGATATGCTGACCAAGCAACTTATCTTTTATATTTCAATCGTGGATCAATGCAATTAAGCGAACTTAGGAATAATTGCAACTCACTATTTTACACAATGGTTAAATGGGATTTTTACAGGCCGTCTTCAAAACGTCCCCCTTGTTGTTTTAATTGCCAGACTTTCGGTCATGGGTCTAAATGGTGCTATCTTAAAACCAAATGTAATATCTGTGCTGGAGAACATAAATTCAATGAATGTCCAGAATTGGATAAATTTAATAAATTTGACAAAGATACAAATTTAAAATGCGCAAATTGTCAAGGCAACCATCCGTCAAGCGATGTTAACTGTCCAGTTAGAGCAAACTACCTGCAGCTACAAGCCGCACTTCGCAAGAGAATTACAGGGGCTCGTAACAAAGTGAGTCTTCAACAAAAGAACCCGACTTCTAATTTAGTTAATTTTCCAAATCTACCATCCAATCAAAATATAAATATTAATAGAAATAATTCCAAGTTAATAAATAATAATAATAATAACTCTAATTATAAAATTGCCCAAAGTTATGCAAATTTTAATAATAGTTATTTTCCCATTAGCTTTGTTGATGTTGCAAAAGATAAAGTTGCTAATGAAAATGATGCTAATGTAAATACATCAACTTTATTTTCTGCCAGTGATCTAATGACCATATTTAATGAAATGATTATTAGTTTAAGAAATTGTAGATCTAAAGAAGATCAAATTGCTGTATTAGCCCAATTAACTATAAAGTATATTTATGACTAGTACAAATAATATTAAAATTTTATTTTGGAATGCACAAAACATTTGCCGAGTAAATCTGTTGAATTTTTTAATTTTTTAAATGCTGGTTGTATTGATGTTGGCATAGTTACCGAATCTTGGCTTAAATATAAGAATAAATTACACGACAGTCATTATATGTCTGTCATCGTGCTGATCGTGTAGATAGATTACATGGTGGGATAGCGCTAATGGTTAAAAAATATTAAACATGAAGTAATACCTGCTTTCAAAACTAAAACTTTCGAAACACTCGCAATTAAAATTATGTTGGAAGGTTCTGATGTTGTAATAATATGTGCTTATTTCCCTGGGGGAAACCTCAATCAACCATTAAAAGATGATTTTTTACATGATATTAACTTATTTAATAGACTACCATTTAACTACATAATTGCAGGTGATTTTAATTGTAGGCATCCCTTTTGGAATTGCGGTAAACAAAATTCATGGGGTAAATTATTATATGAAAAGCTTGCAACTAGTAATTTTGAGCTGATTCAGCCTCCTTCACCCACTAATTTTCCTAAAGCACCGGGCCGGATACCATCTACCATCGACATGGTTCTAACCAGCGGCGGCTCGTCATATTCGGCAGGGTGGGCTAAGCCCAACCTGAATTTACAGGAATATGCTACAAAATATTAATTTAAAATATATTATAAAAATGAGGAATATAATATACGTGTATATAATTTTTGCCATCGAAATTCATACACCACCGCTGCGAAATATAATATGTGTATAAAAATATAATCTAAAATCTAAATATGAATATGAACGCTAAAATACAAATATATTATACTAACACTACATAATTTTTTCATTATAAAAATAAAACTACTCTTTTCTCTTTACTTCAGGGGCTAATTGAAATTTGCCAACCATATTATACTAATTTTATATAAAACAATTTTGCGTATGTGTTGAATTTTGTATGGATCAGGCTGGGCTAATTTAAACTACCCCACGAAGACCACGTGTTCCCCATAGAAATGCGAAATATTTGTAATTGCTATATGATTTTCAGAATTTTATTATTTTTTCTTTGGAAGAAAATTATTAGTAAATTTCCATTATATGAGCAAGCAATGTCAATTTTTAAATTTTTTAAACCAAAATACCAGGCGCGCATATTTTATAATCAACACTATTGAGTTGAGTTATTTCCTTCTCATTATAATAAAAAATTTATATTGAGAAAAATATATCATGGGATAGAAAATCTCTTGTCCATAGAAGAAATATTCCTCTACTGAAAATTTGCATGAAATATTTTTCATTAAAATAAAGAGAAACATATCATCGTGGGCTAGAAAATCGCAGCCCCTAGAACGAATAATTCCTTTGAGTAAAATTTTGTATGAAATATTTATTTCGTTATATAAATATTTTGTATTAAAAAATAAATAAATATATCTTTGTTGTAATATAAAATATTACAATCATAAAAAGTTCTATTATATTTTTTTATCTCACCTTTAAAATGTTTTGATTCTTTCTTTTAAATAAAACACTTAATGATATTTTATAAATTAAATATAAACATAAATTTCATTTATTTTATTATAATTTTATTTCTTAATTTTATTATAAACGTCACAAATTAACCAATTCACAATTTTAAATGTTCTTTCTTAAATTTTGTAATTAATTTATTAATATTTTTATTAGTTTTAATTTAATTTTATTTTAATTTGTCTCTAAATTTTCCACTACTCTTAACAAAG
Organism: Empis stercorea; assembly: GCA_949752835.1. Taxonomy (NCBI): domain Eukaryota; kingdom Metazoa; phylum Arthropoda; class Insecta; order Diptera; family Empididae; genus Empis; species Empis stercorea. The sequence goes on from OX457085.1 coordinate 47,761,835, forward strand.
TTATTTTTTAAATTATATAAAATTTACTTTTTGTTTCTTAAAATATATCTTTTTTCGATAACTTTTTACAAATTGATAAAAAAAACTTTCTTTTTATCCGATCAACTAAAATAATTTATCTCTTTAAAAATTGTTTTTTTTTAAACAAACTTTTTTCCGAACTACTGATTAATAAAAAACTTGTAAATTAAGTTTCGATTTAAAAAAATACTTTTTTTTATCGATTTTACAATTTAATATAAAAACATAAATTTTTTAACCCGGATCGACTGACTCTAATAATTTCGGTTTTAAAAATCAAAGTTAATTTTCTTCATCCGATCGACTGACTCTAATTTTTAAATTTGTTTTCTATTCTTTTCTTGGTTTTCCAAAATTTTTCCAATAAAATTTTGGAAAACCAATCAGCTTCTCCAACAAAATAATTTTGACCAATTTTAATTTAATTGGTTAATTAATTTTACGCATTGTCAGAGAAATTATTATTTATTGAATTAAATTTTTTTTTGTTTTTCATTAATTAAATTGAATAATTTTAATAATTTTAAAATTTGATTGATTTCCGTTGTGAATTGAAGCACAAGGTGCCTCTATTTATTTTATTTAGTTTATTTAGATCGATGATTTTCGTTTATTTAGATCGATTTTTTTTGAATGTGTCTAATTTTTTGTGTGTATAATATGCGATTTATTTTTCTTGTGTGCATAGCATATGCATAATGATTTTTTTTATTGGAAAGAAAATGAAAAACATTAAGATGCCAATGTGATTAACTCACTAATGATTGTGAATGGTTAGATGCCAATGTGATTAACTCACTAAAACGAAAAATTCAAAAGGTTGTATATTTAATAACCTCAAATCTTTGGTTTTCATAACAAAACTTTTTCCTTTAGCCCACCCAGAACTTTTGATCAAGGTCCGCCACTGGTGATGTGACAAGAGAATGTACTACAGAAATTTAACTCTGACCATCTCCCAGTAACTTTTGAAATTAGAAAAAGTTGTTTAAATATCCCTTTACCAATGCGATTTCAGTACTATAAAGCAAATTGGCAAAAATACTGTAAGAAAATTAATGAATTAATTAATCTAAGCCATGTATTGATAGCTTTAGTACGCCTCAAGATATTGATGTAGGTATTGAAAAGATTATGGATTCTATTAAACAGGCTAAAGAATTTGCAATTGCACAAAAAATAACTAATAATCGGCCATGTAACATTAATGTTCTTCAACCTTTCATCACTAATTTGATTAACAGTCGAAATTCTTTGAGACGACGTTGGCAACGTTCACATAATGTACTCTTAAAACGTGACATTAATTATATTAATAAAGTTATTTCCGAATAAATAAATAATATAGCTAAAGATAATTGGTCATTAAAACTACAATCTCTTGAGAAAGGTTCGAAGCCCTTGTGGAATCTTTCTAAAATATAAAAAAAAGGAATAAGAGCATTCCACCTATACATTCAATAAATGGTGTTTTACTGACAAACCAGGAAAAAGCTGACGAGTTTGCTTCATTTTTTGCCTCACAAGACCAAAATAATTTACCTGGCAATCAATTGGTAAATAATCGGGTGGTAAATTGTATTAACAATTTAAATACAACTAATTTTACAAATTTTAAATTAATTAGACCCGCTAAAATCAAAATATTACTATGAAAGTCCAAAAATAATAAAGCTCTAGGACCTAATGGAATTAGCAATTTATATTAAAAAAATTACCAAAGAAAGCTATTATAGACAGTTTGTAAAGAAAATCTTGTCACATAGATTTTTTTTAAGTAAATTGATTTTAGTTATTGATTAAAAGACAGTAACTTAATTTAAATCAATACTTTATTCAACGGTTTTAAATTTTGGTTATTTCTCTTGAGTATTCCATAAAAAAACAGAGAATTTTAATAAATAACCAAAAAAATATAAAACAAAAACAAAAAACTACAATTATACTAATTGAAAAGAAAATCTTGTCACACACTAGTTATTTGTTTTAAAAAACGCAATCTTTTTTGGAAGTCATTTTATTTGAGTGAAAATGGTTCTTAGAAATTTTGTAGTTATGCAAATAGTAAGTAGAAATTTAAATAAAGACTACTTGTCTTCCAAATTTCACCCAAATTGGATGAAAACTGTGGAAAAAATCTAGGTCGCAACGTTTTTTTTGTATGGAAATGAAATTTTTTTAAAATTTCCAGACAACCTAGGTCAAAAGGTTAAAAAAAATCTACATAGTGTAAAAGGTAGGTCTATTACCAACCATTTGCAAAAAACCAGATCAAAATCCGATAATTACAGCTCAAGTTATCTGCTCCAGCGCAAAACCTTATCTTACTTTTTGGGCAAAGGCCTCTTAAATATTTTATATTTAAATCCAAAATTTGTAGTTCGGGTCAACTTTAAATGTGTTTTGTAATCAAATAGAATGTGTTTTTGGTAGTTCTGAATGTATCTTTTCTCTGAGTGTACATGTTGATTCATTGATAATTTAGCATAGCAGCCGAATTCTGGAAAGAGAGAATTGCCAACTGAATTCTATCATGAATGTTTTTTACACCTGCAGTTTCGTGCAGAATAGTTGTGGGAAAAAACCAAGGCAAATAAAGCAACATCTTGAAGATTTTGTTTTGTTTTACCTGTAGTTTTTTCCTATGGGTTATCGCGCAGTTGCTCCAGACAGGCGAACCATAGGTCATAACACTTTGAAACACTACTTTATAAATCAAAATTTTATTGTCCAGTGATAATTTGGATTGTCTATTAATGATAGGATATAGTAGTTTTATGATATTGTCACATTTTTTAATGGTTAAATCTATATGGGATTTGAAAGTTAATTTTTTATCTACATTTAAACCAAGATATTTAACAGTGTCATTCCATGGTATTAATTGGCCATTAAGATTAAGTTCACGGCTGGGTAGATATTCGGGTTTTCTTTTCCCAGTGAAGAAAATGGCCTGAGTCTTAAGAGTATTTATAGAAATTTCCCATTTAGCAAAATAAGTAACAATGGTATTAAATGCAATTTGTAAATTATTGACTATTGTAGAAGCTAATTAATCATAAGACAGAATAGCTGTGTCATTAGCATACAAACCCAGATCAGTACCATCTGGAGTGGGGATATCAGATGTAAATATATTATAAAGATTAGGACTAAGGGTTGACCCTTGAGGAACACCATCCGATATTCCTAATAACTGTGATTTAGCGTCCTTAATAGTTACTCTGAATTTCCTGTTTTGTAAAAAACTTCTAATTATTATAATAATAGATGGGGAAACGGGAAACCTAAAATCATCATTATGTAAATTAAGCCGTCGTGCCAAACCGAGTTGAATGCATTCTGAATATCTAGTATTATCATACCAGTAGATTTTTTGTTTTTAAAATTGCTTAGAATAATGTTCTTAATTCTGAAAAGCTGATGACTCGTAGAATAGCCCGAGCGAAAACCGTATTGTACATCAGGTATTGTGCTTTCAGATTCCATAAAATGATTTATTCTTGAGTTGATGCATTTCTCAAATATTTTTCCTAGACAATCAAGAAGGCTAATTGGTCTATAACCAGTTGTGATGCATTTTTGTTGGGCTTGGGCACACAGATCATTGTAGCTATTTTCTAATAATCTGGAAAGTAACCAATTTTCAGACAAGCATTAAAGATATAATTGATGTACAGTTTGTAAAGAAAATCTTGTCACATAGATTTTTTTTTAGTAAATTGATTTTAATTATTGATTAAAAGACAGTAACTTAATTTAAATTAATATTTTATTCAACGATTTTAAATTTTGGTTATTTCTCTTGAGTATTCCATAAAAAAACAGAGAATTTTAATAAATAACCAAAAAAATATAAAACAAAAACAAAAAACTACAATTATTTTAATTAAAAAGAAAATCTTGTCACACACTAGTTATTTGTTTTAAAAAATGCAATCTTTTTTGGAAGTCATTTTATTTGAGTGAAAATGGTTCTTAGAAATTTTGTAGTTATGCAAATAGTAAGTAGAAATTTAAATTATTAACATTTTTATTGCCAATAAAAATAATGACAATATTATGAAATTATTAATAATGGGTATAAAAAATTTATAGGGCTAATAAAAATTTCAATCCTCATATTTAGGGAAATAATTACTTGGATCTAATCTAATCATCATCAGTATTAAGTTGATTTGCATTGGAGAAACTACTTTTCGCTATTCAACGATTTTAAATTTTAAACCATCTACATCTACATAAAGCATTATTGTCGTTACTATTTACACCAACACAACAACAACAAAGTTTTACCTGCCTTTAAGAATAATTTTATTGTATTGTATAATTGTATAATTTTAATTCCTACTCTTTTGCCAGGCATTTTTAATTGCGTCCGATATTATCTAAATAACTAAAAATTCATTGTTGACCATACAAATTATTTACATGATTGCGTTAATTAAAAATTAAAATTGCGTTATTTTAAATTTCAAAAAAAAATTTGTTATTTTAAAATTTCCAAAAAAAAAATGCGTTTTTTAAAACAAATAACTAGTGTGTGACAAGATTTTCTTTCCAATTAAAATAATTGTAGTTTTTTGTTTTTGTTTTATATTTTTTTGGTTATTTATTAAAATTCTCTGTTTTTTTATGGAATACTCAAGAGAAATAACCAAAATTTAAAATCGTTGAATAAAGTATTAATTTAAATTAAGTTACTGTCTTTTAATCAATAATTAAAATCAATTTACTAAAAAAAAATCTATGTGACAAGATTTTCTTTACAAACTGTACATCAATTATATCTTTAATGCTTGTCTGAAAATTGGTTACTTTCCAGATT